>CM067304.1:17690943-18215943 GCA_034231615.1 Meghimatium bilineatum
ACTTTATCACTAACATTTAAGCATGCTGGGTAAGAGTGTGCCTTCTCGTGTGTCAAGAGACAGACTACCGTATCTGAAAATAACACGTCCAGTTAGGTGGTATCCAGAGTGTTGGTTACTAAACACAATAACAAAAAGAAAACTACGCCTGTTTGGTCATATAAAGAGACATAACTGTTTAGAAAGACAAATAATGGAGGGAAGAGTACCTGGGAAGAGGAGAAGGGGCAGACCAAGAAGACGATGGACTGACGACATTAAAGATAACATGAATACATCGCTAGAAAATGCAGGCCACATCGCCCAAGACAGAGAGAGGTTTAGAGAGTTCATTGGGAAGACAACGTTCTGGAAGGAATACGTCACATGACACATACATACGTCACATGATACACACATACGTCACATGACACAGTTAGGTGTTACAACAAGCAGCATATATGAATCAGAAGACGATTTATTCAACATACATAAAACACGCATTTTGTACACAGTGACTCAACACAAATTCTGAATCAACACGCATTGAACACATCATTATCATCATCAAGTGTCGTCTCCGCAACGAAGGTTAGCTGCAACGAATCTCCAACATCCCCTGTCATTGAACACAGACTTAGTCCAAATACAACCTAACAACACATGCTGAATGCGGGCTTGTCTCAAATATAGACTTAAGACATTAATACACAGACTTAGTCTAAAACAAACTTTACACACGTTGTATGCAGACTTTGCATAAATACAGATTTAACACACGCTGCACTCAGACTTTTCACAAAAACAGACTTAGCACACGCTAATTGCAGACTTTTCACAAAAACAGACTTAGCACACGCTAATTGCAGACTTTGCATAAATACAGACTTAACACACGCTGCATGCAGACTTTTCACAAATACAGACTTAACACACGCTGCACGTAGACTTTGCATAAATACAGACTTAACATATACAATATACGCATGTGGTTGCGTCTGTGGGTCTCACCAATGGCCCACTAGACATACCACCCATGCAACAGAAAACTTTAGTGGATGACATACTGTTATATTGAGGTTATCTTCTTAGAGAAGCTTCATGGCACGTCATCTATACAATTATGCTTTTATTTTGTTGTTGAAATGTGTGTCATGTTTACCTGAATATATATGTATGCACCCTCTGTGGTTGGGAGGGAGCCAGAGATGTACTGTACAGCACTTGGGAGAATGAAACTGACAGCACTGTTTTTTCCTATGGCTGAAATTCATCATAGAGACACAGTGACTCAGGACGTGACAATCCTTGTGACGTGAACATTTGGTTGCATGCCTGGAGAAATAGAGAAGTTCAGCATAACCAGTAGTCAATTAGTGGCGGGGAATGAGCACAGTGAACTCTATCTTGGCTACAGTGGCTCGGAGCAGTGCATAGGTTGAAACCTGCCTTCCTGGAGGTGTGATAGTTATTCTCTGGCTCTGTCCCGGGGTGGGCCGAAAATCCACAGACTTCCCAACAATATAATGTCATTTAATGGCATTAGGTCAAAGGTCATGAGCCCATGGGTCGCTGGATCAGCAACCAACCAACCATCCAACTAACACATACAATATCCCAACAGAGACTATGTGATATATAGCAAATTTTCATAATCTCATGTATCTTGATCTGATAGACGATAGCAACAAACATGGGTCTGGACATCAGGAAGAGCGCCTCATTGTGGAAGGACCGTGCTTTGGTGGAGTGTAATGTGGCTGTACTACACAGCTTTCAGGTGAGAGAGAAAGATTAAATGAGAAAGATATGAGCGAATGATGAGAGAGAGGTGAGAGAGGTAAGATAGGTGAGAGAGGTGAGAGAGGTGAGAGAGAAAAATGAAAACGATAGAGATTAGAAAGATGAAAGAGAAATATTAAATAGAAAGATGAGAGAGTGACAGCGAAACACAAGAGAGAAATAATGATGAGAGATGGAAAGATGAGAAAGAGAGAAGTATGAGAGAGAAATGATAGAGAGAGAGGAAGTTGAGAGATGGGAGAAAGATAATAAATAGAGAGATAGTACAGAAAAAATGTGAGAGAGAGATATTAGAGAAAGATGAGAGGTATGAGATGAGAAAGACAAAAGTTAAAGAGAGAAAGATGAGAAAAAAAGGAGAAGATAGAAAGGAGAGAGCGAAATACGAGAGAGATTAAAGAGAAAGAAAGATGATATATATAGATGAGAAAGAGAAAGAGAAGAGAGAAAAATAAGAGAGAAAAATAAGAGAGAAAAATAAGAGAGAAATCTCAAAAAACCCTCTAGTTTAAGCATGAATGTAATCCACATTCACATAAACTGTTCCTCTATACGTTTTTCTTGCAAATAATTATTGTCTCACGCAGCCTAATATTAACTATGGACAAGAATCTCCGATAATTTACCAAATAGAGCTGGCTGCCTCTCTCATAATCCGATACATTCGTCACTTATGGCAATAAATCAGCTTGCAGCGTCTTCACATCGAAGATTGTCAGTAACTAGGATCAAACTTTCTTGTCTTTTTTCCTCCGTATAGTATCTCTACTAGACAGCATTTTGTCCACTTTATGTTTCTCTCCAACTTGTATCTCTGTCTGCATATTGCTCGCTTCTCCTCGACTCTACTCTCCAGTAAGGTCTTCAACAAGGTGTCGTGTCTTTTAATATGTTTAAAATACTTTTACCTCCTTGACTTTTTTTTTCAATTTTAAATCGTCATGAAAAAGGTATTTCCCATAAAGAAGTGGAGATAACCGTCTTTAAAATGGGAGATAACCATCTTTAAAATGGGAGATAACCATCTTTAAATGGGAGATAATCGTCTTTAAATGGGAGATAACCGTCTTTAAATGGGAGATAATCGAAATGAAAGGAGAGATACTGTCTGCACTTAAGATTTAACCAGTTCTTCTAATATTTTAATTTCTGCTACCATGTCTCTCGGCACAGTCCAGTGGAGTGACCATCACAGACCACCACGCTGCTAGTGAGTCCTTCATCAAGCATATGGAAAATGAACAAAAGTTGAGAGGAGGATGCCCAGGTGACTGGGTGTGGGTTGTTCCTCCCATGAGTGGGTCAATCTTAGAGGTGTTCCACCAGGAGATGCTGCTGTATAAACTCAAGCCTTCATACGAGTACCAGGTGAGTCAGGTATATGTATGGTACATACATGCATACATACATGTATATATATATATATATATATATATATATATATATATATATATATATATATATATATATATATATATATATATATATATATATATATATATATATATATATATATATATATATATATATATATACATACAATCAGGTGAGGCAAATACATTTATAATATAAATACCAAAGTGTTATTTTTATTCTCAGTGTATTTAAGATATACGTATCAGGTGAGTCAGATATATATAGTATATGTATTCCAGGTGAGTCAAGATATATATAGTATATGTATTCCAGGTGAGTCAAGATATATATAGTATATGTATTCCAGGTGAGTCAAGATATATATAGTATATGTATTCCAGGTGAGTCAAGATATATATAGTATATGTATTCCAGGTGAGTCAAGATATATATAGTATATGTATTCCAGGTGAGTCAAGATATATATAGTATATGTATTCCAGGTGAGTCAGATATATATAGTATATGTATTCCAGGTGAGTCAGATATATTTCAGATGTATGTACATGGGAATAAGATACATTTATGATATATCTATCAGGTAATTCGGGTATATTTATGTAACATTTATCAAGTGATTGAGGTATCACTTATTAAAGAGTTTATAACTACCAGAATAATTAATTATAATTCTAAGTACCATATGACTTAAGAACGTTAAGTACTAGATGGGACAGGTATATTTCACATAATTGTGTCTAGTCGGTTATTTATATTTGCTTTTCCACAAATTACTCATTGCACCGTAACTAACTAAATCTCGACTGTACAATAACATTTTTGGGCTTAAAATAACCAGATTCACAGATACATTATACGCCAGAATTTTTTTCCCCCTGCATTTTTGGTTAAATTTGTCTTTTACACTTCCTGTCTTTTGATCTATAACTCCACTCCACACTCCACATTCATATTTTCTGTATTATGATCAGTAACCACGCTCCACATTTCATGTATTTTAGTCAATAACTACATTTCACACTCCACTGTTTGTTCATGAACAGGAAGAAGCATGGAAGACACATGTCTGGAAGAAAGACCGAGACAAGATAAAACCTTCAGACAAACCCAAGAGAAAGTTTGGTTTCAAGGAACTGGCCAGGTTAGTAGTAAATACAGCGACATCAATGTACACCATGTAGACTAATAAAATATATAATAGACAAAATTCCACCCCTGTGGTGCCGATGCCCGAAAAAGGAGCATAGAATAGCAACACTGTTTACCATCCATACATGTCGTAAGAGTCGACTAAGAATGTTATACGGTGGAGTTGGGTGTTCCATCGCATGTAGTCTCAAAATGGCACAGAAACCATACTGAAGTCGGATATCCCATGCCGAAATGCGCATATATATATTACAGCAAAGCTGTAAACTATGACACATCGCACTCCGTTCTCCGGGCTACACCTGCTATTCTGTAGGAGTTTGAGAACGAATGCAGAAGAACAAGACGCTTTAGCGAAACCTCCCCAATTTCTCAAAAGGAAACAAAAGCTTTATTACTCGTAATACCTGGAAATCGAAACTCACAAACAACAATACCAAAACAAATACTCCTTAAACATTCAACAACATTGTTCGTTTCATTCCAGCGTTTCTCTCCCGCAACTAAGAAATTTCAGTTCTAGTTCATTTAGCTAAGAAAATGAGTACTACTTGCTTCAAACTTTGACTTCCAATTTTTTATTTGTTGGTGATCTGTTTCATTTACAATCCTTGTGCCGGTTTATTTTATGTTAATGTTTTCACAAGAGATTCAAGTTTCTGTCTAATAATTATATGATGTAATTTTTCCACAAGAGATTCAAGTTTCTGTCTAATAATTATATGATGTAATTTTTTCACAAGAGATTTAAGTTTCTGTTTAATAATTATATTGTGCACATTTTTTCACAAGAGATTCAAGTATCGCCCTAATAAGTATTTTCTTGGAATGTTTTCACAAGAGATTCAAGTTTCTGTCTAATAATTATATTGTGCACATTTTTTCACAAGAGATTCAAGTATCGCCATAATAATTATTTTGTTGGAATGTTTTCACAAGAGATTCAAGTTTCTGTCTAATAATTATATGATGTAATTTTTTCACAAGAGATTTAAGTTTCTATCTAATAATTATATTGTGCACATTTTATCACAAGAGATTCAAGTATCGCCCTAATAATTATTTTCTTGGAATATTTTCACAAGAGATTCAAATTTCTGTCTAATAATTATATGATGTAATTTTTTCACAAGAGATTCAAGTATCGCCCTAATAATTATTTTCTTGGAATGTTTTCACAAGAGATTCAAGTTTCTGTCTAATAATTATATTGTGTACATTTTTTCACAAGAGATTCAAGTACCTCCCTAATAATTATTTTGTTGGAATGTTTTCACAAGAGATTCAAGTTTCTGTTTAATAATTATATTGTGCACATTTTTCCACAAGAGATTCAAGTATCGCACTAATAATTATTTTCTTGGAATGTTTTCACAAGAGATTCAAGTTTCTGTCTAATAATTATATTGTGCACATTTTTTCACAAGAGATTCAAGTATCGCCTTAATAATTATTTTGTTGGAATGTTTTCACAAGAGATTCAAGTTTCTGTCTAATAATTATATTGTGTACATTTTTTCACAAGAGATTCAAGTATCTCCCTAATAATTATTTTGTTGGAATGTTTTCACAAGAGATTCAAGTACCTCCCTAATAATTATTTTGTTGGAATGTTTTCACAAGAGATTGAAGAAATGGCCTAATAATTATTTTATGGAAATGTTTTCACGAGAGATTCATATTTGCCTAATTATTTGGGTTTGATTTCCACGAGAAGAACAATTGAAAGGGCAACCAGCTAATTCAGAATATTATTGCATTATGTAATGCAAGATACGAAAGTGTGTTCTAATTAGTTCAATGAGAGACATCTTAACAAATACCTAGCAGGTAATATTGTTCATCTCAGGTAATGTTGTTCATCTCAGGTAATGTTGTTCATCTCAGGTAATGTTGTTCATCTCAGGTAATGTTGCTCATCTCAGGTAATATTGTTCATCTCAGGTAATGTTGTTCATCTCAGGTAATGTTGTTCATCTCAGGTAATATTGTTCATCTGGTAATATTGTTCATCTCAGGTAATGTTGTTCATCTCAGGTAATATTGTTCATCTCAGGTAATGTTGTTCATCTCAGGTAATATTGTTCATCTCAGGTAATGTTGTTCATCTCAGGTAATATTGTTCATCTCAGGTAATGTTGTTCATCTCAGGTAATATTGTTCATCTCAGGTAATGTTGTTCATCTCAGGTAATGTTGTTCATCTCAGGTAATGTTGTTCATCTCAGGTAATGTTGTTCATCTCAGGTAATATTGTTCATCTGGTAATATTGTTCATCGGGTAAGATTACTCATTTGAGGGAATATTGCTAATTTCGGGTAATATTGCTTATCGTAAGTAATATTCCTGACTTCAGGTAATATTTCTCATATCAGGTAGTGTTCCTCATCAGGTAATATTATGCTCATCTCAACTAATGTTGCTTACCTCAGGTAAAATTACAAGTCTACTGTATTATTTTAAACTCCTTGTTATACTTTTCAAATGTAACATTTTGTATAGCAAGTAACACTATTTATTTCAGGTAATATTATTTATCTCAGGTAATATTATTTATCTCAGGTAACGTTATTTATCTCAGGTAAAATGATGTATCTGAGGCATCTGAGATATTATCACTCATCTCGAGTAATATTCTACATGATATCCTATTCTAGAATGTTTTTTGAAATATTTGATGTCTTTGTCTCTTAGCTTTCTATTTAATTTATTTTTCTTGTTTGACTCTATTTTAACGTGTGTGTTTTATTTGAAACTATAGAATTGGTGAACACGACATTCTACCAGAGTAAGTTGCACGCCAGGATATCACCCTAGATATATCATAATAGATATACCAACCTAGATATACCAGCTTGTATTTTTTTTATTGCTATCAAGTCTGGCTTGGACATTTTTTTTATTGCTATCAAGTCTGGCTTGGACATTTTTTTTTCCAATCCTTAATATTGACTTCCCGTAATACCATTCATGTTACTCGGTGGTGCATTAGTTGGCCTACTGAATGCATAACGCGATGATTCAAGATCGAACTCTAGATGTAGGAATTCTTTTTAAAAACGGTATGGCATAATTTCAGGAAAAGGGTACCAGAATCAATCATTTCAAGAAGACGGTACCATAATCAATGTGGATAAGTAAATGTGGTTTGCACGATGTGGACTAAGCTACCACCAGCGTATCATAATCAGTGTACGTATATCTGATCCTGTTGTTAACGAAAGCTTCACTGATGTGAATACAGGCTCCCGTTCTGTCCGCTGAATATAATTACAAGCGATTAGTCTTGTAAACGCGCGACTTAATCAAATCAAACCAAATACAATTCGTTCTGAGAGCGCAACAAATAGGTAGCTTATAGTTGTTTACCAACCTTTTAGCTAAACTTCTAGGAATAAAGCTCATGTTATGAATTTACAATGGGGGGGGGGGGGTGTGTTTGGGCACACAATAACATATAATGTAATGAGCTTATAGCATCATTTAAAGTTTTCCAAGATAAAAATGTTTACTGAAGATATTAAGTTTATTAGGTTAAGACACGCATAACTTTCGTTACTGTATTTTTTCCTGTAAAGGAGTGCAGGGATGCTTTCTATGGGCTGTGGAAATAAAGGCCGCTTTGCCATAGCAGACGCCGCGATATGTACAGGAAGGATTTTGATTGTACCTCCGCAAGAAAAAATCCTGTCCCAAGCGTGGATTGAACCCGAGACCTCAGGCGTCTGAGAACGGCTTACTAACCATACGGCCATGCACTCCAGAAACGCATAATATGTAAAAATAAACGTAGAAAAAGTAATATATGCATGTGTTTTCTGTTGTCATGGTAACATTTTCTCTATGATATATTATTCAGAAGAAAAATAGTTTATTTTTTTTTCATTTTACAAAAAAACTGCATTCATAAATAAACTAAACTTGCATCAATACTGATTATTTCATTTGAGAAAACTCACTAAAGGGAAGCTCAATAAGAAAATATATCTTGTAAAACTCACAAATATGTTTAAGCACAATTTTTAGACAAAAACTACTTTTACAAATATAAATCCATCCATATCATATAAATCATGTATCATCTTGACAGTTTCAAGGTTTCATTGAACAAACTGGCTTTACTTTAAAGGGAAATAACCGTTAAAATTGTAAACATAAAGATGGCCAAGATATTTTAGTTGAATTAGTTTGTTGTTTAAAAAAACACACCTTGTAATATAGGGCTAAGATAAATGACTGGTCGGTGGATAGAAGAAATGCTTTAAAGATTCGCTCTAAGTGTTTATAAAAGATCTCCAACATCGATACTACATCCTGGGAGACTGTCGCTCGAAATCGTCCAGTGTGGTGCGACATCACCAACAAAAGTGATTGCATCGCCGAGAATTATCAAATTTCGGAGGCACACAGAAAACGTGCTTCCTAACAACAAGAATACAGACGCCCAGTTCTGACCAGACGTGTTCCCAAATGTGGCAGTGGATTCCATGCCAGGATTGGACTTTTCAGTCGTCTTTTCACACATCAGAGAGATGCAACAAAACAAATCTGAATGATGCAGCAGACGGGATTTGATCCAGGTCCATTCAGATGGCACATATTCTCCTTGAAACTTCAGTCAGCACGTTTTTCTTCGTCGACCACAGAGCGTACCTAAATTTAAAAAACGCTATATACTGAAGACTTCTACTTCTTAAGCTACAATGAATATGAACCGGTCGAACGGCACACAGAAAACAACACAAACACTACACAGGTATGTATGTTCCCTAAGAACCACAATTATTCTTTCCTTGCCAAATGCCATTTTGCAATTCCTGTATGTTTCTTCTTCTTTGCCTATGCTACTGTGAGGTTGTGTGTATGAATCTAGTACCTGCTTTGATATCATTTTCCAAATGTAACCAATGATTATCAACAGAAAATAATAATACAAGAAAAAAATCGAAGATAAGATTACACGTAAAATCTGATAAGATTACACATACAATCTGATAAGATTAAACATAAAATCTGATAAGATTACACATAAAATTTGAAAAGATTACACATAAAATTTGATAAGATTAAACATAAAATCTGATAAGATTACACATAAAATCTGATAAGATTACACATAAAATCTGATAAGATTACACATACAATCTGAGAAGATTAAACATAAAATCTGATAAGATTAAACATAAAATCTGATAAGATTAAACATAAAATCTGATAAGATTACACATAAAATCTGATAAGATTACACATAAAATCTGATAAGATTACACATAAAATCTGACAAGGTTCCACGAATATAAATTTTATGTCAGTCCTATACTAATACATTTACAGATCACAATGAAAAACAAGACTTGTCGGCACGGTGGGTTGGTCTAAGTAGCAGGTTAAGAGTCATATGGGAGACTATGAGTTAATGTAAACTCTGCTGACTTCAACAATAATTTGCCTACTTCTTTCAGCTTTTATAAATATATCTTTTATCTTAATACAGTCAAATCTTGTAACAACGTGGTTCGGACCGACGAAATTTGTATGTGATAACAGAAATTTTATATGTACAATATAAAATAATACAAAATAAAATTTAATAGGGATTTTAAAAAGTAGTGTTAAATAGGGAAATTAGTATTTTAAAAGTAGTGTTAAATAGGGAAATTAGTATTTTAAAAAGTAGTGTTAAATAGGGAAATTAGTATTTTAAAAAGTAGTGTTAAATAGGGAAATTAGTATTTTAAAAAGTAGTGTTAAATAAGGAAATTAGTATTTTAAAAGTAGTGTTAAATAAGGAAATTAGTATTTTAAAAGTAGTGTTAAATAGGGAAATTAGTATTTTAAAAGTAGTGTTAAATAGGGAAATTAGTATTTTAAAAAGTAGTGTTAAATAGGGAAATTAGTATTTTAAAAAGTAGTGTTAAATAGGGAAATTAGTATTTTAAAAAGTAGTGTTAAATATGGAAATTAGTATTTTAAAAGTAGTGTTAAATAGGGAAATTAGTATTTTAAAAGTAGTATTAAATAGGGAAATTAGTATTTTAAAAGTAGTGTTAAATAGGGAAATTAGTATTTTAAAAGTAGTGTTAAATATGGAAATTAGTATTTTAAAAGTAGTGTTAAATAGGGAAATTAGTATTTTAAAAAGTAGTGTTAAATATGGACATTTGTTATAAAAGGATGCGCTACAGAGGGATTGCACTGCATTTTATCTTCATATTGTTCTTAATCTGCTTCCCCCGAACATGCTTTGCATAGCTTGCTATATAATATAATAAAACCTTACCTATCCAATCACATTCTAATTACTGTACTTAGTCGTGCTGCCTTCGTGGCAACCGGAGTCTGAATTTCTAATTCAGAGTGCGAAGAATAGGACCAATGTTTGTGTTTTTTCAGGCATGTCGTAGGAGGTAACTAGGAAAAGCTGGGGAATGTGCTTACAACTCGTCACCTGTGGAAAAAAACTATTGTCATTGCATGTCTCGTCTCAATTTACTTTTGTCTTCTGTTTTACTTATCTGTCTACCAGTTTAGGACCGGAGTTCATTAAGCTAAGTTCCTTAGGCAAAATCCCTATAGAAAATCAAGAAAGGGAACCCTGAAACAGTCGATAGCACATTAAACCATCTTTTGGAATCTCCAGTAGTTCTGCTTGTTTCCAAGTGTATTGACATTGTCTTTGCCTTGGAACTAATCAACACAACACCGAGCGGGGTTAGTGCAAACAGTCGAGGCAAACAGTCGAGGCACTTTCTCCATAAAACTTGCTGGGGTCAGCTGTCGTGTGTAAAACCTGCTCGGGTAAGCAGTCATGTGTAAAACCTGCTCGAGTCAGCAGTCAATACGTAAGACCTGTTCGGGTAAGCAGTCATGTGTAAAACCTGCTCGGGTCAGCAGTCATGTGTAAAACCTGCTCGGGTCAGCAGTCAAAATGTAAAACCTGCTCGGGTAAGCAGTTATGTGTAACACGTACTGACTATAGCAATTTACGCCGGCCTGTTTCCTAGCCGGTAAAGACATAAAAGACCATTATATACCCGTTCTTGATACATTGCCGAAACGTTGAAATAATGTGTGAAGAGCAGTGTTGGCGAAAATACAGCCCGCGATATAAACCTGGCCCTCCAAGACATTATGTATGGTCCGTGGACTGATCTGAATGCACTATAGACACCGACATAGAACACATAAACATTACATGTTATTCTAGAGAACAAAGAAACAGTGTTTTGGTCCTATTCGAAGGAATATTGTCACTTTTGAAGGAATTCGATGTGTCCACAGGACTGTATAAGTGACGAAGAAATCAATTAGAATATTAAGGGTATATGAAATAAAACTATAGAAAAAAATGCATTTTCCCCCGCCCTTTTAAATATACACAGAATGATACACTAGTTATATTGTGTGTAAAGCCAGGGGAACAAAATAAAATTTCCAGGGCAAATTTGAAAAAAAAACATTGACATCGCAATAACCTGCAAACAGAAAACTGAGAATTACACTATATAATTATACAAAGTTTGGCGAGAAATGCATCGAGAGACAGAGCAAACCAAGAGGTTTGACCACATCATGAAAATGAAACAAAAGCTACTAGTCTTTTCGTGCGCGCAAGAACAGAAAATTGGGAGACAAGATACTAGGAGGATTAAAAACTAGAAGAGTGGAGACAATCACAGAAATCTTCACAAAGGCTTGGCTGGCCGTGGCCAATGCAATCCAAATGGTCAAAAACAGTCAAATATAACTTCCCTATCTCAAAAACGCGTAACATCACAAAGGGGATGACAATGATATATAGAACATTTGGTGCAATCTCTATTTTCTATCTAGGGCAGTGAAATTCTCCGCCAAGCTGATGGGTAAAGCCTTAGCTAGACGAGTCAAGTGTATCATTCTGTTTGCCACGGAGACGGGCAAGTCGGAGAGGTTTGCCAACACCCTTTGCGAGATCTTCAAGCATGCTTTTGATGCCAAGGTTGGTCTTGCTATCTCTTGTTTATGTATGTGTTTGTTACAATCTGGTGTGGTATGATGATGTTGATGATGATAATGACGATGCTAATAGATACTGATAATGAAGATGGAGATGGTGGTGATGACAATGATAATGATGATGGTATTATGATGATGATGGTAGTGATGATATTGGTGATGTATGGTCCGTGGGCTGATCTGAATGCACTATACACACCGACAAAAAACACCAAAGATGGTAATAATTATGGTGGTGATGGTAATAATGATGGTAATAATGATGGTGGTGATGGTAATAATGATGGTGGTGATGGCAATAATGATGGTGGTGATGGTAATAATGATGGTGGTGATGGTAATAATGATGGTGGCGATGGTAATAATGATGGTGGTGATGGTAATAATGATGGTGGTGATGGTAATAATGATGGTGGCGATGGTAATAATGATGGTGGTGATGGTAATAATGATGGTGGTGATGGTAATAATGATAGTGGTGATGCTGGTGATTACGATGATGATGATTGTAGTCATGGTGGAGGTGATGATGATGGTGTTTGTGATAATGATGGTGATGTGATGACAATGATGTGAAGATTATGGTGATGTGATGATGATGATGTGATGATGATGGTGACGATGATAGTTTTGGTGATGATGGTAGTAGTATTCGTGATGATGATGGTGTTGGTGACATGATGTGTTTTCACACTATACTGCGGAAATGCGTAAACATATTTTTATTTGTTACCCGTTACCTAGGTTATGTGTATGGCTGACTACGACGTCACTTCCCTTGAGCATGAGTCCCTGGTACTTGTTGTGACCAGTACATTCGGCAATGGTGACCCACCTGAGAATGGAGAGGTAAGTGTGTATTTGTAGCGTGACTCTCGCCAATATAGGACCTACGAATAAAACCAAAACATGTCTATTGATGTCATGTTTTCAATTATTTTCGTGAATTTCGTTGGTCAATGTTGGCAGGTAGCACAAATTAAATATATAGTTTGCGCAAAATAGGGAAATTAATGATTTAAAAAGTGTGGATTCTCTTTTCAACAACACCCACAGTACCACATGGACCTACTGTCCTGGTCATGCGGGAGTCAGGAGCACCGAAATAGCTGTCACATTGGCGGGTACGGCTATAGTGGATGGTAATGTAATGAGAAGAGACAATTAGAGCAGGCACGGATACATAATGACAAAGAGAATGTTGGAAAAAAAAGACAATGTACATGTTCGGAGAATAATAGAAATGGGAGTGACCGTGGGAGAAAGTGCGTCATCACTTGAAGAACAGAAGAACCCACAGCCTGTTACTTTTAGTATTCGAGGTGGTGGGATTTGGAGGAGGGGGTTGGAATGCACACCAATTAATGCAGCGCTCCAAAAAACTCAATTTTAAACTTTTCAAATTCTGAGATAAAATATTTCCATATTCATAAAAACATAAATATTGGGCATGTCGCAAGATTTGCATGAAAACTAGTAGAGAAGGCGGGTTTCAATAAATCCTCTCTCTCTCTCTCGAAATGACATTTAGTAATTTGAAACAAGTATAGATAACCATTAAAATGGGTACCAGAGGGGAAAAGAAAAGGATAAAGATCATGAAAGATAATTCGCAGAAAAATTATCAAAGATGGTATGACTATGGGTCTCAACGACTATGGGTCTCAACGACTATGGGTCTCAACGACTATTGGTCTCAACGACTATGGCTCTCAACGACTATGGGTCTCAACGACTATGGGTCTCAACGACTATGGCTCTCAACGACTATGGGTCTCAACGACTATGGGTCTCAACGACATGCAAGACAATGTGGTAGTACACACAATAGCATCACATCTCTCGAACTGGGGAGCTCAAGTTTCTGCCCTATGCACAGTATTGGGCGCTGATGGAACATAGATAGATTGATATAAATAACTTATTCATCACTATTGCTATCCTGATTTCATTGAATCTTTGGGAATTTCTGTGTGTCAATGTTGTGTAATCATTTTGAACGCATATAATTAAACAATGACTTGAACATGTCTCTCATAACTTGGAAGGTCTTGCTGTCTCCAAATAATGCTTTACATTTTTATCTTTGATGTCTTACAGTTGTCAAGAGCAACAGAGAAATTCACAATAAATGTAGTAAACCATACCAAGATTTAGAGCAAATGACACCAATCTTCAGAAACAAAAATGTAGATTTAAACACCAAAATAACACTATTCAAAACAATTACTATGCCAACGATGTGCTACCAATGCCAAACATGGATAAATACAGCACAAGACAAACATAATCTTGTGACAGCTGAAATGGCATGCTTACGCGGAGTCCTAGGAATATCGCTAAGAGGCAGAGAGAGAAATGATGACATTAGACAAAGAACCTGCACCACCCCAATCTTGGAATATATTAAGAGACAACATTAACAGAACAAATGGTTTGTCCACATCACCAGACTACCACCAGACAGCATACAACAGCAAGTTATGCTACACAGATACAGTGACGGCATACCTAGAGGCTGACCACAAAAACGATGGACCACCGAAATAAAAGAGGCAACAAATTCCGCAATATACTCAGCACACACGAGGGCCATCTCCAGAAAACTCTTCTACCCCTGACGTTGAATAAATGGATAGATAGAAGGATGGATGGATGGATGGATAGAATCGATCGATGAATGTATAGGTAGATAAGGAGATATGTAGATTAAATAGAATATATCGATATATTACTATTGGAACGGACTTAATGCACAGTTGCTTGACACGGGGTTCGAACCTTGCTCTTATCCATCCGCGGACTATACCACTCCATCAAATAGCCTGACACGTCTTCTAATTACATAGACACTGAGAAGGGTGCTTATCGTCGCAACATTGCGCACCGCTTTTAGTTAAAGTCTTCTGTTAAAGTCTTATATTAGTTATATTAGTCTTCTGTTAGCTAAAATCTTCTGTTAGCTAAAGTTTTCTGTTAGCTAAAAGTCTTATGTTAGTTAAAGTCTTCTGTTAGCTAAAGTCGTCTGTTAGCTACAGTCTTCTGTTAGCTAAAATCTTCTGTTAGCTAAAGTCTTCTGTTAAAGTCTTATATTAGCTAAAATTTTCTGTTAGGTAAAATCTTCTGTTAGCTAAAATCTTCTGTTAGCTAAAGTCTTATGTTAGCTAAAAGTCTTATATTAGTTAAATTCTTCTGTTAGCTAAAGTCTAACGTTAGTTTAAATCGTCTGTTAGCTAAAATCTTCTGTGAGATAAAGTCTTCTGTTAGCTAATAGTCTTATGTTAGTTAAAGTTTTCTGTTAGCTAAAGTCTTTTATTAGCTCTAAAGTCTTCTGAATATTAAAGAAAACTGGAATCTCACTCACCATCCCTCTCCCTATTTTTCTCTCTCAAATCACACTTACGAAACAAAAGTTTCATATATCGTAATTCCTGTTGTTCCAAACAAGTAAACAAACAAATAACACACAATGACTCTACGTATCTACTTTTCAGACATTCTCAAAGAGTTTGTACGAGATGATATCTTCTGAATCTCAGAATAGGTAAGTCATATTTGTGTCCTATATCTGTGGTATACCTTCATTGATCAATAGGAACAGCGGATCTACAATTTCTTATAGATTAAAACTAGATCTACAATTTGCTATATATCAAAACTAGATCTACAATTTGCTATATATCAAAACTAGATCTACAATTTCGTATATATCAATACCTGATCTAAAATGTGTTATTTATCATTTCTACATCTACAATTTAATATATATATCAGTGATGTATCTAAAATTTGCTATATATTAAGGATAATTCTACATTTGCTATATACCAATGATGATTCTGAATTTCGTTATATATAAACGCTGAGTCTACAATCTGCTACATAGCAATATCATCTCCACTATCTACTATATATCAGTACTATATCCACTATCTACTATATATCAATACTAGAGTTACAAGTTATTATATCTCATTTTCAGATTTTAATTTTAAAATGTGTCCTATCATCATCATCATAATCAGGTGCCATGCCGGGTGGCGTAGGCGGTCATGGCTCTCCACAGCTCTCTGTCCACAGTATTATGTATCAAAGTCGTTGTTGTTTCTTTGCCGTGCCAGGTTGTCAAACTGTCTAATATTTTCTCACGTTGTCGCCCTCTGTCTCTGGTGCCTTCAATCTTGCCTGTTGTGATTATGTTCTCTAAACCTGCCTGTCTCATGAAGTGGCCAAAAAAAGAAGATTGCCTTTTTCTTATATTGTTGATTAAGGTCCGTTTCGCATTTAACTCTTTTAACACCTCTACATTAGTTTTTCTGGCAGTCCATGGTATTCTCAGCATTCTTCTGTAGAACCACATCTCTGTTGCCTCCAATCTCCCACTTTCCAGTTTGTTTATTGTCCAAGACTCGCACCCATATGTTAGTATAGGAGTTATATAGCACTGCAGAACTCTCTTTCTCACCTCTAATGACAAGGTCATATTACACAGTATATTTTTCATTTTTCTGAATGTTGTTTTTGCCTGTCCTATTCTGCATCTTATTTCTGTTGAACTTCTTCCATCTGCTGTTATAATTGTACCTAGATATTTGAATTGGTGGACCTGTTTTAATACTATATCATTCACTATGATCTTGCAAGGTGTGTTATTTTCTTTCTTTTAAATAACCATTACTTCTGTTTTCTTGATATTTAGGAAGAAGCCTTTCTCTTTGCTTTCTGTGACTACTACTTTAATTAAGTTTTGAAGGTTTTCCTCACTGTTTGCAATCAGAACAGTGTCATCCGCATATCTCAAATTATTTATGTTATGTCCTGCCACTTATATTCCTGGAATATCTACTATTGCACGCAATATGTTTTCACTGTATAGAGAGAACAGGTCTGGTGAAAGCACGCATCCCTGTCTGACTCCTTGTTTTATTTGTTGAAAAGGAACAAATTGCTTTCCTACTCTTATTGTCCTATAGCAATGTTATATCTACAATTTTGCTATGTGTATATGTTATATCTACAATTTTGCTATGTATCTATGTTATATCTACAATTTTGCTATGTATCTATGTTATATCTACAATTTTGCTATGTATCTATGTTATATCTACAATTGTGCTATGTATCTATGTTATATCTACAATTTTGCTATGTATCTATGTTATATCTACAATTTTGCTATGTATCTATGTTTGATGTACAAATTGTTGTTTATCAATGGATGATTATAAATATGTCAGAACTGGCATATTATAATGGTACATTCCACTTGATTAATTTTGTATCCGTTGCTCTTGTTCAGTGACGGCAATGTTGGCCGCACACATTCTTCCTACGTCCGGCTCAGTATCTCCAGCGACAAGGGAGAGAACCCTGAACGCGACAGAGCAGATTCTCTTGTCATGATTAAGGGACCTTTGGGAAATGTCAGGTAAACAGCTGTACACGACATTGACTGAGAGACGAGACAGTTTGATGGTTGAGCAGTAGAACTGGTGGATGGATGGATTAATGGATAGATGAATGGATGGATGAATTGATGGGTGGATGAATTAATGAGTGAATGGATTAATGGATGGGGGATGGATTGATGGATTAATAGGTAGATATTTAATGGGTAGATGGATTGATGGATCAATGGGCGGATGGATGAATGAATGAGTGAATGGATATATGATGGATGGGTGGATATATGAATGAATGGATGGGTGGGTGAATGGATGATGGTTGGATAGGTGGATGAAGGGGTAGATTAATTGTTAAATGGATGAACGAATAGGAAGGTTGATTGAGCCGTTTGATGGAGCCGTTTGTATGACATTTTCTATTTCTGCTAGTAATATATTTGGTTCTAACTCTTCCTTAAACGCTGAGTGTTTAGGAATAAATAATTTAGGAATGTTTAGTATGTTGTCCCCTCCATCTTTTATATTTAACAATTCTTTAAAATGCTATTGATACTCCATTTATATTTATTTTTGCAAATTTGGTGATTTGCTTACGTTTGTGTGTGAATGTCATCTTCTGAGAACTCTCCATGTTTCCTACGAGCGTTTTAGTTCTACACTATCAGTTTGCTAGACATGTCACGATGTTTCACTGAATGGTTAAACCGTATTCTAAACTATACCATTCAGAAAAGAAATCACATATTTCATTTATATAATAATAATAATAATAATAATAATAATAGATCCATAACCCGTCAGAGTCGTAGCGGTGTCACATTGAGACTTTGGTGCAGAAAGATTTCAAAGCTTCTCTACCATCATGATGCGTTTGGAAACTTCACATCCTGTCCAGTCTTTAATATTATCCAGCAATGTCTTCTTTCTGGTCACCTCATCTTACTACACTCTCCACTCTACCTTCAAGAACATCTTTCGTCATCAAGGAATG
Source organism: Meghimatium bilineatum (assembly GCA_034231615.1). NCBI lineage: Eukaryota > Metazoa > Mollusca > Gastropoda > Stylommatophora > Philomycidae > Meghimatium > Meghimatium bilineatum. The sequence continues at coordinate 17,709,643 of CM067304.1, forward strand.
TCTCTTTACATGTCCGTACCATCGGGAGCCGCGTTAGCGCAGTGGTTAGCGCACTGGCTTCGCATATGAGTGGTCCTGGGTTCATTCCCCAGCTGAGGAGGAAATCTTTTCAGATCGCAACGGCTCCCAGGTCGACCCAGCCTTAAATGGGTACCGGATTAATCCGGGAAGTAAAGACTGCGAGGGAGAGGAGATGGCTACCGCCCTCATTTGCAGAGCCTGTGAAATGTGAGATCGCTAACATCTCACACCCCTACGGCATTAATAAATGCTATGGGTTACTTTACTTTTTTTTTTACCATCGGGGTTTACGAAGGTTCACGATTGTCAACAGTGGTTCTTGTTGCCCAGTTAATGAGCTAATTTGATCATGTACAAAAACATTGATCTTATGTTCTCGCTAACAGGTACCCAACACACGTCTATAACATTTGTTTTCAAACGCCTGGATTCTTCTCTCTAAATCTGCTGTTAAAGTCCAAGTCTCTCAACCATATAGAAATATTGACAAAACCAACGATTTATATAAGTTGATTTTAACTTGAGTTGTGATCCAGCTTTTCCAAATTGTGGTTAATCTTGTCATGGTGACCATGGCCATTGCCAGTCGTTTCTTAACTTCAGTTGTTGATTTACCATCGCCATTAATCTGGGCTAACAGATTAGTAAACACAGAAACCTCCTCCAACCTTCGATTGTTATGCTTTATATTGGTTGGAACTAAGTGAGTACTTTTATTCAGCAAAATGTTACTCTTATCTGCATTTATCACTATACCAAGTTTTTAGCCAGATAACTCCAATCTTGTAGTTCTGCTTATGTTTTGTTTCTATTTCATTTAGAAAGCAGTGAAACACCGATCTTTACTTGGCTTAACGGCAAGCAGAAAAACGCAACTATTGTTCTACGCCATTTTGGCCAGTACATGTATATTTCAATGCAATTGCAATATTATTTTTGCAAGAATTAGCAGCCTGATCTTTCTTCTGTAAACCCTACCTAATGTAGCAATGTCAAGGACAGATCTTCTTGGAAGAAGATTATAGAAGAGTCTTACAATTGGAGAAATTATATTTAGACAGATGACAGTAAAGTAGTGAGAAAGAAATAAGGCGAAGCTGTTTGACCAATTCAACAAAATGGTGACAAGTTATTTATCCATCAATAAACAAGGAATACAAATAATGTTGTTAATCGTATAGTTAAATGAATTAGAGTTACGGTTCAGTTAGGGTTGGAGTTAAGATTAGAGCTAGATTTGAGGTAAGAGTTACAATTACAATTAGATTTAGGGTTAGAATTAGGATTAGAGTTAGGACTAGATTTAGATTTATGCTTAGATTTAGAATTATATTTAGGGTTAGATTAAGGATTAGAGTTAGATTTAGAATTAGATTTAAGGTTAGATTTAGGATTAGAGTTAGATTTAGAATTAGATTTAGGGTTAGGATTAGAGTTAGGACTAGATTTAGATTTATGCTTAGATTTAGAATTAGATTTAAGGTTAGATTTAGGATTAGAGTTAGATTTAGAATTAGATTTAGGGTTAGAATTAGGATTAGATTTAGGACTAGATTTAGATTTATGCTTAGATTTAGAATTATATTTAGGGTTAGATTAAGGATTAGAGTTAGATTTAGATTTAAGGTTAGAATTAGGATTAGAGTTAGATTTAGGGTTAGGGTTAGTATTATAGCTAGGGTTAGCAGTTGAATATCTCGAATATCATGTACTCACTCTCAGAACATCCTCTCTACTTCTCCAGGTTTTCTGTGTTTGCCCTTGGGTCAAAAGCTTACCCTCACTTCGCGGCATTTGGACACTACGTTGATAACATGCTATATGAGTTAGGGGCTGAAAGAATATTCCAGATTGGTACGGGGGATGAACTGTGTGCTCAGGAGCAGAGCTTCCGACAATGGGCGGGAGGTGTTTTCACGGTAAAAAAAAATATTCTTTCCTTCATTGTGTTTTTTTTTTATGTTATAGAATATTCTGTACATCTCATATAGACAGCATAAGAGAAATGTAGGCGTGAGAAATCAAGCAGATAATCTCGCAGGTTCACAAAAATCATTTAATTTTAATAGTGAAACGACGAAAACTTACATCGTTTGACATGTATGCCGACATGATTCCTTGTCAAAAACGATACTACATGGAACGATCGAGGGACGAAGAAGCAAAAGAGGTGAAAGAACATCATTGAAGGCAATATATAGGAGTGGAAAGAGTAATATATTTCCTCACTCGTTGCAAAGTTGAAAAAATAAATCGCTTGAGGACTGTCTGTTGATACATCTAATGTGGTACCACTACGACCCAGACTGTGTTTGATGCATCCAGTGTGGTACCACTACAACCCAGAATGTGTTGATACATCTAATGTGGTACCACTACGACCCAGACTGTGTTTGATGCATCCAGTGTGGTACCACTACAACCCAGAATGTGTTGATACATCTAATGTGGTACCACTACGACCCAAACTGTGTTTGATGCATCCAGTGTGGTACCCATACGACCCTAAATATGTGTTGATGCATCAATGTGGTACCTTTACGATCCTGGTTCTGTGTTTGATACATCCAGTGCGGTACCCCTACGACATTGACTCCGTGTGTTGATGCATCCAATGTGGTACCCCTGACGGGTTACACGATTAATGATATGGCTGGATGGATGTGCATATGCAAACCGTTTGTTTCACATGTTTCTCTACCTTGTTAGTGTAATTCGAGATTCTCATTGTTCAATGTACACCATTCTCATTGTTCAATGTACACCATTCTCATTGTTCAATGTACACCATTCTCATTGTTCAATGTACACCATTCTCATTGTTCAATGTACACCGTTCTCATTGTTCAATGTACACCATTCTCATTGTTCAATGTACACCATTCTCATTGTTCAATGTACACCATTCTCATTGTTCAATGTACACCATTCTCATTGTGCTTATCCGTGTATTGCGTAAAGTAGTTTCTTACAAGAAATTATTTTTACTCAAATATGTTCGTTATTTTTGTGTTAAACAATTTTAACGGTTGTTTCCCTTTAAAGTCAGATGTTATTCTAGGAAAACTTGAAACGCTCCAGATGATGCATGATTTGTATGATATTCTGCAGGAAATAAATCTGTATAAGCAAATTTTTTCTAAACAATTATAAAAATAAAAAAAATGTGTGTGCAATTTTACAATGTATATATTCTTATTTAGTTTCACATTTGTTACCTTCCTAAAATTGAAATATTCAGTGCTCACTTTAATTTATATCTAATCATATATAAGTTTTTTTTGTAAAAATAGGATGCCACGCCCATAGAAATATTAATGTACACATTTTCCCATGTTTTATTTACATATTACATATTTACATATTACATATTCACATATTACATATTTACATATTACATATTTACATATTGTGCAGAAGTGAACCTGATACACTAATACAATTGACGTATTTACCAGTCATATTTTTATCACGGAAAAACCTAAGATGGTGTAATAGAGAATTAAAATATATTGGTATCTAACCTTAACCTTAAAACTGCATTAGTCGCTACTTACGTCCTTCATGACATGTCACAGTGTTGCTATTGTTTGCTCCCATTTTGAGGCCCGTGACATCACGGGCTTCCGCACAAATCGCTAAGTCCGAATAGAATATGCTACCAATGTTATATTTAAGAAAAAAGCAGGTAGCTACGTCGCGTTATCGGGGCCTGAAAGTGGAGCCAAGAATAGAGTCACTGTTACCTGCCCTACCTGTCGTAAGAGGCGACTAAAGAGAATTTTGGGAGTGGTATTGGTTGTCCCATACCATTGAGGGTCAAATTAACCAGAAGACATGCTGAAGTCGGGTGTGTCGGGCCGATGTGTACAAATATCGCCGCAAAGCTATAAAAAAATTGGTAGCACATTTTATTAGGGGCGTAGCCATCATCCCAGCATTTGTGGGTGGTAGTAAGTGTCTAGGTAATACTAAACGTTCAGTAGTTTGCCATGGCTTTCTGAAATTCCGGATGCGCAATTTCCTGCAGTGGGATTCGAACCTGGTACCTTGACCGTCACAAACACGCTCTGTACTATGAAACAATTAATTCCGTTCTCTGGACTTTATCCTGCTAATCTCGAGGAGTTTGAAAACGAATGCAGAAGAAGAGGAAGAAATCGAAAACGTAATCTTGTAACAGGGTAATGAAGTTTTGCCAATCACTGGAAACACACATAATAACACACAATAATCTACGTTTCGAAAAAAATACCTTTATCAAGAACATTCACTGAACAAAAGAACATGGTAGAACTCAGATCAAAGCAGAGCTAAGAAGAAATAGAAAGCTTAAAAATCGTTGTCCAGGTTCCCAAAAACGTAATTTACCAATTTTAAGATGTCTACAAACTAGACATATTTAAGTGAACATCACATAAACTACAATGGGAGCTTCGTTGGCGATGTAGTTACCTTTCACTGATGCGGCAATTTTACTGTTTATGAAACTATAATTAGCTACATTATTTAAGAGTTGTTGCACCTCTGAAGACTGATATTTTTGGTCAATTGGGCCATACCGCATTTCCATTAACTGGACTACATCCTGTTGGAAATCTAGTATGATCATAATCCTGCTACAAGTGAGAACCAAGATCATGTGATATTCTTTCCAGAACGCAGTCTTTCTTATGGTTGTGCTGAACTCCTCACGAACTTGGACCAGATGACCTGCCTCTACAAGTGTCATCTTTAGGCACTCTAATATATATGTTGTCCATCTTCGTCTTGGTCGATATCTCTCTCTGTTACAGTTGACCATGCGCTCGATTATTACTCTTTCTATACCATTATTTTATGACTCTTGATATGTCCAAAGAATATTATCTTTCTTGTTATACTGTTTTAAAGAAGCCATCCATCTTCGATGCTAACCTTTTTTACTTACATCTTGATTTGATTTCTCCCGTTCATTGTATTCTCAAAGTCCTTTTGTAGTATCTTATCACGAAGACAGTTATTTTCTTTGCCGCTGACTTGTTTAGTATCCATGTTTCGCAACCATAGATTGCTTCTGGGAATATACTCGATCTAATCAGTTGTCATTTTTGTTCTGCAGCTGGTACCTTGTCAAAGATGTTTAATTTGTTTTTTACTTGAGTACTTCTTTTTTTTCATGATATTTTTCCAAACAAATATTTTAATTTCTTCTCTCACGTCATAATATTAGGCTGCATGTGAGACCTTCTGCTTAGGTGATGACGTCAACATCAACGAGGCCAAAGGAGCTCTCAATAGTGACCGAAGCTGGACCCCGAACAGGTTCCGGCTCACCCCCGTAGACAACGGCAAAGATCCCGATGTCTGTGAAGGTAATAATAATAATAATAATAATAATAATAATAATAATAATTGTATGACATAGTGAGTCATGCAGACTGTCATTTAGTATTATAAAGAAGCAATCCGTTGAATATTTTCTCAGGAATGGTGAATTTGTCAAGTGATCATATCACAGCAAAGGAAGATTGTTGTTTGTGTCTTTCTGAAGTTCCTCCATATCTTTAAACATAATATTTCTGAACAATGCTGCTCCCACACGCAGGTTCTGGCTCCAGATATCCCGATTTTCGGCCGTATTTTCCCAGTGTTTGGGTTCTATGTGGAAGTCTTTCTTTGAGAATTTACAGATACCTTTATAACTCAGCATTGGTCCAGCTTTCAGCCAGTTCCGTGAATAGTAGCCTAATAGTAGCCGGACGTTTCGCATTCTACGGACGTGACCCAGTCAAAACAATCGCAACGCAAAATAATATTAATAATAATAATAATAATATTAATAATAACGATAATAATAATAATAATAACGATAATAATAATAATAATAATAATAATAATAATAATAATAATAATAATAATAAAACAATAATAAAACCCATAACCCGTCAGGGTCGTAAAGATGTCACAAGGAGACATTTTAGCTGAAGACGAGGTATTCACACATCTCTATCTTCTACCACCCTGATGAGTTTGGAAACTTCACAACCTGTCCAGTCTTTGATATTCTCTAGCCGTGGATTCTTCTTGTCACCTTGTCTTCCTCCACCCTCCACGATACCCTGAAGAACATCTGTGTGAAGGTAAACATTAACCCAATGTCCTCTATCCAAAGTTCAGAATTTCAAGACATGCTTTTTCGTTTAGTAAAATGTACCTCTTGTGGTACGGCACGCTCTTTTCAACAGCAGACGTTAGTCCAATGTGGTTACATCAAAACTTTTAACTATTAGACACTTCTGTAGCTCACGCTTCCGTTAATCTATTCATCACGAAGACATGCTATTCCAAGACTTCGATATTTATACACTCCTGTGGATTCATCAGGAATTATTCGTCAAACGTCACGCTGTTTGACACTTCCCTTGATCTTCATTGCCTGTCAAGATATACACAGTAACCACTGTAAATCACCGAAAAAATCTAAGAGAGTCCTTTTGGGGAATGATACCTGATGAGTCCACAAGATTGTATAATCGACGAGGGACTCCAGATGTCATTCAGAGTTTGAAATTAACATATTTATACAAATTATTCAACGCCCTTGACTAGCAAGACCAAACAATCTCTTTTATGGAAATTCCAGGGCAACACGTAGAGAGGACATACCACAAATCACAGGGAGAAGAATCGCTGAAGACGGATGTGTCGTGCCATTGGTACAAATAAAATGGCGACACAACACATTTCTGTTATTTGGACTACACCCTGCTGAAAATATAGCAGGACTATTGTCGTGCGACAAGAGAGATCGAGTGAGAGTTTGAAAATGAACACTGAAGAAGAACAGGAGAAACGAAACACAGAAAGATGCTTGGATATTACTTAACAACTGAAGATATCGAGAGAATTGTACAGAAAAATTGTTTTGACGCTCATCTTTTTATGGCTTATGCACCCACGATGATAATTAATCACATGATCATTCCTAGATATACATGGCAGAAACAAACTTTCATCAACGTTATTGGTCTGTAGCTATGCTTCTGTTCTGTAGATACGATCTCCTCCGGCGGGAAGAGATTGAGAGGGGATTTACCTAAAATAAGGGTAATTCGTGCGGTTTCGTCTATCAGATAGATTTTATTTAGAACAGTTTTATGACCTTTTTCTGAGAAATCGCTAAGATATTAGTTTTGGAGACTATTTGCTCGCCCTGTTGGCCAAGTTTCCAGGACTAAAAGTGATGTGTTGATCTTCTAGGAATTTGAATACATCACCCCCCCCCCCATTTGTATTATAAGGGTCTGTCATTCCTTATTGTAGAAAACCCTTAAACTGGTTTATGACTCTCATTTCATTCTTGTCCCTCAAGTGGGGGCATTTCCGTGGTGTAGTCAGTTAACGTGTTCGCATTCTGCTTCAGAGGCTATCTGATAAATCCCACTCGCGTTATCTTGTTCACAAGTACATATTTTATGAGATTCCTTGTGACTATAGCTTAAAGCTACAGAGTTACGTGCTATGAGTGATACTATTGACATGTGGGTGCAGCTTCGTTAATAGGGACGGGCACATATGGGACATCCCGAGAACAATGAAGTGAACCCTCCACTCCTTTTCAAACCTGAAGTTACCTTTGCCAATATTGGTTTTAAGTAAATGAAAATTCCATCAAGTTTCTTACTTAATAATTTTCCTGATTCTAATAATGAGTTAATGTCTTTTTTTGAAATCTTCCAGCACTCTCAAAAGTTCACGCAAAGAAAGTAGTGCCATGCATCTTGTCTGAGAGGATAAATCTACAAGCGGAGGGATCTGAGTAAGTAGCTATATGTATTAGTTATTTATTGTGGAAGAAGAAGAAGCAGACAAAGAAAATTCTGTTTTGATAACATCAAGGAATGAGCTGGGCATTATTATCCTACACTTCTCCAAATTGCTGAGGAAAGAGATGTTTGGAGGTATTTTTTGTGGTGATGTCTCCAGAGTGGCCCCCATTTGACCCTGACTGGTTATGGGTTCAAGACTAGCAACACGGCCATGTGTACATGTGGACAGGCACCTCAGATAGCAGAACATATTCTTCAGGAATGCCAGGAATATGAAATGCTGAGTAAAATACACTGGCCCAGAGAAAAACAATGGAATAAAAGCTCTACGGACCTCTGTACGAGTTACAGAACAGTCAAGTTTATAGTAGAAATATAACTTCAGATATAGGCATTTTCTAGTCGAACAAAATAATAGTAATTATAATTATTATTAATTATTATTGTTATTGTTATTATTATTTTTATTATCTTGGACTGAATTTACATACAACCTTAAAGACGAAACAGGTCATAACATATCTTTATTGATATTTGTGTTTCAGCCGACAGACAATATTAATTAAACTTAACACCCAAGGGGCCAGTGAACTTATGTATGTACCAGGTGATCACGTCAGCGTGTTCCCTGCTAACCCCCAGGACCTGGTGGAAGCAGTGCTAACCCGTCTTCATAACGCCCCTCCTCCTGATCAGATAATCAGAACAGAGTTCCTCAACGAGGTGTCGACTCCTTTAGGTATGTATCATTAGTTCGTGTCGACCTGTAGTAATGGTTCTTCTTCTGCGATCTTTCTCAAACTCCTGTAGATTAGCAGGATGTAGTATAGAGAACGGTTGGCATTGTGTCATGGTTTACAGCTGCGATATCTTAAACTTTCAGTCGGACACATCCTACTAACTTCAGCATTGATTCTAAACATATACGGGATGAGACAGCCAACTATACGCCATAACCACCTTAATCACCTTCTTACGACATGCATAGAAGGCAACCAGAGTTGCAATTTTTTGAGACTTTTTGGGGCCCCGGTAACATACGCACTATTAACGGTTCTAAATGTTTAGATGATTGCTTCATTGTACTCGGATTATTTTTGTTTACCTTGTCGAGCACTGCTATAATGAATGGGTCAATGATAAGAAGAGACAGAGTTAATTATATCAGTTCCTACGAAGTGGTGAAAAGAAGGCTAAAAGAGATAATGTTCATATTCAGAAAAAGATAAGCAGTTTTATGTTGAACAATACACAGGATCGACGTTTCGGCCAAAAGGTCTTTTCACATAAAGTGACAAACAAACATAGAATGGAGCCAGAAAATCAAACGGAAAATTCGCGAAACACTAAATCAATGTTATAATACGTTTTAGTCAAAACGTTGATAATGCGTATTGTTGAACGTTAAATTGATATTAATGTTTTGTGAAAATATATTTATAAAAATTATTTGCTGACCATACGCGGCGCGTACTGTTTTACTGCAATCTCCTGATAATTCAGAGAATGATAGACACTGGAATGACCATCCGCCGAAGACGGATGTGTTGGGCCATTGGCGCAAATAAAACGGCAACACAACGCATTTCCATTCTCTGGACTACATTCAACTGGAAATCTTGTAGGACCATTGTCCTACTACAAGAGAAATCCAGTGGGAGTTTGAGAATGAACGCTGAAGAAGAAGAAGAATGACCAAAGGTGAGAGAATAATATGCCTGTTCTCTGGAAAGATTTCAAGAACGCACAACCAACAACTGAATGGTATACTGAGCGTATAGACCCTTAGCTGGTTAGTGGATCGGAGAGCTGAATATTTATGGGAATGTCTGTAATGCTGTGATTCTCGTTCCTAATCAATACTCAAGAATGTGATTGGGTTTCTCCATGTGTAATCCGTCCGTCTCAATGAGCAGCATGCCGCCTGCAGCGGGTATCCCTCATAGCACGTAACTCCGTAGCGACAAACGATAATCCCCGGAGATTCCTGAAAACATTCACCCTGTAAGCAAGACACCATGAACCGGGTTGAAACCCGACACCTCTTGAGCACAAGACAAACGGCTAAACCACCATCCATAGTGATCCTTGAGTATGCATGAGCTTGTCACTCTTGTCTCTGTGCCAGGTAGGAGATATTTAATTACAAGTCACAGTTAATCCGAGAAAACATCTGCATATTACCTAGGAATTATTCACATTAAACAAGACAATATGATGATGATGATAACAATGATGATGAAATAATCCCTTTTGCTGTGAAAACCTTTGAAGTAAACCAAGACACACAGGAAAACAAGTATCAATAGCCAAAGTGTCAGATGATGTCAGAGGTAGCTAGATTATCTAGTAACAATATTAGTACTATTTCCTCAGTCCATCCCCTTTTTCGTTCTTGTTTCCTATTAGTGTCTACCTACGTATTTTGTGGTTAATTTATCAAAATATTATATCAATAAATTATCAATAAGTAATTGAAATATTTATTTTTTAGGGTTAGGGTTAGGGTTATTTATGTTTTACATAACTAATCCTAACCCCAAATAAAATTATATTTAAATTAATAAATGATAAACAAAATTGATAAACATAGGCCAGAGAAATAATCACACAGGTAAGCACTAATTGGCGCAACGAGAGTTGGACTGCGATCATAGTACCATTCAACGCTGGTTAGACTTGGATCATAGTACCATTTAACGGGAGTTGGGCTGTGATCATAGTACCATTCAACGGGAGTTGGACTGTGATCATAGTACCATTTAACGATGGTTAGACTTGGATCATAGTACCATTTAACGATGGTTAGACTTGGATCATAGTACCATTTAACGATGGTTAGACTTGGATCATAGTACCATTTAAAGGGAGTTGGGCTGTGATCATAGTACCATTTAACGATGGTTAGACTTGGATCATAGTACCATTTAACGGGAGTTTGGCTGTGATCATAGTACCCAATATTACATTAGCATAGTATTTATGGCTACATGGTAAGACACCACACAAAATAGAGCTACTTGGCTCTACAGTAAAATAAAGACACAGAATCAAGAGTATTTTGAAAACATGAGAAATAGAGCATCTCAATAGCGGATAGTAGCTAGAAAGTCACGGGTAGAAAAAAAAACCACATTTACAGTGCTTGTCCATTGCCCGAGCTGTCCAAGGGCATTTGATGCCAAAATAGAGCGTATTTGTCATTCATAAACTCATAGTCAAGGACATAACTGAATTTCAAAGTGGATGTGACAAATGGTCATCATCATGTGATGAACGAACAACAAATATATTTCAGCTAATCATCTTGATTCACGTATACAAATTCTCCTGCCTAGACAATGTATGTCTATTTGATTAAATTATCTTCATTCAGGTACAAACAAGACCTGGACCCAGATTGAGAAGATGCCACTGTGCAGCATGCGTATGGCCTTCTCCCATTTCCTAGATTTGACCACACCTCCTTCACAAGCCCTGCTTCAGCTTCTTGCAACACAGGCCACCAGAGACATTGACAAGCAGAAACTAGAACTCTTAGCCACGGTATGAGAGAATTGGGCGTTTGAGTCTATCTACAGCCATCACAAAATTAATTTTCACACATCACGTTTAAAACACATCCAATTCTGTCACCAGAAAGCTATATATCTTGTCTACAATATTGATCAATTACCTGTCCGTATGAAATAATCATCAACTTCAAATCTTGTCTGAAACAATGATTAATTGCATGTTCTGTCTAAAATAATCATCTAACTTCATATCTTGTCAAACCAATCATCAATTTCTAGTCTCGTTTAAATCAATCATCAACTTTATATTTTGTCAAACCAATCATCAATTTCGAGTCTAATTTAAAACAATCAACTTTATATTTTGTCTAAAACAATCATCAAGTTGATGTCTCATCTGAAAGAATGATCAAATTAATGTCTCGTATAATACAATCATCAAATTCATGTCTCATTTAAAAAATCATCGACTCATGTCCTGTCTGACATCATCAACTATGTCCTGTCTGGCACAATCATCAACTATGTCCTGTCTGACACAATCATCAACTATGTCCTATCTGACACAATCATCAACTATGTCCTGTCTGACAAAATTATCAACTATGTCCTATCTGACACAATCATCAACTATGTCCTATCTGACACAACCATCAACCATGTCCTGTATAGAATTTTATCACTGAATATTATTGATGTCTCAATATATGTGTATACCAATTACAAAGATTTTACTGCCAAGGGCCCCCCTCACCCCCCCCCCCTCTTATTTTTTCCTTGAATATTTTATGCAGAAGCATCATACAAAATCTAATGAAAAAGAGGGAAATACACAGTTAATGGGAGACACTCTTGCACATTACTGAAGACGTTTTCTGCGACCATGTTACTGTTGTATTGTTGTTAGTCTGGTAGATCATTGATGCGCCTTCAGAACATTCTCTCATGCATATAGAAGATCATTGACAGATCGAGACGAACTCCCTACTTATCAGCTACAGAACCAGAAAAGCAAACTGTCTTCTTTCCTTGCAGTGTCCTGTGGAATATATCAACGCTACTGTTGCTCTCCGTCGATTTCTGCGATGGACGTTTCCTTGAACTGTGGCCATTAGGTAACGACTGATTTGGTTTCTTCATGAACGTATTGCTCTTCAGATGTTCATTGGTCTTCCAACTTACCTAATAGCCGATCATCGCAGACGATAATGACCACAGTTTCAGACTTGAATTGATGTATCTCTCTGGTGTGTGTCGTCTTCCTTCGCATGCGTAGATAACAACAATATCAGTTGTGTGTTGTTGCTTCTTTCTGGTATTTTCGGAAATTACTGAAAAGGCCAATCTTGACATCGAATCACCTGCCATATTTAGGATACGTATGATCAGAATTGTGCTTCTGTTGTTTTGTATTTTCGGGCGACACGTTTTCTCCGTGCCTCCGATATTTGATGCCTCTCGGCGATTCAAGCATCGCTGGTAGCGTTTGGGCGATTCTGGATAATAGACTCAAGGATGTAGTATCAATGTTGAAGCTCTTTAGAAACACTTCGAGAGAGAGTCTTTGAACCGTTTCTTCTACCCATCGGTTAATTGTTTTGCTTTAAGGATCTCTCCATGCGTCTGCCAAATATGCGCACATGTCCGGCCCGTCTCAGGTAAGGCCGTCTTCATCGTGTATGAACACTTGTATCCAACAATCCTATTTCTCTACGAGATCCAGTCAAAAGCCTATTTGATTAATACATACAACAATATTTTAGAAATGCTGAGAGTAACTTGGTAGCATATCTGGTCAATGTATGCCATAGTCATATACCCAGATTTAGTTTTAAATATAGTGATTTTCTATGTAATATAAATATGTTAGTAGGTTTACTTTATGAGAGGTCCGGATATACAGACGCCTGTGCGGGATATTCTTCTTTAACGTTCATTTTCAAACTCCCGCTGGATATCTCTTGTTGCAGGACAATGGTCCTACTAGATTTCCAGCAGAATGTAGTCCAGAGAATGGAAATACGACGTGTCGTCGTTATGTTTGAACCAATTGTTCGAAACCACCGAAGTTGGCCGACTCGGACTTATAATGCCTGGTATCTTCAAGTTGCGCACTGTACCATACCTCCGTAGAGCCGGATAATGAGATCAAACGTAGTTACAAACCCTATAATCTTCAGCTACGTTGTCGCTGTTATTTCTTGAATGAACAGGTCAGATAATGCCTGTCCTTTATGCTCCGCAGGACGCCACTGCTTACGAGGAATGGAGATACGACTTGAGCCCAAACATGCTGGAGGTACTTGAGCAATTCTCCTCCCTCAAGGTAGCACCCTCTCTACTCCTGACACAACTACCACTGCTTCAACAGCGATACTACAGCATAAGTTCTTCACCGCAGATGTTCCCTGGAGACATCCATGCCACTATTGACGTCGTCAAGTTTCGTACTCAGGGTAAATAACTATTTATCTCCGATTGGTCTTTAAATTCTGTCTCTAATAATTAGATATGACTGTAAGAATTAATTCACGCCCCTGTCAAAACATGGATCTGGACTTCTAATTCAGTTTGCCACGATAGTGTATCAACAGGTGCCTGGACTTCTAGTTCAGTTTGCCAAGATAGTCTGTCAACAGGGACCTAGACTTCTAGTTCAGTGTGTCAAGATAGTCTGTCAACAGGGGCCTAAACTTCTAGTTCAGTGTGCCAAGATAGTCTGTCAACAGGGACCTAAACTTCTAGTTCAGGGTACAAAGATAGTCTGTCAACAGGGGTCTGGACATCTAGTTCAGGGTACAAAGACAGTCTGTCAACAGGGGTCTGGACTTCTAGTTCAGGGTACAAAGATAGTCTGTCAACAGGGGTATGGACATCTAGTTCAGGGTACAAAGATAGTCTGTCAACAGGGGTCTGGACTTCTAGTTCTGGGTACAAAGATAGTCTGTCAACAGGGGTCTGGACTTCTAGTTCAGGGTTCCAAGATAGTGCGGCAACAGGTGATGTACTTCTAGTTCATGGTGAAAAGAGTTTGGGAACCAAATCACTACATGATGGAGTTAAGAGAAATGAAGTAGAAAATGGAGAAGAATATGGCATACACTTAGTAATAAACCTAACAATATAACCAGACAGACTATGGCCTGGAATAGCCAGTGAAAAAGAAGAGTTAAAAACTAGATGAAGATGATGACAGTTGAATTATGCCTCAGGATGTGGGGATAATCACTCTCTTTCATGTGACCAAAAAATGATAAATAGCAAGAAAAGTTAATGCATCGTGAGTTGTTTTTTTTCCGCAGATGGTGCTGGACCAATACATGAGGGAGTTTGTTCTGGTTGGTTGAATAGATGTCCCATAGGGGCTATTGTGCCTTGTCTTGTTCGAACGTGAGTATTTCTCTTAATACCTTGTGTGTAGATTTTTAATGAGAATTGGGAGCATATATAGCTGGTTGGGTGTTCGCTGATCCAGCGGTCTACACCAGCTGATACTCTTTAAGCCCAATGACATCGTGGGATATAGTACCGTGACCAATTACCAGATAAGATCTACAGATTCTGAAAAAAACTTGAACGTCAATAATGCCGTTCAAACTCATTATTTTCTGTCGTAGAATGTGTTTTTGATAAAGGCCTTTCCCTGTCGAAACATAGATTTGTGAGTATTACTATGTGTATTTCCATTGATTATTAAAGATTCATTAGTCTGTTCCAAGTATAGCCTTTTGGATTTAAGTTTAACTGCATTGAGTACCTATTATAGAAAACAAAACATCTTTATTTATGTCATGTTTTAGATAATTTCCGTGGATTGTTAAGTCAAAATGTACCTTTTATGATGAGATACAATCCATTAAACTGCGCGCGGAAGTTAGTCTAAGTTGTTATATCAGAGATTTACAACCATAAAATATAATGGAGGTCGCAGAACTGGTAATCCAGTCACCACCACCTAAGATTACTGTATTACCTAATAATTTCCGTTCCGTTTGTTGGTCACTATTTATATATTTTGCATCACCTGTTAACTCCGGAGAACTAATTACTCGGAAATAATAAAAATAAAAACTCAAAATAGCGAGCTTACATTCTGTTGTTAGGTCTACTATTAGTGAAAGTCAAGAATGTATGCATGTGTTTGTGAGCTGTTGTTTTGTTCCACATAAGGCGTTCCATTTATTTGGCTTTGGAAGGCGAATAATTTTTTAAATATCATTCAACCATAGACATTTTTTTAAAAAGGTGATGGCCAATAGTTTCGTAAAGATGAAAACACACACGAAATCCTGGAGTGTGTTGTGGTTATATTCTGTTCAGCATGTACAAGTTTGATGCGAAGTCTGAAGATGGTACTCTGATTTTTCCTTCCCATGAGATTGGAATTTGTCTTTGGAATTTGGTCTGGTCATATATTTATAGACAATATCCAAAACAAGACAGTATCCAAAAGAATAAATTAATTTGAAATGAAGTGCTACATAACGATCCAACGAATATCATGGAGAGGGAAAAAGACAAAAAAGTGAAATTTTTAAATTGCTTAAACTAAATGAAGGATGACTTCTAAATATCATCATAAGAAGGAAGCTACAGTATTGTGTGCACTTAGAGCAGCATGATAGTATCAAAAGGCTGATTCTAGAGGGCAGAGTACAAGCCGAGAGAAGAAGAGGGAAGGCAAGAAGACGATGGACCAGCGACATCGAAGAAAGTATGCATATGTACCTGGCCAATGCAAGCCTGCTTGCCCGGAACAGAGAGCGATTCAGAGTATCCAGGGGGAAGACAACGTTCTAGAAATAATATGTCACGACATATATATATATATATATATATATATATATATATATATATATATAGAGAGAGAGAGAGGGAGATTATTTGTCTATCAATGTTTCTCAGCGCACATCAATTCAGCCAAGTCTCTTTATTCACAAATGTTGACGTATCTTTAACTGTGTGAATGGTCTCTAGTGTTTATGGCTGTTCTTGTCTTACTCCATTCTTTGCTACGCTGCCTGCCTTGTCATTGCCAGGTGTGTTGAATGTCGATTCATCCATTGTATTTATTAAGCACGTAACGTTATCTTCTTCCTCTTTTTCTTCGTTCTCTCTCAAACACCTTCATATTAGCAGAACGTAGTCCAGAGAACTGGATGCGTTGTGCCATGCTTTACAGCTTAGCTGACAGACAGACCGACGAACAAGACAGACAGACATGCAGGCAGACAAGACAGAGATATAAATAGTCAGATTGTTATATTTATATAGAGGTAGGTAGATCTATTGTCTATTGTCTTTTCCCATGTGGAAGCTAGTTAATAACATTCACACTTGCCGTTAAACGTAGGGGTGCGAGCTATAATTTTCTGTTCAAGGACAGATGTGACGCCTGAGTCGTGCTGAGTCCGTGTTTGTGAATGGTTGACGTAATGTTATCTATCCATCTATTTCTTGGTCTACCTTTTGTGAATTATGTGTATAAATTCATAGAGGTATGTAGATTAATTTGCTATAACATTATATTATCGTATTTGTTCATCAATCAGGGCCCCGGCTTTCCATCTGCCAGAAGACAGATCACTTCCTGTAATTATGGTCGGACCAGGAACAGGGATCGCTCCTTTCAGATCGTTCTGGCAGCAGAGAATTATCGAACTTGACATGTCCTCAGGTAAGTCTTCTTCTTCTTCTGCGTTCGTTCCCAAACTCCGGCAGATTAGCAGGATGTAGTCCGGAGAACGGAATGCGTTGTGTAATGGTTTACAGCATTGCTGCCATATCTGCGCCTTTCGGTCTGCCACATCCGACTTCAGCATGGCTTTGGGTCAATGACCCTATATGGGATGGGACAGCCAAATCTGCCCCATAACCTCCTTAGTCGCCTTTTACGACATGCGTGGAAGGTAAACAGTGTTGCTATTCATTGATCCCCTTTCGAGCCACGGCAACAAACGGGCAGTCAGGAAAGTGTACCTATATTACTTGGAATTTCCGTGGCGTAGTGATTCAACTTTTCGTCTTATGCACAAGAGATCGTGGGTTCCAATCCCGTCTCATGAAGTCTTGTTTGCAAAGCGTTTTCTTGGAGATCCTCAGGGATCATCGCGTGAAGCTACCGAATTACGTAAAACATAGGGAACAAGAGCGTCATCGTGTTAACTCCCGAGAATCACTGCAAGGGAACAACATTTGTTTTCCAATTTATACTTATATTTTTATGAGATTTTCCAATTTATACTTATATTTTTATGAGATTTTCCAATTTATACTTATGTTTTTATGAGATTTTCCAATTTATACTTATGTTTTTATGAGATTTCATTTACATGGAAGATGTATTAGAGAAGTCAAATTTCCCAGGCAAAGGCAACATTTCACAAATTGAAGACCATCCTAATGTAATATATCTTTGTCAATGCAGGCAAGAAATAATTCTATGTTGTACAGAACTAATTCTGATGTATTGAAGTCAACTTTGGACACACAGCAGAATAGTGAACAATTATATTGAGCGAGCAGAGATGTGGTTTTAAAGAATAATGTTAAGAACAACTGAAGATATAGAAGCGCAATGAAGATATTTTGAAAGAAGTTAAGTCACAAAGAGAGCTACATAACCACATCAGAAAGAGAAGTTGACATTTTTTAACACATTATGAGAAGAGGTAAGATGGAACACATTGGAACAACAGTCAAGTTGGATTAGGGGAATACCAAGAGATAAGATGCTTGACAACATAGCATTGTGGCATGGGAGAACATTGGTATCGGAAATGATTACCAAAACACGAAATAGAAGACTGGAAAAAAACATGATATCAACGCCACAAGAAGAAGACCATCTAATTCTTTATCCTTGTTAAAATATAAAGTTTCGTGCCTGTGTTACCGGTACCGGAACAGAGAGCAAGGACTCTGTCGCCTACCATACATGTCGTAAATGATCCCAAGGAGGTTGTAAGGAAGGAATTGGCTGTCCCATCCCATAGAAGGTCAAAGTGATCCAGAAGGCACTCAAGTCGGATGTACCAGGCGTAAAAACGTAGATATCGCAGCTACGCTGTAAACCATGTCACGATATTTTTCGTTCTCCAGATTACGTTCTGCTGATCTGCAGGAGCTTGAGAACGAAGACAGATGAAGAAGATATCACTGCCTTTTAACTAAATAGCATAGACCACCAGTTCGTATATATTGTGCTGTAATGGACCACCAGTTCGTATATATTGTGCTGTCATGGACCACCAGTTCGTATATATTGTGCTGTCATGGACCACCAGTTCGTATATATTGTGCTGTCATGGACCACCAGTTCGTATATATTGTGCTGTCATGGACCACCTTTAAATAAATTGTTCTGCTGCAGACCTCAAAATATGTATATTTTTTTATTGTAAATGTAATTTTTCCTAGTATCTCTTAAATTTCCGCGGACTCCTTGAGAGAACCCGAATCAGAGTTTAAGAATCACTGACATAGACAGTCATTTCATGTTATTGTTCATTATTTTGTCAGTGCTCTTTTACCTGTCAGTGCTCTTTTACCTGTCATCGCTCTTTTACCTGTCAGTGTTCTTCTACCTGTCAGTGTTCTTTTACCTGTCAGTGTTCTTCTACCTGTCAGTGCTATTTTACCTGTCAGTGCTCTTCTACCTGTCAGTGTTCTTTTACCTGTCAGTGCTCTTTTACCTGTCAGTGTTCTTCTACCTGTCAGTGCTCTTTTACCTGTCAGTGCTCTTTTACCTGTCAGTGCTCTTTTACCTGTCAGTGCTCTTTTACCTGTCATCGCTCTTTTACCTGTCAGTGTTCTTCTACCTGTCAGTGCTCTTTTACCTGTCAGTGCTCTTTTACCTGTCAGTGTTCTTCTACCTGTCAGTGCTCTTTTACCTGCCATCGATCTTTTAACTGTCAGTGATTGTTTACCTGTTCGTGCTCTGTTGCTTGTCAGTGTACCTAAACCTGTCATACCATTATTCACCACACACACACACACATACACAGAGAGAGAGAGAGAGAGAGAGAGAGAGAGAATATATTGTTTGAACTACTCCCCCACAGATAAGAAAAACTTTGGCGACATGATCTTGTATTTCGGGTGCCGGACCAGCTCACAAGACAACATCTATGGACAAGAATTGGAAGGCGTTCAGAACACGGGCGTTCTGAGCAAATATTATGTTGCACTTTCTAGAGAACCAGATAGACCAAAGGTAAGAAGTCATTTTTATCGAGTTTATGCATGGACATCTATATATACAAAAGGATACGAAACAGACTTATAAAACGTCACATAAAGAGTCGGTTGTTATTTTTTTAAAGTTAAGTATTGGAGTTTCACGTACAATATTCTCCAAATTCTTCTTCATTTTCTTCTTTCGTTCACTTGAAACATGTCTATATCTGTAATTATGTCTCCTTAATAAAACTCACTGTCTTTTGTAGTTCATACAGTGTCCCATAGAGTTTTGATTCCAGTGTTGTTTCCTCTGGCCAATATGTCTGCCTCAGCGTTTCATGCTCAGAACACTCTTGAAGTATATGTTTGGCACTCTGTGCTGCCTGTCCACATGTACACATGGCCGTGTTGCCAATCTTGAACTTTGTATACATGTGACTGCGGAGTCGGTTGTGTCCTGTTCTGAGACGTAGAATTATAACTTGTTCTGGTCTGTTCATAATATGATAGTCATCTTGTATTGGTGTTTGTGGCTTTCTTATTGACTTGATCATCTGTTTTTTCTGATGGTAGGTGATTGGTATATCTGGTTGGTCTTCGGCAGCACCTTCCTTAGCCAGTTGGTCTGCCTTTTCATTTCCTGGTATTCCACAGCGAGAGGGTATCCACTGCATGGTTACCCTATACTGGTAAGACAATTCGCTAAGTAGTTTTTTCAAGTCTGTTAGTTTTCCAGACTGGAGAGCTTGAAGCACTTACCTTGCATCTGTCAGGAATACCACAGGCTGTAGGTCAGAGTTGGAGTTCAGCAGTTTTTTAGCTGCAACACTAATTGCCTGGATCATAATTATTGCAGAATTTTCCTGTCGGTGTTCTGATTGTATCTCTAGGCTTGTGTGGATATTCTATATATACACCTGCACCTCCATTCCTCACGGCATTCTGTGCTGACCCATCTGTGTATACTCTGACCCATATATCTTGTGGATATTCCTCATCCAGGAAACTGAGGGTGACTGTCCTTCGCTGCACACTGTTCTCTTCGTCATCGCTTAATTCTTCTTCAGAATAGTCTTGCGTGCTGATCTCACACAGCGTCACTCGTCTTAACTGATATGACGGAAAGTTGGTCACTTTTTTGTATACTTTTTTGTAGCCAGCGCCAAGAAGAGCGGGAAAAAGTCGGATATATCAAGATAAGTAAAGCTGCATGTGATCAGCGTGGAAAAGCTATCCTTTTGTTAGGTTATCACGAGAAATCATGAAAGTAATCCCTCGTAAGTGTGAGCCGTTTCTTTTTCTTGTATCTTGATATCTGTGGTTATTGGTCATTCCCATTTTTTTTAAAATTGCTGTTAATAAAATATTATCCTCATTTAATAAATGTATAGAAACTGGGGACAGAAATAAGTAAGGAGTTTTGCAACAAAGTACATAAAGCACGGAGACTCCAATAGACGCTACTACCTTTCTCACAAAATAAAACAAAATGAAGGAAACAAAATATTCCCGTACCCAGGCACACAGAGAGGCAACACAGAATTTCGTATATACTCGTTCAAAAGCCTATTTGTTCGTAAAGCAGTTTACCTTCCCTAACTTATACGACAGAAACATTGGCGGCAGACTTAACTCAACAATAAAAAGGTTTCACCGGTCTTACTTGGAAAACCAGACATCAGATGGGAATGTTCATCTTTTTCTTCAGATGATATGTACTTTCCATAATGTAGTCTTCATAATGAATCCTCAAGACTCTGTACGGATCTTGGCAATTTGACTTGCTAAAGTGAGTGGATGTCATGTATCTTGGCTGCAGTTAGGGACATGTTTAACCAATCTTAGATGTCATGTATCCTGGGCTGGAGCTAGGGGCATGTTTACATAATTTTAGATGTCATATATCCTTGGCTGAAGCTAGGGGCATGTTTAAACAATCTTAGATGTCATGTATCTTGGCTGCAGTTAGGAACATGTTTAACCAATCTTAAATGTCTTTTTTCCAGTGCCTCAGATACATTTGAGAAAGGAGGTGCGGTACCTAACAAAATGTTTAATGGGTTGTCAATCTCCCGTTTTTTGTGTGTGAATTAATTCCTTATGTTTATGAGAAATTTGAGGATACTTTTTGCGAAAACTCGTTCCAGGAGGAGTTTTTACCCAGCTTTTTGAAGAAAAAATCATTTACGGGGTTTTTACGTTTTGATAAATTCCTAGTACTGAAGGAAGAGTTTTTACCCAGTTTTTTGCGAAATATTGTTAAAGGAGTTTTTACAAAGAGTTCCCCTCCCTACCTACGGACTTGGTATTATCCATTACGAGCTGTTAGGCAGAATACAACAGTAATTTGTCATTGCTTTCAAGTAATTCCTTAATTGAGCAGTAATCAGAGATATGATAAAATAGAACAGAAACAAGACACAATTAAACAGGCAAAAACAGTGTTTCACAAAAATGAAAAACATCATGCGTAACAGGTTGTTATTAAAAGAATTAAGGAAGTGAGGCCTTCAATACGATATAGAGCCACTTTCATAATATAGAAGCGCAATATATGCACAATAAACTAACAACTAGAAAACTAGATAACATAGAGACTAGAAAAACAACTATAACAACAAATGAGGAGTTATTAAGTGAGATTGACATCAAAAGAGAGTTACTTACAACAATAGAAAAACAATAGTTCACATTTATTGGTTTCATCATGAGAATAGGAGATCTAAAACACGATAGGGGAGTATAATCGCAGGCAAAATTTAAAGGGGAACGGAGATACATAAGGAGTCTTAGGGAGAAAATAATAGATAGTTTAGCATCGTGGAGTGGTAGAAAGTCAATAGTGAAATTGATGTATAGTACAGAAGTTGATTATAATATAATATCTTTAAACTGTGAGCAGGTATCTCTTGAAACATGATTATGAAGAAATAATCCCTTTATTTGAGAGTAATTAGCTCTTGACATATGAAGAAATAATCCCTTTATTTGAGAGCAGCTAGCTCTTGACATATGAAGAAATAATCCCTTTATTTGAGAGTAATTAGCTCTTGATATATGAAGAAATAATCCCTTTATTTGAGAGTAATTAGCTCTTGATATATGAAGAAATAATCCCTTTATTTGAGAGCAGCTAGCTCTTGACATATGAAGAAATAATCCCTTTATTTGAGAGTAATTAGCTCTTGATATATGAAGAAATAATCCCTTTATTTGAGAGCAGCTAGCTCTTGACATATGAAGAAATAATCCCTTTATTTGAGAGTAATTAGCTCTTGATATATGAAGAAATAATCCCTTTATTTGAGAGTAATTAGCTCTTGATATATGAAGAAATAATCCCTTTATTTGAGAGTAATTAGCTCTTGATATATGAAGAAATAATCTATTTGAGAGCAATTAGCTCTTGATATATGAAGAAATAATCCCTTTATTTGAGAGTAGCTCTTGACATATGAAGAAATCATCCCTTTATTTGAGAGCAATTAGCTCTTGACATATGAAGAAATAATCCCTTTATTTGAGAGTAGCTCTTGACATATGAAGAAATCATCCCTTTATTTGAGAGCAATTAGCTCTTGACATATGAAGAAATAATCCCTTTATTTGAGAGTAGCTCTTGACATATGAAGAAATCATCCCTTTATTTGAGTGCAATTAGCTCTTGACAGTCGTAGTCTTTCTGACAAAAGCACAAGGTCCTCTCAGTAGTATAACTTAGGCGACACCCAGACACTCATGTAAGGCTCCCTCAACAGCATAGGTGTATAAAGAGGGTTTACGGATGTATGTTTAGCCCCAGAAGGAAGGCATTTCAGTATCCATGATTTACTACGTCCTGCCAAAGAATCAGTACACACATCTGCATCGGATAATGCGTTGTGTAGATCAATAACCGCCTACACTACCCAGTACAGATTATTATCATGGTGATGAGATTGTTCATAATTTACTAATAATTTACAACATAAGAACTAGATAAAAAATACATAATCTCACTTACCTTAAATGATCAGAAAGTGTGTAGTAATCCTTACAATTTATATATTTTTTACACAAATAGAAATTGTAAATTGCCTGTGTGTTCTCGTGTAGATAAATAACAACTGTACATCTCCCGTGTGTTCTCATGTAGACAAATAACAACTGTACATCTCCCGTGTGTTCTCATGTAGACAAATAACAACTGTGCATCTCCTGTGTGTTCTCATGTAGACAATCACAACTGTACATCTCCCGTGTGTTCTCATGTAGACAAATAACAACTGTACATCTCCCGTGTGTTCTCGTGTAGACAAATAACAACTGTACATCTCCCGTGTGTTCTCATGTAGACAAATAACAACTGTACATCTCCCGTGTGTTATCGTGTAGACAAATAACAACTGTACATCTCCCGTGTGTTCTCATGTAGACAAATAACAACTGTGCATCTCCTGTGTGTTCTCATGTAGACAATCACAACTGTACATCTCCCGTGTGTTCTCATGTAGACAAATAACAACTGTACATCTCCCGTGTGTTCTCATGTAGACAAATAACAACTGTACATCTCCCGTGTGTTCTCATGTAGACAAATAACAACTGTACATATCCCGTGTGTTCTCATGTAGACAAATAACAACTGTACATCTCCCGTGTGTTCTCATGTAGACAAATAACAACTGTACATCTCCCGTGTGTTCTCATGTAGACAAATAACAACTGTACATCTCCCGTGTGTTCTCATGTACAGGTTTATGTCCAAGATATCTTGTACAGCAAGGCTGAGGAAGTTTACGACGCCATTATTCGGAAAAGTGGGCATTTCTATGTATGCGGTGATGTTTCAATGGCTTATGATGTTACCCGTACGCTAGAAGTTCTCCTCGCTGAACAAGGAAATGGTCCTGCGGAAGGAGAAAACACACTTGTCAATGAACTCCGTGTAGGTTTTTGTTTATCTGTAGAAATGTATGAATCTGTAGAGTGTGTCGTTATGTCTCATAAACGTGCAGGAAATGTTGTATAAATTTGTTATGTTTCATAAATAGGCAGGACATATTGCCTACTTGTGTTATAATGTTCCATAAATATGCAGGAAATATTGCCTACTTGTGTTATAATGTTCCATAAATAGGCAGGAAATATTGCCTACTTGTGTTATAATGTTCCATAAATAGGCAGGAAATATTGCCTACTTGTGTTATAATGTTCCATAAATAGGCAGGAAATATTGCCTACTTGTGTTATAATGTTCCATAAATATGCAGGAAATATTGCCTACTTGTGTTATAATGTTCCATAAATATGCAGGAAATATTGCCTACTTGTGTTATAATGTTCCATAAATATGGTTATCCACACTATTGACACATGAAAATGCAGCGTGCAGCGGTAACAGGTGAAAGTACAGAATAGTTTTCTGCTGTACTATAAATAGCACACTGTTGACAATTTTAACTATCCAACGTCATGGATTCCCGTGTAACACCAATCAAAATAATGGCTGCCGTGACGTCACATCCCGACAATCACACAGTTCAAATCTAGACACAGACGAACTTATGCATAATCTGTTTGTTTTCCAATTTACACATTTTTTTACAATTTCCTATTATTTGTGGTGAGCGATCAGTATTTCTGCCCGCTACACACGGAGCGAGGTACGCGCACACATTAAAAATATGATTTCTAATCCTAACCTTACTCTAAGTACTTACCAGTAAGTTTGCCAAATCACACAACATAGGATAGGTAACACCTCGACACTAGAGCAAAGATCACAGCGGAGAACTATAATTTACTTCAGCCTATATATATATATATATATATATAATAAATCACTTTGTTGGTCATATATTAATCTACTCACAGTTCATAACTTCTCGTTTACTCCTTTACTCCAACGTTTTTCTGTCTCTCCTCCCGATCATTTATTTGGTGTGAGCTGATCTCAAGGAAGTACTGGTACGAGTTATGTTTTCTAATTGCAATTTTATGGTTTAGGCATGGACGTGGGTGTGTATGGTGGGGGTCCAGATTTTTTTTAAATATTCAGAAGCCTCAAACTTTCTACCGTGACTTTCGCCAATAGACGGCCTACCAACACAATTCAATCAAGCGATTATCCCTTGCATGTCGTGGACAGACGATACCCGGTCCGAGACCCTCGATAGTAGAATATCTCAGCAGAGAATTAGTTAGGACTTCATTCGTTGCTTTTTATTATTATCGACATGTTTTCCGTTGGTCAATATTTAAATACCTGGAGTTCCAAGCCAAAAATAGCGTAGGCGACCTCTCGTATATAAATAGTGACCAACCAAAACAAGACAATAATCAAAAACTAATCGAATTAAATCCTAATAAATTATTTGCAGATGTCTTATAAGTACTATCGAAGGTCACGCCCGAGCAACATAACGTATACAAATAGTAAGAAAGGAAAATCACAGCAATAATCAAAACGATAACGTTAGATGGGTGATTCTGCTGCACTGGTAGGTCTTATTTCGAGATTGACCGCCGTTTTATCTGTCAAATTGGTCGCATTCGGAAAGCGTGTTATCCAAAGTTGTGAGGCGAATTGGTGTAAGCTTAATCAAGTCCACCCGCAGCATAGTCATTCACTCTGAACTCACTTATCTTGAATGATCCGACTGTTCATCGTGTCTCTCGAAAGCTATACAGTCCCGTGGACTCAATTGGATTCATGCCTCTATTGTATCGCTAAGTTGACTTCCCCCATGATTTTAATTGGATTACTTAGTTTATACTTTATATTGACAATCAATGGAAATCACGAGAAAAGTTAAATTGCCTCATTTTATAGAATGATTTCCAATATGACTTATACGTGACTGTATACGTTATTGAACTCTGTCTATTTATCAATTTGCTTTGATTTTGCATAGCCAGATAATGAAAAGCACGGACTACAAAGAACTGTAATTCTTTAGATCAAGTTGAGATTTGTATCTTGAATATTCTCCCTTTTGTTATGTTTTTCAGGATGCAAATCGCTTCCACGAAGACATCTTTGGAGTAAATGTACGCCGACCAGGAGATTCGGCAGATCGTCCAAAAGATCGATCCTTGAGAGCACTGCAGTACCTGAACGCCACCACCAAGCCAGATAAGCCAGAAGCAGTTAAAGAGAAAGCCATTCCAATTTGTGTTTCAGTGAGTTCTCTTGTCACGATTTTAGATGTTTCACATAGTTATCACAGAACTAAAGAACTAGATTTTTACAGTCGGTGTTTCAGGAACTATATAACTATTTCATTTGTAGACATCTTAGAATAAAGTGGCAGATAAAGTTCATAAATGTAGATAAACGCATCCAAAATAGATGATGAATGGTGATCTCCTTATGTGTAAATGGATGGCGGGTGGATAGAAGAAACGCTTCAATGGCTCTCTCAAAGTGTATCTGAAGATTATTAAAATCGACGTAACATCCTGAATTCTGTGCCTCAGAATTGTCCAGTGTTGCGCAGGAGCACCAGCAACGGTTCTCTCATCGTGTAGAAGCATCACATCTTAGTGGCACAGAGAGAACTTGGTGTCTGAAATAACAAAAAACCAAAGCACAGATATCCAACTATGATCACATTGTCCATAATCCTGGGTTATATGCTAGGATTGGAAATGTCATTCATCAACGCACATACCAGAGAGATGTAAAAACACTAGTCTGAAACTGTTGTCATCATCGCTTGCGATGGACGGCAATATACATCGCAAAGCCAGTGGTGCCTTTACCGCAACAACAAGCAACCTAACAATGGAAGTATTCGCAGTAATGCAGGCACTTAACTGGCTGGAATCGCAAGCCTATTCCCATGTGTGCATACTAAGTGACTCTGAATATGATTCAGAAAGTCAAAACAGGTGATGTACGTAGGGAACGGGCGGAGTCATTTGAGAGAGCAGAAATGCGGGCATCACTACGAAGACTCACGCTTATTTTTGTCCCCGGATACGCGGGCGTGAGGGAAACAAACGAGCCGACCAATTAGCTAGCCCCGTCACCACAACAGACGGCCAGCCTATGGACCGAGCAGACATACTCATTACTCTTCGTGAAACCTCACGATCAGAGGATTTTGAGATGAATGAGCATGAGTCAATATTAAGAATGAGCGAATTGGGAGTGAGAATGGGCGTGGCCCGTAGAGAACCCCTGACAAAGATTTCAAAAAGAGCAGTGAACCAACAGAGAACCGGAACCATCAGCCATTATACCCTGAGAGATTTACTGAAGCGGAGATCTGAGCACCTATGGACTTGTCCGGTGTGCGAAGAGGATAATCAACATACCTAATACATCACAGAGATCAAACAACACAAGTCAGAAACTGTTATGATAATCGGAAAATTACAAACAAACACATTATAGATAAAAATGTAATTGCTAGAATGACCATATAAACATTAATATACAACTCTTCCTATTGTTTTAAATATATTGTATAAACCTGAACCTAATACACGTGAAATATTCATTAAACATTTTGTGATCCTGGAAAACCTTAAATGTGTAATAATATAGTTAATACTACTAACAGCTCCTAGATTAACTTAGCTAATCATATGGGTACCACGTTTCATGAGAAAATAAAGTCGGCGATGTGATGCTGACCATATTGTCCCTAACTGTACCGCTGGTGAACACAAAATACGTCCCTAATACCGTATTGCTGAAAAATTTTGAGAGAAGCTTTATTGTGTTGTTTAGTTACTCTCCCGCCAACCAGCAGACACAGGCTTCGAGTTCACTCCTATTTTTTGTTCCAAACAAACATTTCTTCCGTGGTTCACCCAGCCACAATGAAGTAGGGTACCACGGCTAATGTTTTAAGAAATTCAATGAATGGCACCAGCCCAACAGAGCAAGAACGATTAAGCACACTAATCAGACAACTTCTGGTCAACCACTGATTAGACAACTTCTGGTCAACCACTGATCCGACAACTTCTGGTCAACCACTGATCAGACAGCTTCTGGTCAACCACTGATCAGACAACTTCTGGTCAACCACTGATCAGACAACTTCTGGTCAACCACTGATCAGACAACTTCTGGTCAACCACTGATCAGACAACTTCTAGTCTACCACTGCTTAGACAACTCAGCACTTATGAAAAACCATAGCCAAGAATGCCAAAAATAGCCAAGGCGATTCCAAGTATATAAATAGTGAGCAACCGAAATCCAAACATAATCAAAGACGTAACGAATGAGGTTCTAATTAATTATGTTGGAAGGTATTCTATACGGTCCACGGTCTCGCCTCAACTATGACCATCCACAATATAAGATATACTGGCTAAGTAAAATCAAGCTTTCTTAACTCAAGTGACTATTCATTGATTTTCATTGGCTGTCATACAAAGTATAATAATAGTGACCAATATAAATCACAGGAATAGTCTCATTTGAGTCATTAAGAAGGATTGATTAAACAGTTCGTGTCACATTGTAGACGATTTCTCATTAGTTAATAGATTTCATAATGTACACGGCCATGACGTCGGTTACTTAACTTTTACCGAATTACCAAACCCTGACCTCGGCTGTATAGGAGATCTGCGCACAGAATTAATTAGGCCTTGAATCGTTACGTTTTTCTCATTATTGTTGAGATTTCCGTTGGTCACTATCTATATACTTGGAGCTGCCATGGATATTTTTGGCATGTGATTCCAAGTATATAAATAGTGACCTACGTAAATCACGACAATGATTTTTAAAAGCAACGAATGAAGGCCTAATTAGTTCTGTGCAGAGGTCTTCTATTGAATACCGTCATGTCCAAACTAGACTACCACACTTTAAACATCCGTGGTTTTGAAATCCCTGAACTTCGCTACGCAGCCGACACTGTGCTTCTTTCAAATAATATAGAGGGATTGGAACAACTAATCAAGAACACAAAGAAATACAGCGAATCACAAAACATATATTTAAACGAGCAAAACTAAGAATAGAGTGTGTTGATAAGTTGGAATACTTAGGAGCAAACATCAACGGTGCAGGAGACTGTATGACAGAAATAAAGAAGGGATTGGGAATGGCATATTGTAAGATAACATATTTGAAAAAAAAAATGGAAACAGCACAATAAAAACGAAACTGCTAATGCTACGAACTTTTATTTTTCCGGTTGCACATATGGCTGTGAAACATGGATCCTTAGTAAATCAGTGCAAAGAAGGTTTAACGCCTTTGAGATGAAATTCTACAGAAAGATAGTCAGAATATCATGAAAGGGAAAAAAAGAGAAACTCGGATATTATAAACATAATGAAGATGCCAGAGTTTTGGTTACTAAAAAGAATAACAAAAAGAAAACTACACATGTATGGTTATATAAAGAGACACAACTGTTTAGAAAGACAAGTAATGGATGGCACTAAGGGAATTGTGATCCGCCACATAGAGATCTTTGGGGAGGAGAAGAGGCAGACCAAGAAGACGATGAACTGACGACATTAAAGATAACATGAATACGTCGTTGGAAAATGCAAGCCATATGTTCCAAGACAGAGAAGGGTTCAGGGAGTTGATTGGGAAGACAAAGTTCTGGAGAGAACAGGTCACATGACACATGCCCAAACAGGCATGAGCCGTGATTTTCGAAAATAGAAGACCTGCCAGCATAATTCAAACACGTCTTTTCGTTCATGTTTTCGAATATTCCTGTGCATTTCATTGGCCGGCAACACCCGGACGACACACAATATATTAGTAGTTACCAATTAAAACACATCAATAATGAAAAACATCACGTAAAAAGGATTATTTTGTGCTGTTTTGACACTGCTGTTAAATCCTGTTTGACGATTGGTCGCACATGAGACTTGGAAAAAGGAAATTAGACTTTGTATTCTATTTTTGAAAGCACAGATAAATCTTGTCTAGGTGCATATAGTGATAACGACAATCCAAAGAAACTAAACAGAAACTCGATGCATGTGAAATAAAGTGCCTGAGAACAGCAGCGAGGGTATCAAATAGATATAGAAAAAATAATGACACTATTAGAAATCTGGTGAAAACAATATCACGCAA
The DNA here is from genome assembly GCA_034231615.1 of Meghimatium bilineatum. NCBI lineage: Eukaryota > Metazoa > Mollusca > Gastropoda > Stylommatophora > Philomycidae > Meghimatium > Meghimatium bilineatum. The sequence continues at coordinate 17,740,230 of CM067304.1, forward strand.
AGAATACATAGACACACACAAGATCAAATGTTTCGGTCACCTAACCAGAATGGAACCAGATCGTTTTCATCTATCTATTTGCTAAAACCCTTTGTTGCCTTTCGGCGTCAGGGGTAGAAGAGTTTTCTGGAGACGGTCAGCTTGAGCGCTGAGTATATTGTGGACTTTTTCGCCTCTTTTATTTCAGTGTTCCATAGTTTTCGCGGTTGGCCTCTAGATCTGCCTTCACTTTTTCTGTGTAGCATAGCTTGTTGTGGTATGCTGTCTGATGGTAGTCTGATGATGTATGCAAACCATTTGATCTGTTATCTCCTGATATATTCCAAGATTGCAGTGGTGCCGGATAAATAAAAGATCATCTGAAAAAAGAAACAGGGGAAGACACAAAAGAAGATGGATAGATGACAGAGAAATACTAGAACACTAAGGTTGCACTAGAATGAGATACCGGCATCAGAGTTAGCACAATAAAGAAAAATTCTGCTCCCCATGACGCCTAGCGGAACACATCAATAGAACAAGACAAGACAAGATTTTATTATTAGTGATAAAGTTCCTGGATATACAAGAAATAACTAAATTGTGTACATCTAACAAAAATACATTATTTTGTTATCCCTTCTGTATACTCATGCAGCCACAAGACAATGGACTCTAGGTTCATTCATTTATTATTTTTCAATGTTTCCACTCACGTATAAAATTGATGTTGTAAATATGTTTTTTTGGTATCTGTAATGGGACTAGACTTATAAGCATACTTTTAAGATCATTTTTAAAAAAAAAACGTTAGTTATTAAAATCCAGCAAAAATTATTGTTTTACTAAATTTCCCACCGGATGTAATCCAGAGAATTGACATGTTTTGTGTCAAATATTTATTTGTGTTAGTAACCCGATACATCCATCTTCTGCGATGGCAGCCAATATGTTAATAAGTGTTTTTTAAACTAATTTTTGATTAACGGTAGAATTCCGTAGCCATATCCTTAGTAGGCTACGCGGACGTCATAAATTATAACTGGTTAATAAACATTCCTCGTAATGCTTACAATCTAAAACCCGAGATGGCGATAGCTTCCATGGTACGACTGAATATGATTTGAAAAAATAAGATCCGTATTACAGTAAAGATCAATCTATTCAGATCGCTTGTGCTAATAATTCTTTAATACGGATGTGAAAGTTGGACACTCAATGCAGACGTGGAAAGAAGAATCAGGCTTGTGAATACAAGTGTTACAGACGATTAAGAACTAATTACATAGAATATACGATAAATATACTCGTCGGCAGCAAATAAACAAACTTGCAGGTTATTAAGAACCACTTTTGGTAATGGGGAAACAGCGTTAACATGTTTGGTTTGGCCATGTACAGAGACACAACTCGATCTTTAAAATTATTTTACATGGAACAGTCGAGGAAGGAAGGAGAGGAAGCAGACAAAGAAAATTCTGAATTTATAACGTCAATAAATAATCTGGGTATGATTTTTTAAAACACTTTTAGAATGGCTAAATAGTGATGTTTGGACAGCTTTTTGTGCTGATGTCTCCAGTGTGGCACCCCTAGGACCCTGAAGCGTTAAGTGGTGTATTGTTATTATTATTATTATTATTATTATTATTATTATTATTATTATTATTATTACTATTATTATTATTATTATTATTGTTATTATTATTACTCTTACTCATCTAGTGCTAGTAGCGATCAAACGTGTTTGACCTGCAGCCTCCGTGACCAGTATTGATAGCGTCGTGGCCAGCTAGTATAGGCGTATTCTGCGAACAAGCGTACCTCACAACAACGGGTACAAATTGAATGACTAAAGGCGACCAGAAAGATACATTTTTTTTTTTTAGAAGAAAAATATACAATCTTTTAGAAACTTCATGAGAATGTTATGGATAGAAAAACGAACCAATGCAGACGTCCGCAAAGACATAAACATAGAAAAAGACTGGTTCGTCAAAACTGTTTAAAAAAAACACAAGCTACCGGTAAAATATTTCAGACGTATAAAAGGACACATAACCAAGAAAAATTAATCATGGAAGAAAAAGTTCCAGAAAAGAAAATAAGAGTCAAACTAAGACTACGATGGACACAAGATATCCAAGACCTTCTGAACATGACACTAGACAAATCTGGGCAATTTTCACAGAACCTGGAAGCTTACGGAGTAGGAGGACAACGTTTTTGAAAATGACACGTTATATATATATATAGAGATAGAAAAATATTCCAGTATCAATTATTTCTAATATTATATTTCTAATACATTTCTTCATGATGTGCAATTTCTTCATAGTGTGCACCTATTTCTTCTTCTTCTTCTGCGTTCGTTCTCAAACTCCTGCAAATTATCAGGATGTAGTCCGGAGAACGGAATGCGTTGTGTCATGGTTTACGGCATTGTTGCGATATCTGCGCATTTCGGCCTGACACATCCGACTTCAGCATGCTTTGGGTCGCTGACACTATATGGGATGGGCCAGCCAACTCCATCCCATAACCTTATTAGTCGCCTTTTACGACATGCATGGAAGGTTAACAGTGTTGCTATTCTTTGCTCCCATTTCGGGACCGAAAAACACACGGGCGTGCGCACCTATTTGATCTCGAATGTATTGTACAAGATTCGTGCGATACGTCATTATTCATCCGCCCCTTACTTGTTCGTTTCAACGGAAACATTTTTTATTTCGCATTATTCTGTATTGTATTATTATATGCATGTTCTGAAGAAGATCCTAGAGCGAAACGTTAAGCGTTTTCGTCCTTATTCTTTTTGTTGTCATTGTTTATCTGTACTATAAGTAGCAGATTTTTGTATTATAGCTAGACTTGCATGATTACTGTGTGTTTTATGTCTCTTTTGTCTCTAGATTAGTATGTAAATATGTGTTTGCTATGTACAAATATATATATATATATATATATATATATATATATATATATATATATATATATATATATATTTATATATACTGAAGCACACCAAAAACGCACCGCTTGTATAATTCAGGAACAGCGTGTGAAATTGAAGTTTAAGTGTTTACAAGTTTACATATTTGGAATCTTTATTCATTTTCTTATGAATCCATGCTAGTCATTAATTCTTGCATTTGATTGTTATGCAATACATTACATGCTGTGCAGGCAAGGGAAAAAACCAAAATGGCAACCGATAATAACGAATCTTTCACACTAACCTCAGTATCTGGTATGTCCACCGTGTACGTGAAAACGAGCTTGGCAGCAGTTCCTCATGGACAGCACAAGTCTCTGAAGGAAATTCCGAGTTTCAATTTCCATTCACGTGTAAGAGCAGCTTAAAGATCTTGCAAATTTGCTGGAGAACCTTGCCTGTAGACTCTGCGTCCAAGAGATGTTCTGTGACATGTCTGGTCGTAAGGCAGGCCAATCAATTGTAACAATGTTCTGATGTGGTGCTCGCACGGGCGTTATCCTGCTGGAGATAGTTTTTGTCAGTTAACGTCAGATGTTGATTACGTCATCTTAGTAACTTTCCAAAGAGGACACACTTTTCCCCTCACCCCTGGTTATCCCATCTTTCATTCTTTGTATGCGCATGTTATTACCTCTATAGATGTTTACATTTGTGTATACTTATGTACTTTCTGTCGATTGCCAATAAAAATTACGAAAAGAGTCAAATACGTCAATTTAGAAAGCTAATTTTCCAATTAACCAACTACAACTGACCATCATAGCTCAATCGTGTTACGTTTTTCAGCTATGTTATAGTTTAAATGGTCTGCGCATAACATTAAAAAGTTGGGCTGTGGACACGTTATGTGACCACATCTCCCAGTAAAGTATCGTTAATTATCTTACTATTTTAGCTAACATTAATTAACTCGTGTGAAAACACTCCTGATAAGTTTTTTTTTTTTTTTTTTTCACAGAACAAAAAGACAGCATGCGTTGGGAAACCCCGAGCACCGGTTTACAAAATATTCAACAGACAGAAGTCAGCAACCGAAACCAGATTGCCAGAGTTATCGTGAAACAATAAATATGAACTATCGAAGGATGGAAGAATACATATGTAACATTGCTGGATCGGCTATACCCGACGTCTGTTGTAGATATAGACAGATTATGCATTGTGTCTGCTCTGAGAACAGAGACAGACTGACGTATAAGCATAGACAGATACTACTTTATACAATGGATAAACACATACTGAGATGTATAGGCATATTGTGTAATGTCTATGTTATATAGACAGACTTTTTATATAACGTCTCTGACGTGTGGATATTGGTTGATCTTACCTTTATTCTGTGGAAAGACAGACTATTCAATGTCTGTGTTGTTTGGAAATATACAGATGATTTTCCTGTTTTTAAGATGTGGGTGTGAACATAGGTAATATAAAATATCTGTGTTTTATAGATATATAGACAGATATACATTGTCTCTGTTGTGCAGGCATAGACTATACCTTGTCCCTATGGCTATACACTATACATTCTCTCTGCTGTGCAGGCATATACTTTATCTTATCCCTGTTACTATAGACTATACATTGTCTCTGTTGTGCAGGCATAGACTTTATCTTGTCCCTGTTACTATAGACTATACATTGTCTCTGTTGTGCAGGCATATACTTTATCTTATCCCTGTTACTATAGACTATACATTGTCTCTGTAGTGCAGGCATATACTTTATCTTATCCCTGTTACTATAGACTATACATTCTATCTGCTGTGCAGGCATAGACTTTATCTTGTCCCTGTTACTATAGACTATACATTGTCTCTGTTGTGCAGGCATAGATTTTATCTTGTCCCTGTTACTATAGACTATACATTGTCTCTGTTGCATAGAATATACCGTGTCTCTTCTGTGTGATGCAGATTATATCTAGTCTCTGCTGTTTGAAGAAAAAAAAGAGATTTCTTGTTTCTGTTGTTTGGGTACAACGTATCCCTTGTCACTGCTGTGTACGCATATATTATATATTATCTCTGCATTGTTTCCATAGACTATACCTTGTCTCTGTTGGTTTTTGATTTATATGCACAAATTGCATTGTATCTCTGCTTATTTTGGAGGAATCTGTATAGCATATGCGATAATAGAGACATAACAAATTAACAGCACGACCAAATATCTAGCACAAAAATTGACATAGTGATAAATGCAGAGAAAAGTACGATTTTGGTGAATAGCAGTACTAATATAGTCCCAAATAATATAAAGCCAACAGATACAATGGTTTGGTTATCTTGAAATAATGCCGTGTGTTTCATTAGTTTATAAAGCATATACGAAGAGAGGAGAAGCAGAAAGAAGAGCCAAGGGTAGACCTAGAGTACGCTGGATCGACAACATCAAAGAGACATTACACGAACACCAAATCACATTATCTGAAGCTGCCAGAAAAGCGAGAGCAAGAACATTATATCTCCCTCGACACTCGTAAAGGTTAAAAGAGGAAGGAAAGAAGAAGAAGAATATAAAGCTTTATAACGGAAGAATTCAGCAAGTTTCGACGTTTATGGGAGCCCAGATTAGTGGTGATGATGAATAAGAAGCTGAAGTTAATAAAATACTGATCGTCGTGACAAGACTAGTCACCGTTTGGAAAAGCAGGATTACCACCCGTGTTAAGAGTAACTTATATAAATCTTTGGTTATGTCAATAATTCAATATTACTGTGTGTTCTGAACTCTAACTGCGGACTTGTTGAGAAGAACTCGTGCGTTTGAAAACAAATGTTATAGACTTATGTTGGGTATCTTTTACCGAGAACATAAGACCAATGTGTTTGTACATGATAGAATGTATTAGCATGTATTAGCGGGTCAACAAGAACCATTGTTAACAATCGTGAAACTTCGTAAACTCCTGTGGTACGGGTACGTGATGAGAGACACTCCTTAATGACAAGAGATGTTCTTCAAAGAACGTTGGAGAGTGGAAGAAAGCAATGTGAAAAGAGGAGGACATGGTTGGTTAATATCAAAGACTTGACAGGCTGTGAAGATTATAAACGCATCAGGATAGTAGAGGATAGAGATACATGGAAATCTTTCTGCATCTTGTGTCTCAATATGACACCCCTAACCCTTACGGGTTATGGGTTTTATTATTATTATTATTATTATTATTATTTTTATTATATACCATATCTAACACATCGCGGCAGACAACATTCTGGTAACTACATAGACAGACCATATGTTGTTACTGCTGTAAAACATAGACATATACATTTTTCTGCTACATAAACATAATCATATACATTGTATCTGAAATATAAACATAGATGAATGAGTCTTTCCCAATTATCTTGTAATGGCGGAAGGGGGTGGGGTCAAGTTTATGAGATGGAATTGGCATTGTGACTTAACACACGCGACACTTGTAATATATGCCAAAGTCAAACATAGAAAGTTAACAGACTCAGATGTTGGGACATATAGAAAGTTAACAGACTCAGATGTTGGGACATATAGCAAGTTAACAGACTCAGGTAGTCGTCACATGTAGCAAGTGAACGGACTGAGATGTTGGGACATATAGCAAGTTAACAGACTCAGATGTTGGGACATATAGAAAGTTAACAGACTCAGGTAGTCGTGACATGTAGCAAGTGAACGGACTGAGATGTTGGGACATATAGAAAGTTAACAGACTCAGATGTTGGGACATATAGAAAGTTAACAGACTCAGGTAGTCGTGACATGTAGCAAGTGAACGGACTGAGATGTTGGGACATATAGAAAGTTAACAGACTCAGGTAGTCGTGACATGTAGCAAGTGAACGGACTGAGATGTTGGGACATATAGAAAGTTAACAGACTCAGATAGTCGTGACATGTAGCAAGTGAACGGACTGAGATGTTGGGACATATAGCAAGTTAACAGACTCAGATGTTTGGACATATAGAAAGTTAACAGACTCAGATAGTCGTGACATGTAGCAAGTGAACGGACTGAGATGTTGGGACATATAGCAAGTTAACAGACTCAGATGTTGGGACATATAGAAAGTTAACAGACTCAGATGTTGGGTCATATAGAAAGTTAACAGACTCAGATGTTGGGACATATAGAAAGTTAACAGACTCAGATGTTGGGACATATAGAAAGTTAACAGACTCAGATGTTGGGACATGTAGCATGTAAACAGCCTGAGATGTTGGGACATGTAGCATGTGAACAGACTCAGATGTTGGGACATGTAGCATTTTAGGATTATGCGCAAGCATGCCATTTCAGCTGGCACAAATTTACGTTTATCTTGTGCTGTCGTTGTTCATTTGTGGCTTGGTAACACAGCGTTGGTATAATAACTATTTTGAATAGTGTTATTTTGGTGTTTAAATCTACATTTTTGTTTCTGAAGATTGGTGTAATTTATCCTAGGGCTTGGTATGCTTTACGACATCTATTGTGTATTTCTATGTTGCTCCTGCCGTCTGTTGTTATATTACTTCCTAGGTCCTATATTGCTTCCTAAGTATATGAATTATGTCAATTGTTTAAGAGTATTGTTTCCAATATATATGTTAGTGTTTCTTTATATTCTTCCTATCTTCATTACTTCGGTCTTCTCTATATTTATCTTCATGTTAAAGGTTTAACATGTTTGGTGTAATCTGTCTATTTTTCTTTGTAGTTGCTCTTCTGAGTAGATTGCATAATAAATTTCTGGAACTCACTGATAAATTTCTGGAACTCACTGATAAATTTCTGGAACTCACTGATAAATTTCTGGACCTTGCTTAACAAATTTTTTTTTAATCACTCTTCATTTAAAATATAATTTGTTAAACTTGTGTATAACAGCTTTAGATTATGTATATTATTTCTGTTAAAGTTGTTATTCTTTTCATCGTTTACAAGACTTGTCTGAAGATATAGGATGTGTACGCAGAAACTGTGGTACGTAAATTTGTGTACTTGTATTTATTTCGATGACCAGGAAAAAGATCAATAAAGTGCCAGTAATTTTTTTAAATATAATAAGGAAGCATCGAGGGGTTATAGTAAATATCAAGAAACTGAAAACGGTTATGCCGAGATATTGCAAAAATGAAACGGTGACACAAGGAATTTCCATTCTCAGGATTACATCCTGCTGGAAATCTAGTAGCATCGTCCTGCTACAAGAAAGGTATGGTGGGAGTTTGAGAATAAACATTGGCGAAGAAGAAGAAAAAGAACTGAGTCCGTTTGGCTGCATCCCATCCTAGAAGTATGCTACCTTCGAATTTCTTTCTGCGATAGCAATCAGTTGTTTCATACGCAGAAGACTCCAAATTTGGTGCGCAATGTTGTGAAAAGTAGCTTCCTACTCGCAAGAAATAAAAATATAATTTTGTAGACGGAGTGAAGTGAGGCTACCGCACAAAGAAACTCTCACTATATTCACTGGATTCTTGATTAGAAATTGGCTTCACCGCACGCATGGCATTCCCATAAGTGCTCCGCCTTCCGTTCCAGCAGCCATCCCAGTGTATGTAGACTCAGAGTCCTGGTCAGGTGTTGATTGTGTGATCTGTGGGTCTCTCCAAAAAATTTACTTTTCCTTCCCTCAATTCTAGATACGCCCATTTCTAACATTCTCTGTATGTGTACGTTCTCAACCTCATTGACATCATCTTCATCTTGAAATGAATTTATTACTGCTTTCATTAAGTCTGCTTTATCTCTTCTCAGCAATGTTCCGTCTGTCGCCGTATTGCCTGTCAATAAGTCGGCTCTCTCGTTTCCTCTGACTCCAGCATGACCAGGGCAGTATATGCTGAGTTGTTCAATAAGTCCCACCATTCTTTTCTTAGCATACATGTATGCCATCTCCTAGGTGTCAACTGCTGTATTGTGGCTGGTCTGATTTATCACGTGTAAGACCTTCCGTGTGTAGATGTGTCTGTAAGGACTGCTTTATTCAATTCTTAATCATTCATTCGTGTGAATTGCAAAGTTTTGATTTAAAACTAACATCCTTGATGATCGAAAACCTTGGTGATTGACATTTTTGATAATCGACATTCGTGGTGATGGACATCTCGGAGGATCGATATATTTGGTGATCGACATCATGGATTATCAACATCTTTTTGATTTTAGAACGCCATGTAGATCTATTTTGTGCACGTTCTTCCCTGTATCATGGTCTATTTCAAAGGCTTTCAGTGAGTTCTTTAACGAGTCCTTGTAGCGCTTCGTTTGGCCACCTTGAGATCGTGTGCCCTTTTCCAGATCACCATAGAGGAGTAATGTGAAAATTACTTGCACTGGGGATTAAATCTTTAAAATAGTCACTTTGCTTATAATTTGTGTCGACAGTCAATACGGAATCGGTTTAGACAAAAAAGTCCGTCTCTGTGGCGAAGTGATACAGATCGCGTCTGTGACGGTCAAGGTACCGAGCTCGATCCCCGCCACAGGCAATTGTGCATCCGGACCAATAGCAAACTACTGAACTTATATTGCCTAGAAAATCACCACAGCCAACAAATGCTGGGTTGATAGCTAAGTCCTGTAAAGGATATGCTACCAATATTATTTTTTTTTAGACAAAATGGTTAACGCTGTGAGTGACCATCGTATGGGAATATATATGGAGAAAGGTGTGACCTTGTCTTGAGAGTAAGAAGATTTTGTAACATCAATTCCAGTTAGTCTGCCACATATCGTTTGTGTTGTCTGCTCATACGTGGGCCACTGTAACTTAATTGGCAGAACAGTTCAACAGGAGTTTCCGGTACCGGGGGGAGGGGGGCTATTTCGTGACTTTTCGAAGGTAACAGGCGCATGACCGTAGATGTAATCTTATCAATGGCGAGGCGGGGAGAAGGTTTACCTAAAACAAGGTAATTCTTGCGTTTTCATGTGCATTGTCTGCTTTCAAATGTAAATGTGATGACCTTTTGTAAAAATCGCTAGGCAAGGAGCGGGGTAGATAGGTTTCAAACAAGCCTTTTGGCCAAATTCTTAGTACTAAAAGTCATGTTCCGACTTTCTAATAGGAAAAGAGGAGTAGTAAAATCTCAAGTAGTATTCTCAATCTATGAATAAGCATTAACATTATCTCGTAGAATATCACGGTATGATGATAACAGTGCTTTTCATTAGATACCGACAAGTGAGTAGCCTCCCTCTCGCACATTGTCTTGAAAGTGGGGTAGTCAGAAGGCCTGTTAGTGCCGAAATGCCGACAATAACGGGAATTTCCGTCACGTTGTTAGGCCTGTTAAGTCAACTTACAGCACGGGTAATATCAGTTTGTAAGGAACATCCACTATAATTTTTTTGTAACAAGCTCCTTCTCAAGAATATAGGTCTTGTCTGATGATCTTATCTTTCCTGATATGAATGATCATTGGTTGCTGTTCGTACACTTTGTGACGCTAGCCAATGAAAAGTGCAGGAAAAGGTGGATTAGCTAAGACGCCATGTGATATATATCGCGAACATCTAGACACAATCAAGGACTAACTACATAATTTCCACGTCACATTACCAGACGGTTGTAAATACAAATTTACGGGATTTTGTTTTACATTATAATTCCAAAAATAGCTAAGGCGATTCCAAGTATATAAATAGTGAATAATGAAAATCACTACCTTAATCAAAACCGCAACAAATGAAGACTTGTTTACTTTCTGTGCAGAATTCATTAATAATAATGTAGACTGCCATATCTATATGTTCTTTCTGTCATACCTATATGCCCTATCTGTCATACCTATATACCCTATCATACCTATATACCCTATCTATCATACCTATATACCATATCATACCTGTATACCCTATCTATCATACCTATATACACTATCATACCTATATACCCTATCTATCATACTTATATACCCTAGCTGTCATACCTATATGCCCTTCATACCAACTGTTTTGGTCTAATCGAGACAGTCGACAGTAGAAACCTCTGTACAAGATTTCAGTTGTTACGTTTTTGGTTATTGTCATGTTTCGTTGGTCAATATTTATATACTTGGAGTCGCATGCCAAAGATTACCAAGGCCGACCAACGAAATTCAAGGAGATAATAAAATCAGCCTTTCAAATCACGTTTACACAGGTCTCTATACTGGAGACCAGTCATTGTCTAACACTTTCAAGTCACGTTTACACAGGTCTCTATAATGGAGACCAGGCATTGTCTAACACTTTCAAGTCACGTTTACACAGGTCTCTATAATGGAGACCAGGCATTGTCTAACACTTAAGAGGGAAATCCCGATAATGATTGTTTTACAAGGCCAACATCCCGTCTGACGTATGACGTTGGTATGACGTTGTAAATCTCGTTGTCAGACCTTGTTGAAATGTAGATGTCCGTGGATCAGTACATGGTATGTATTCTGTACAAGAGCAACGTCCGTTACGTCACTTTTATATACATATTGCCATTTGATATCGTCTGTCTGTGTTAATATTTGCCGCCTTACCATACACGACTGCTCTTCACGACTGCTGTAAATATTTCCTTACCTTAATGGACTCCTGTATGAACCTGCTACATACCCAACACATGTGATGTATGTTAAATGTCCTGAAAAAGAGTCCATTTGTTAAAAGGGGTACAAGGAAAATACAATTTTTCTACATGTTTTTTTTTTTTAAATTTTCTTCTCGACTGCTGTAAATATTACCCTGCCATAATGGACTCGCCTTTGAAAAAGAAAACAAATGCCATGTTTACTAACAAATAACGTAGGTTTTTTGTCAATCACACTTGAACAAACCGTGATGAAGGTTAAAGGCCATGAATTAGTCCATTTATTAAATTTGGGTAGAAGGATATGTAAATATGTCTGATTGTTTTTTTTTTAAATTTTCTTCACAAGTTTATCTGAATAAAATAATTCAAGTCTTGTTTCCTTTCTTCATTTTTGTTTATTTTTCACAATACGATTATTTTATTCATAAAATAACAAAATTGGCTTTGTTGTATGTAGCTCTAAATACATACCAACATTAACAATGATGATGATAGAGATGATGATGATGATGACGATAATTGTGATGGTAGTGATGATGGTAGTGATGGTGGTAGTGATGATGGTAGTGATGGTGGTAGTGATGGTGGTAGTGATGGTGGTAGTGATGGTGGTAGTGATGATGGTAGTGATGGTGGTAGTGATGGTGGTAGTGATGGTGGTAGTGATGGTGGTAGTGATGATGATGGTGGTAGTGATGATGGTATTGATGGTGGTAGTGATGATGGTAGTGATGGTGGTAGTGATGATGATGGTGGTAGTGATGATGATGATAATAATGATAATGGTGGTGACGAGAATGATGATGATAATGATGGTGATGATTATGATGATAACGATGGTGTTAGCGATGATGTTGCCGATGATGATAATAATGATGATTGTGGCAGTGACAATGATGATAGTAATTATGGTAATAATTATGATGATGGAAGTGGTGGTGGTAGCAGTGATGGTGATGAAGTTTGTGATAATGATGTTGATACTGTTGATGATGATGTTGAAAGGAATGGTGAATATGGTTGAGCTGACAACTGGGAGTATTCTCTCATATTCGTCGGTCAGTGTATATGTCAAGCAATATACAAATATCTATTGTAATACTTTTCAAAATGATTGCCGACAAATTATATTTTATATACCGGGTATATAATAACTAGTGTTACAAAATGAAGAATATACTGTGTAATATGATCTTGTCTGTAGAGGTGAGATAGAGAGTTCTGCAGTGCTATATAACCCCTATACTAACATATGGGTGCGAGTCTTGGACAATAACCAAACTGGAAAGTGGGAAATTAGAGGCAACAGAGATGTGGTTCTACAGAAGAATGCTGAGAATACCATGGGCTGCCAGAAAAGCTAATGTAGAGGTGTTGAAAGAGTCAAAGGCGAAACGGACCTTAATCAACAATATAAGAAAAAAGGCAATCTTCTTTTTTTTTGGCCACTTCATGAGACAGGCAGGTTTAGAGAACATAGTCATAACAGGCACAATTGAAGGCAACAGAGACAGAGGGCGACAACGTGAGAAAATATTAGACAGTTTGACAACCTGGCACGGCAAGGAAACAACGACTTTGATACATAATACTGTGGACAAAGAGCTGTGGAGAGCCATGACCGCCTACGCCACCGGGCATGGCACCTGATGATGATGAACTAGTGTTCGCAGTAGCATTGATTTCAGCGTGCGATTTTACATTTTATATCGCGCTTATAATTGTATAATTTAACATTCTGCAGGACACCAGCGGCAAATTTCTTTGATGTTTGTACGAAATATCGTTATAGAGTCCCACAATAATACAATTTACGGTAATTTAACGATTGTGTGGCATTTTAGGATCCATAAGTGTATCGAACAGTTTCATACAAACGGGTTCCAACATTATTTCATGACTATAGAACTATTAGTCTTATCGCACATTCCAGCAACATGGTGTTTGTTATATATACTTCTTTATAGAGAAAACATTCAGGAAGAGGGCCATCTAACAGAGAAATAAGCTGGATTCAGGAAGAGGGCCATCTAACAGAGAAATAAGCTGGATTCAGGAAGAGGGCCATCTAACAGAGAAACAAGCTGGATTCAGGAAGAGGGCTATCTAACAGAGAAATAAGCTGGATTCGGGAAGAGGGCCATCTAACAGAGAAACAAGCTGGATTCAGGAAGAGGTCTATCTAACAGAGAAATAAGCTGGATTCAGGAAGAGGGCCATCTAACAGAGAAACAAGCTGGATTCAGGAAGAGGGCCATGTAACAGAGAAACAAGCTGGATTCAGGAAGAGGGCCAACTAACAGAGAAGCACGCTGGATTCAGGAAAAGGGCCATGTAACAGGGAAACAAGCTGGATTCAGGAAGAGGGCCATCTAGCAGAGAAACAAGCTGGATTCAGGAAGAGGGCCATCTAACAGAGAAACAAGCTGGATTCAGGAAGAGGTCCATCTAACAGAGAAGCAAGCTGGATTCAGGGCCATCTAACAGAGAAACAAGCTGGATTCAGGGCCATCTAACAGAGAAGCAAGCTGGATTCAGGGCCATCTAACAGAGAAACATGCTGGATACAGGAAGAGGGCCATCTAACAGAGAAACAAGCTGGATTCAGGAAGAGGGCCATCTAACAGAGAAACAAGCTGGATTCAGGAAGAGGGCCATGTAACAGAGAAATAAGCTGGATTCAGGAAGAGGGCCATCTAACAGAGAAACAAGCTGGATTCAGGGCCATCTAACAGAGAAACATGCTGGATACAGGAAGAGGGCCATCTAACAGAGAGACAAGCTGGATTCAGGAAGAGGGCCATCTAACAGAGAGACAAGCTGGATTCAGGAAGAGGGCCATCTAACAGAGAAGCAAGCTGGATTCAGGGCCATCTAACAGAGAAACATGCTGGATTCAGGAAGAGGTCCATCTAACAGAGAAACAAGCTGGATTCAGGAAGAGGGCCATCTAACAGAGAAACAAGCTGGATTCAGGGCCATCTAACAGAGAAACATGCTGGATACAGGAAGAGGGCCATCTAACAGAGAGACAAGCTGGATTCAGGAAGAGGTCCATCTAACAGAGAAACAAGCTGGATTCAGGAAGAGGTCCATCTAACAGAGAAACAAGCTGGATTCAGGAAGAGGGCAATCTAACAGAGAAACAAGCTGGATTCAGGAAGAGGGCCATCTAACAGAGAAACAAGCTGGATTCAGGAAGAGGGCCATCTAACAGAGAAGCAAGCTGGATTCAGGGCCATCTAACAGAGAAACAAGCTGGATTCAGGAAGAGGGCCATCTAACAGAGAAACAAGCTGGATTCAGGAAGAGGTCCATCTAACAGAGAAACAAGCTGGATTCAGGAAGAGGGCCATCTAACAGAGAAACAAGCTGGATTCAGGAAGAGGGCCATCTAACAGAGAAACAAGCTGGATTCAGGGCCATCTAACAGAGAAACAAGCTGGATTCAGGGCCATCTAACAGAGAAACATGCTGGATACAGGAAGAGGGCCATGTAACAGAGAAACATGCTGGATACAGGAAGAGGGCCATCTAACAGAGAAACATGCTGGATTCAGGAAATACTGAAGTATTATGGAACGGATCGTTGTTTCTCGGTTCCTTTATGCACCTTAGTTGCGTCGTGGTTGGTTTGCTGCATCGCGATATCTGCGCCTTTCGGCTCTGCTTCTCAATCTAAACCTATGTGTTGAAAAAGTCACGAAATAGACCCGGTACCGAAACATCGTATTAACCCCACCTCCCTCGTGGACCATGTCTGTTACTCCTCCTCCCATCATTATTTTCTCATCGAAGGGCTTCTCTTTCTTCTGATAATTTTGTATTGCCTTTTTCAGCCTGTCTTTTATGTTTGACATCTGTATTTGTCTTCTATCCACGTCCCATCTTCTCTTGTACATCACGTGACCTTTTACACGTCATACTTTGGTAAAGTATAGTCTGTGACTAGGCAATTTCACCACAGGTTCCTATCTGGACTGCTTTGACATAAGAGACCCATTTTATTGTTACATTTTTGTTTCATTTTATCGCCTATCTCATTATGTATTGTCGACCATTTCATCTCGTTATGTTATGTCCTCTCTTCTACTGTGCTAGACCCTTCCAGCTCTAATCGTTCTCTTTCTTGTGACATGTTTCTTACAACGCTTTAATCTCTTCCTCCGATCATCCTCGTATGTGCTTTCTTTCATTTAGTATATTGTTTATTTCGTTTGTTTTCCTTCGTCTTGATGAAGGATTTTAGTTGATTCTTGATTGATTCTTGATTCTTGATTAGAAACTGGCTTCACAGCACGCGGGACATTCCCATAAGTGCTCCGCCCTCCGCTCCAGCAGTCCTCCCAGTGTATGTAGACTCATAGTTCCGGTCAGGTGTTGATTGTGTGATCTTCGGGACTTTCCACAAAATTTACTTTTCCTTCCCCTCACCTCTGAATACTCCCATTTCTAACATTCTCTGTATGTGTACGTTCTCAACCTCATTGACATCAGCTTCATCTTGAAATGAATTTATTACTGCCTTTATTAAATCTGCTTTATCTCTTCTCAGCAATGTTCCGTCTATCGCCGCATTGTCTGCCAGTAAGTCGGCTCTCTCGTTTCCTCTGACCCCAGCATGACCAGGGCAGAATATCCATGTAATGCTTTGGACAACTGAGTTGTTCAATAAGTCCCACCATTCTTTTCTTAGCATGAACTTTTCTATCTTGCGCAACATGCTTTGAGAGTCTGTGAGTATTACCGCGTGTGTTGATGTATCAGTTATCAACCAATTAAGAGCTGCTGTAACTCCCTCTATCTCCATCCTCATGCTCGATGTGACAGTAGAATATGCTGAAGATTTCTCAACCAACTTCACGCCATTTCTGTAGGCAACAAAACCCCAACCGCTTTTATTTGTGTTTCTGCTAACAGATCCATCTGTGTATATAATTATGTCTTGTGGTTTCGAGTGTAGTTGGGCGAGTTCTTGCACTGTATCCTGAGCCCTGACTGCCGTCCATTTTCGACACGCTTTATCTAGTTGTATTATTACTTTAGCCAGTGATTTCTTCTCAGTGTCTACCTCCACCCATTCACTGCCCTTTCCTGTTTCTTTCAAGTCACATACTATTCGCAGTGTGTCATCAGCCTCTGCCATCCATGATCTGCCATGCTTGATACGTTTTCCCTTTGACTCATCTAGACGATGGTGTAATGGGTGGTGGTTGTATTCTGTCACTTTAAGGTACGACTTAACTTGTGCTACTT
Organism: Meghimatium bilineatum; assembly: GCA_034231615.1. Taxonomy (NCBI): domain Eukaryota; kingdom Metazoa; phylum Mollusca; class Gastropoda; order Stylommatophora; family Philomycidae; genus Meghimatium; species Meghimatium bilineatum. Next base: position 17,757,009 of record CM067304.1, read on the forward strand.
GATGTTAGTTGTATGTTGCTATGTCTCGTTGTTAGTTTGTTTTATTGACTATTATTTGTAACACTTTATTATTTCCGTTTATTTTATATTGATTGAATCTTCAAAGTAGATAAAAGCAGCACTGTGAAAGTGTGATCCAAAAAACATCCAAAAAATAACAAAAACCAAGATAATCAGCAGTCACAGAAGAACAGGTGCTAAACATAAATATACATGGAGTGAAACTACAACAAGTAGAACATTATCTTGGAAAGATAATCATAAATGACAGCAGATGTGAACCAGAAGTTAAAAAGCGAACAGGAATGACTAAATGTATTTTCAAAGGGAAATTATTAACATCTAAACAAATTACAAACAAGCTAAAATGAGAATTATAAAATGCTACATCAATTCCATATTAATGAATGGTTCAGAAACATGGACAATAAACAAACATATAGAAGAATTTTAAGAAGAATATAAATAATATATATATATATATATATAGAGAGAGAGAGAGAAGAATAGGAAGAACATCATGGATAGAGGAAAAAAAACATAGAGGTTCTAACAACACTTAGCATAAATAAAGAATTATTACTGGAAATGAAGATCAAACAAATACAATATTTTGGAAACATTAATAGACATGACACCTTGTTTAAGACCAAACTTAAGGGTGAAGTTGAAGGGAGCGAGCAAGAGGTAGGGAGATACAAGTGGGAGAGTAACATTACAAGATGGACAGGTTACAGTCCAGCAGAGTGCACCACCAAAGCAAGAGACGGAATGTTGGTGGTCTGTTGCATTAAAGCTAAGTTGCGGAGACGGCATGTGATTGATGATGATGAAAGTATGATAGAAAGCTGCGGCAGTATGATGTTAAGTCAATTGCCTGCTGTCCACCAGGCTTAGCTTGTTTAGCCCTCTCGCTATTTGTAATTTCAAATTCTTCTTCCACGTTCGTTCTCTGATTCTTGCAGATTAGCAGGATGCAGCCCGGAGAATGGAATGCACTGCGTCATGGTTTATATCTTTGCTGCGGTATCTGCTTTTTTCGACCCGACACATCTGGCTTCAGCACGGCATCAAAATAGACATAAGATGTTAGCACATAATGTTGGAGGTTGTAGACTACTTTCGTTGCGGAGATGAATAAGTTTGATCCTATATGGGATGGACAGCCAACTTCACCCCATAACCCCTTTAGTTGCCTCTTTCGACATGCATGAAATGTAAACAGTGTTGCTATTCTTTACTACCCTTTCAGGCCTGGCAGCACACAAGTGATATACTAGTTTTAATTAAAGTATAGTTAGATAGGCACAATGCAACTATGGTTCCAATTTACAACCCCTGGACTCCTCATACAACAGTTAGCTCGAAATTACACGCCCCTACAAATAATAGAATAAACAACTCCAGGCCCGTCCAGAGGGGACAAATATTTGCTCTGGTTTAAGAAAAGCCGATGAATAACTGAAATATAAAAAATCACCAACAGGGGACAATCCAAGATGGATCTTTCAGTCGCGGCTTTGACCTTTGATCATTGCCCGCAATTTGGCGTCAAATCGCAGAAATGGATCAATTCGTGATCTCGTTGGGCAAGAAATGTGTACTCTGATCTGTGTGTTCAATGATTATTGGAAGATATTTTTAGTACTTTTTCTTGTAAGAGTTCCTATATCAACAATTATGTGGCGAAAAAGATTAAATAGAATCTTCCAAGAATTAAAATATATTTACATGAAGATGCTAAATACAAGTTATAGTTCGTTTTTCGCTGATTTAATTTAGAACTAACTAAAACTTACAAATTGTTAGCAAAGAAGAAATAAGAACATCGAAAATTCTTCAGAAACAGAAGGCCCAAAAAAAAGTATGGATCTTTCTTATTTGTTGACAAACGATGAACTAGGACAGTGGCCAATATTGGCGGGATGTTAATTCTAGGGATTACGGTTTGGAGAACTGAAAGGATTATATAAAAGACGCCAACTTTGGTCGGACCAGTATAAACCTAGCTGGCAGGTCTGGGAGAAGGACCATTTCTAAAGTTTTAAAATATAATAGCTATTTTGTTCATGTTTTGATTTTTCGCTTGCCTTACTGGATGATGTACGGACACTTTTAATGAGGATTTTGATTTTTCAATACCAAATATATTTAAACTAAAGTTAGCGAGATCAAACTAAGTTTGTATTATTTTTTATTTTATTTTATTGTATATTCGAACTTGGAAGACTGGCAGTTTTGATATTTCATTTCTACTGTAGCTGTCAAGGCTTGCAGAAGTGTTTTCATAAATGTCTGCTGACCGCAGGACAAAGGTATTGCTGTTGTTGTAGCTCTTACTTCCTATGTATAATGTGGTGGTGTCTCTAAAGCTTTTCTTTTAATACCCAGAAAACCAACTCTCTGCGGTGGGAAATGCTTTGAGAAATCTCCAAACTCAGAGGGGGTAATTGGTATGAATTTTTGTGAATTTTCTACCTTTCCACAACATGCAGAGGTAGCACAATACCCAACATATAATATACAACATATAATATACAACATATAAAATACAAGTAACAATACACAGCATACTAAAACATCATATTGATTGAATTTCGTGATTGCTACAACGATATGTGTCCATGTCGGCAATGTGCAGAAACAAATAGAACTTGTCTTGAGTCTGTTTTAGAAAACTGGCCTCACAGCACGTGGGGCATTCCCATAAGTGCTCCGCTCTCTGTTCCAGCAGCTATTCGACTCGATGGTATTTCGAGTCCAATGCTCCCGAAACAGACGTCGACATCAGGGCAAAACTCTGGCCCTTGCGACAGGTTTCTTTGTTGTTCCGTCCACTCACGCGGTGCCCGTAACTAGTTCAAGCACAACGTCGGCCTGTCGGAACAACATGGTAACTGTTATCGAAGGTTACGACTACGGGAATAGAACTTCCCACGGTACTACACCACAAAAATAGAACTTCTCACGGTACTACACCACAAAAATAGAACTTCCCACGGTACTACACCACAAAAATAGAACTTCCCACGGTACTACACCACAAAAATAGAACGATGGTCATTTGATACAGCTTTGAAAGACAAGTTCTGTCAAACCATCATCACTAACATTTCCATAAATGCTCAACCCGTCGATCGATATTCTATCCCATCATCATCATGTGATATATGTTTTCCAGAACGTGGTCTTCCCTATTGATTCTTTGAACACTCTGCGATTCCGGCCGAGTTGACCGGCCGAAGTTGGAGACATGTTTAAGCAATATGTTATATCACTGCACCGTAGTCGTTTGGGGGCCCTCTTTCCCTGTCGCCGTTAACTCTGCCTGCATCTAAAAGTACATATACTATCTAAGAGTGCTTAAGCTCACGTGCCTCAGTCAGTTGTTAATTATTGTCGATTCTTTCCAGAGAGGAGACACTCTCTCCCTCAGCATTAGACACTCCCATTTCTATAATTCTCGGAACATGTACAGTGTATTTTTTAGCATCCTCTTGATCACTTTGTAGTGCACCCACAACTGCCCTAATTAATGATTGTTATGTTAGGTTATGTTCCTCCAGGGCCATAGTGCTTTCCTCTCTTATAGTAGTGTTAGATTTAAAGTCACTCCACTTAACATTCAGAATGGTACGTAGGCATTTGTTTTCAAAGGAGTCGAATCTCTAATTAATGATTGCAGTTCTTATAATGTTTGCATACTCTGTTGTTACAGATTATCTTCTTCTTCTTCTTTCTGCGTTCGTTCTTAAACTCCTGCAGATTAGCAGGATGTAGTCCGGAGAACGGAATGCCTTGTGTCATGGTTTACAGCATTTCTGCGATATCTGCGCCTTTCGGCCTGACACATCCGACTTCAGCATGGCTTTGGGTCACTGACCCTATATGGGATAGGACAGCAAACTACATCCCATAACCTCCTTAGTCGCCTTTTACGACATGCGTGGAAGGTAAACAGTGTTGCTATTCTTTGCTCTCCTTTCGGGCCCCGGCAACACACGGGCGGTTACAGATAATGAAACTCGGTTATTTATTTATCTATTCACTAAACCTTTATTGCCTTTCAGCGTCAGGGGTAGAAGAGTTCTCTGGAGATGACCCTCGTGTGTGCTGAGTATATTGTGGAATCTGTCGCCTCTTTTATTTTGGCGGTCCATCGTTTTGTGATCAGCCTCTAGGTCTGCCTTCACTGCATCTGTGTATTATAGCTTGCTGTGGTATGATGTCTGGGGGTAGTCTGCTGATGTGTGCAAACAATTTGAGCGGTTGGCTCTTACTATATTCCAAGATTGGAGTGGTGCCTGTTCTTTGTCTAATGTCTTCATTTCTCACTATGGCTATTAGCGATATTCCTAGGATTCTGCGTAAGCATGCCATTTCAGCTGTGACAAGTTTCCGTTTGTCTTGCGCTGTTATTTTCATGTTTGGCATTGGTAGCATAGCGTTGGCATAATAATCGTTTTGAATAGTGTTATTTTGGTGTTTAAATCTACATTTTTGTTTATGAAGATTGGTGTCATTTGCCGTAGGGCTTGATATGCTTTACTATATCTATTGTGTATTTCTTTACTGCCCTTTCCGTCTGCTGTTATATTTCTATGTTGATATATTTCTATGTTGTTATATTTCTATGCTGTTATATTGCTATGTTGTTCTTAAACTCAGCTCTGCTTCCTCTTATCAATGTGACGTCCACTATAGAATTGTCCGCCAACGCATAGCGTTAATACTTCTGACTGCACTCTCAAGCGTTTGGGTTCAGACACAACAACGTACTTGAACATTATAAGAACTGTAATCATTAGCTGTAACCATAGCATATGGTAACATTATAAGAGATGTAATCATTAGCTGTAACAATAACATATGGTAACATTATAAGAACTGTAATCATTAGCTGTAACAATAGCATATGGTAACATTATAAGAACTGTAATCATTAGCTGTAACAATAGCATATGGCAACATTATAAGAACTGTAATCATTAGCTGTAACAATAGCATATGGTAACATTATAAGAACTGTAATCATTAGCTGTAACAAGAATAATGTTCAAGAAAAAATGTGTCACCAATTTAGTCAAATTATTAAGAGACATACTTGCTCAACCCTGCAAGCAAAAGATATATGGATGCAAATAAGAACTGCAGACAACGGTAGAGTACATTCAAGACTTGTCTGACAACGTAGATATCAAGTAATGAGCAAACGAAGTAAATAAAGGCAAAATTATGTTCATGTGGGTGGCTCAGTGATAGAGTGAGTTCCAGCCTGGCAACCACATCTCGGTTGATATTAGTTTGTGGTTCGAAAGCTAATCATCAACATTGTACTGGCGATGTAATTGGATATACTGGCTAAAACCACAGCACTAGGTTCTGTGGCAGGGGAGGTAGTGTGCCCGCTTTTTTACACCCAATTCGTTCGAAATAGCTGATGGTTCGAGAAACGATTGTCCACTTTGTGCTTCCAATATTATTTGATGTATTTCATCATCATTAAGTACCGTCTCCGCAATGAAGGTTGGCTGCAACAGACTTCCAACATCCGCTGTTACTTGTTTTAGTGGGCACTCTGCTAGACTGTAACCTGTCCATCTGGTGATGGTACTCTCCCATTTGTATCTCTGCCTACCTCTTGTTCGCTTCCCTTCGATTTTTACCGTCAAGTAAGGTCTTAAACAAGGTGTCATGTCTAAAATATTTTATTTGCCTGATCTTTATTTTCCTCAATAATTATTTCTTATAGTAAGTATTAGTGGTGTCACAACCTCTTTGCTTGTTTTTCTATCTTTCTATGATGTTCTCCCTATTTTTCGATATATTTACATCTCAAATGCATCAATTCTGTCTTCTAATTATGTTTTTAGTGTCTATGTTTCTGGGTCATACATTAAAATAGAATAGATGTAGCATTTTATAATTCTCATTTTTATTTTATTTTTTTTGTAATTTGTTTAGATGTTAATATTTTCCTCATGTCATTAAAAGTACTTGTAGCCATTCCTATTCTCCTTTTAACTTCTGTTTCACATCTGCCGTTATTTGTTAGTATGTGCCCACAATATTGATAGTGTTCTACTTGTTGTAGTTTCTCTAAATATATTTTTATGTTTAACATATGCTCTTCTGTGACTTTGCTGATTATCATGGTATTTTTTATTTTTGTCGTATGTTATGAAAAACAAAATTCATCACAATTCAATGGGATGTAAAAGCGAAGGCTGAAGCAATACTGATAGAAATAATGTAGATTCACACACACCGTGATGACCGAAGACCATGCATTGATCGTCTTCTTATTTTGGTTCATGCAGTGTGACGCTGGTTGTCATGTCATCCACAGTCTTATATTTTACCTGCTGTCAATCATTTACGATACCGATGTTCTCCCATGCCACAATGACAGGCTGTCAAACATCTGCTCTCTTGGCGCGCATTGACAGCTGGGAGTTAATTAAGCCTTTTGTATCCACCAGGGCTTAAATTTGCAGAAATGTCACGGCAATACTGGCTCGTTAAGGAGTTCCCAGTCTTTGTCACATTGCACTATGCAGTTAAATTGATTTCTAAAAGAGTCAGATGAGACTCATTGAAGCTCAAGAAAGCCTCTCATGAAAGCCTCTCAAGACAGCCTCTCGAGAAAACCTCTCAATCAAAGATAATGATAAAGAAACACCTATTTATAAATAAAGGAACATTTCTTCTCCCTGGCACAAGGAATATGAGTAACAAATTGGTACTTCGTTAAAAATGTATCGTAATCATCGTTATCAACATCACTGTCACCACCATCATCGACACCATCTTCATCAACATCATTATTATCGGCATTACCATCGAAATTAGCATTAACATAATAGCCATTATTATCATTTTGACCATCATCATTTTTATCAGCGACGTTTTCTTCCTCATCATCATGATCATTGTCTTCATAATCACCATCAACATCCTCATCATCATTATCATTATTTTACTCATAATCACCATCAGAATAATAATCACATTCATCATCATAAATATCAACAATAAGTCAACAAATTGGTGTTTTTTTTTAACCTCTGAAACAGGATTCCACTGTTGGATTGATGACTCAGCCATCACCACTATTGCTGAACATGTTTGTTTTCCACATCTCAATGGCTGTATTGATATATTTTCCAGGTAAAACAGTTTCAGTAGTATACCAGTCCTTCTGCAGAGTAGTCCTGCGCGTTAATCTCAAACAGTTTCACTTATCTTGGCTAACCCCCACTTTTCCTTGCTTTTCATTGACTGATAACAAAAGTTTATCCAGAATGACCAACGATCAGTTACATCAGCCAAGATAAGTGATGCTGTTTGTGATCAGTACCTGTGTCTATTTTGAGTTCACTTACTTAGGAAGCATTATATCGAGTGAAGGGAAAACCAGTAAACAGATACAAAATAGATGCAACAAAACATACCAGATCCTAGGACAGATGACACGTATTTTCAAATAAACAAATGTAAACATAGACACTAAAGTTGCATTATACAAGACTATTATTATTCCATCACTATGCTACCAGTGCCAAAACTAGACAATGACATCACCAGACAAAAGAAAAATAGTGACACCAGAAATGACATGTCTACGAAGAATACTCGGAGTGTCATTAAGAGATAGAATTAGAAACGATAACATCAGACAGGTAACCAAAACAATACCAGTATTGGAACACATCAAAAGACAACAAATCAAGTGGTTTTCACGCGCGTCCAGACTACCGACATATAGCATGCCACAAATGGCCATGACACATAGACATACCGGTTATAAAGCCAGAGGCAGACCATTAAAAGATGGATCACAGAAATCAAAGAAGCCACAGGAACAAGCTTACAAACAGTGCACAAGAAGACCATCTTCAGAGAAATCTTCCACCCTGACGTCGCAAGACAAACACGGGACACAGCGTATAGATGGATAGATAGATAGACCTATGTCTATTCTACAGATGGACTTGATTTTATTTTCAATTGCACGATTTCTGTTTTATGATTCATTTCTTCATAATTTTCTAATGCGTTTTCTTCTGAATTCTTCAGACATAGAAAGATGTGCCTATTAGTCCATGGTTAGGCAGTTGTATTACAATTGATATTTCTACAATATCTGCATAATTTGCATATTGTTGTAAGCGTGTTTCGATAAACTATGTCTGTGTTTCATAGCTGCAGCAGAAGACGTATGCCCACGACATAGCCAAGATTGCACAATTTTGAGATGTTTCTTTAATCTTAAACAAATGTCTTGATTGTGAGATACGCTCTTTTCATTCGTAGTTTAGCCTAATTTAGTAATATCAGAGACTTTTACTATCGGAAATAATAGAGATAGCGGTTCAGGCAATCATATCACTATGACCTCCAAGGATAATGTATAACTTAGGAGTAAATTAATTGAGTAAATAAATAGGATAATTCAATACTACTTCAATGACGTAGCGGATTGATTGCATTGTATTTTGAATTTCCTAAATGTGGTTCGTCCCTGTCAAGAGAAATGAATACTGTCATCAGAGAATCTCAGAACACTGTGCTCCAGTAACTCAAACAATAATTCCACGGACCTTCAATAAAATGCACTTGGAAATATGACTTGTGTTAGCATTTCTTTAAAAAAGGTATCCTCTTAAGCTTATGTAATGGCTCGAGCACTGTGCACGTTCGGTGCAGTACAAGTACACGCCTCCACATGTTTAATTATTTCCCTTGTCTATGTTTGTAAATTTCACGCTCATCATTTAATAATTGAAATATTTATTTATTTAAAGTTGGGGTTATGGTTAGTTATGTGAAACATAATCCAAACCCAAACCCTTAAATAAATTAATATTTAAATGATTAAATGATGAACATTGAAATTTACAAACATAGACAAGGGAAATAACTCGACTATGTCGTGGCGTCTACTTGTACTGTACCTCACGACCCACCGAATCCTGCGCCATATCTTAATTCCGAAGGATGTGTTTAGTATTAGCTGAACGGATTGGGGGTCGAATCATGTGTTTACATGCTGCTATAATTACTGGTCTTCACACCAGATTCTTAAATTTGCTGCCAGGACAAAGTCTATAATATTTTTCCCTATGAATCCCTGTGGAGCAATTATTCACTATTATTTAGTAATTATTAATGTGGAGCAATGGTTAAGTTATTAACTTTATGTTAATGGAGTTTCAGGTTCACTACACTTCATGTGCCACATGTTCACAGCCGAATCGTTACGTACACGCTGACAGCTAGGACAATATGGTCGGAACTGCTGTGATTTCCCCAATTTAATATACAATTCTGAGGTCTCTCAATTTTGCATCACAACTGGAAGCATGCTTGTACAAATAAATGATATCAATCAAAATAAACTCCACAGGAGGAATGTCTCACTACAGGCATGTCATCTACTGAGAATGTAATGTTGCACAATCAGTGGTCTGATATGTCAATAGTCAAATCTGACCTTCCGCGCGGGGGCAACGTTCTGTAAAGTAAATGTCACATAACAAGAGTACAACAATCTTAAGTTCTATATGAACTAGACGTAATCTGCTATGTCCTATGCTGTTAGGAATACCAGGATTTTGTTTTTTCATCTACTGATGGTGTACCCCTATTTCCATGACTAGGGATTGGCCTTGACGGTACTACCGAAAGAGGCGTATCTTCTGTGGCAAAGCCCGGTTCATGCACATCATGCCGGTTCACGCTCAGCATGCCGGTTCACGCTCAGCATACCGGTTCACGCTCAGCATACTGGTTCACGCTCAGCATACCGGTTCACGCTCAGCATACCGGTTCACGCTCAGCATACCGGTTCACGCTCAGCATACCGGTTCATGCTCAGCGTACCGGTTCACGCTCAGGATACCGGCTCACGCTCAGCAAACCGGTTCACGCTTATCATACCGGCTCACACTCGGTAAACCGGTTCACGTTCAGCATACCGGTTCACACTCAGCATACCGGTTCAATAAATCATAATAGGATAAATGTTTCCTCAATTTCAGTTTACCAAAAATTATATAATGTCCTCGAATGAAGTGGTGACAAGATTGCTTGAATTGCCACCTACTTTATTTTTAATGGGAGAAAAACTATGATATAACCAACTTGGATTAAACCGTGGTTGGAAGGAGCGTATCTGAACTTAAAGGACACTTTTTGTTTTAAGAAATCACACCAAAATGGTGAAGTCTTAATTTGAAGAATATCTGTTGTGAGGGTAGCTATCTTGTTGAGTCTGTAACAGTACTTATTATCTCTATTGTTTTTATATGGTTATTTGCATATTTAGATAACGATGGTGTTGCTGTGGTGGTGGTAATTATGATAGCTGATGGCGGTGAAGGTAATGAGGTTGACGGTGGAGTTGATGATCGCCGGGATGGTGATAGTAATGATGATAGTGATGGTGACGATGATGGTGGGGATAATGATAGATATGATTATGATGGTGACGATGATAATGGTGATGATGATAAAGGTGATGCTGATGATGATAAAAATGACGATGGTGATTATGATGATGAGGGTGATGACGGTGATTATGATAGTAATAAAGATTTTGATGATGGTAATGTTGATAGTGATGATTATACTCGTAGCGGTGGTTGCTATGATGATGATGATGATGATGTTGTTGACGTTGATCGTGTTGGTTGCAATTGTGGTGATGGTAGAGATTTTCTTGATTGTGGCTGGAGATTGGTGATGACGGTGATGATGTCGGTAGCAGTGGTTGTGGTACTGATGATGGTGATCGTATTGGTGACAGTAGTGGTGATGGTATAGATGATGTTGTTGATGTTAGCTGATGTGAACAATGATGATGTAGTTGGTGGTGATTTTGGTAGCAGTGTTTGAGGATGTTATGATGATGATGGTGATGTTGGAATTGGGGGTAGTTGTGTTGATTGTATAGATGGTGCTGATGTCAATGAAGATTAAAAAGTAATACTTTTTATTTCATATGTCCAGGGTGTGTAAAATCTCAGTACAAGCAGCCAGACGCCCTGTGTTTAAACCCAACCAGATTGTATCCAGACTTGACGAATTGCCGGAAGTTCATCCGGTGTGTCAACAGGAAACCAGTGACCTTTTCTTGCCCACCAAAAACAACATTTGACCCAGAAAAACAAATCTGTAACTGGGGATCCCAGAAGAATGAATGCAGCCAGGTTCAAAACGAGGCCGAACCGGAAGTGAAAAATGCACATAATAACAAAATGGTGACAGAGTCTCCAGACACCTCCCTCGTTCTTAATACGTGGGACGAACAGAAGCAGGTCATCACAGATATAGATATAACAGATCCAATGATTGAATCAATCCTAGCCTCCCTTCAAGAAATCGAAGAAGCAGTCGATCAAGAGAAAGACAATCATAGCAATAACCACGAATCAAGCATTTCAAACGCTGCAGCTAAAGATGGCACAAGATTTCAACATATAAATATGATTAACAAAGATCATCCTGAATCTTCTCTTAGTGTCGAGAAGGCATCATCAACTTTGAAAGAAATCATCCCTGATACTTCCTTACCTTCTACAGAAAGTTATAACTTGCCTACTGAAGCTTCTATTGAGACATCATTAAGCAACCTGAGCCAGTCTAGTGATTCCCCCAGACCTAGCAACGCAGAAACTCATCCACTAGAGCCGCTAAATATCTTAAACAACCACGCAACTAGTGATGCTGATGAAGTGACATCGGATCAAGAAGAAATCGAACCCGGGACCAATAACAAAATGACATATGCCACTAATTATGACAACAACAAATTAAATATATTTCCGTCCTGGTTTGCCATACAAAACAATGGCATCTCTTCCAAACTTCATCAAGCAGACGATAGTGAAATGCAAGAAGCTAGGAATACCAAACGCTATCTAATACAAGATAATAACTTGGAACAAACTAATGCTCCAAAATCTCCACAAACTAACAGTATTATCCCCAGTCTAACAATCAACACTGACTTTCGAAACAACACAGAAACTATCAACTCTCTTCAGGACAACATTGATGAAACCAATTACCACACAACATTATCCGATTTTCCATCATCATTTAACGAAGTTCATATCCTTGAATCACCAGTCGTCTTGAATGCAACACAAATAGACCACAACCACAAATCAGAAACTGTTAGCGCTGATACAAATATTAATATAAACGGAAATGATCGCCACAGCAACGAACAAAGAATTAACAATAACGCGCTTATCAGTAACAATACAGAAGATACAGAAGAATACAAAGCACTATTCCAGACATTGTTTGAGATTGCAGAAGATTTTAACATAAATCTTGATAGTTCATTCCCAACAAAATCTTTTGAAAGCACAAGTCAGTACCCGGTGTCACTTTCAGATAATATCCAGTTTAAACAATCCTACAAAAATGAAACAAGTTTTAAATATGATAATAATGATATTAAAATTAGTCAGAATGTATTGACCACAACTTTGCCTAACTTCAATATTGATGTTAAATATGGAGCAACCACAAGTAATAATGTTGAAGTTTCAGAAACAACTAGCTTGTTAGTAAATACAGCAACAAGTAACGGAATATCGGATGATGACCAGGAAGTTGTGATTCTGTCGAAATTTGTCACTAGTTCAGGCGAACCAATGAAAGATTCTGCATTAATTTCGGATAACGAACTTGTAACGACTCCATTTTTAAAAAACACAGAGTTAGAAACAAAACCATTTGAGAATTTACGCGATTTGAAGACATCTCCGGAAAAAAATAGCAAGTACCTGTTATTGACTCCTAACGCAATGTCGTATATTCCTTCAGACGATAAGGAAAACCAATCGCTTCCTTCGTTGATAGAAAAAGATAATGTTTTGAACTTTGACACCACCGCTTTACCCAGTATCTTGCCAACAATCAACATGACATACAGAGAACACTTTGAAGACGTGACGCAGGTGCACAATGTGACTCGCCACTTAACAAGTTTAACCCCTTCTATGACAGAACCCAGATTTAATGCCAGCTTTAAGTCTGTTCCTTACATGATCAAAGGTAACATCACGATTAGTAAATTCAGGATTTTATGTTTTCACTGCCATAAAATTATTATCTCTGTTTGTGACACAATAAGACATTTTTTTTTCCTACTATAGCAACGTGTTTTTTTTTCAACACAAACATGTACTGCTAACATTTTTAAATTGTGAACATATATAGCCTAAAGAAGAGATCTCTGCAACTAGAACCATTTTATAAATTCACAAAAATGTTCTTACGGTCATGAACAACATAACACTGTATGCACAATATTAAAACAAATCATAAACCTTTTTTTTAAGTTCTCACGTGTTCATGAGACAGTGCACACGTGTGGTCTGGATTTCTTTCTAGTTCAGAGTGCAAAGATTGGAGCAATTGTCTTCTTACCAGGCATGTCGTAGGAAGTGACTAAGGAAAGCTGGGGATAAGCTGACAACTAATCACCTATGAAAAGAAATCATTATTGTCACATCTTATCAAAATTTCTTACTTCGTTTCTATCAAATAATCCCTATGCATGACGAAAAAATGCAGGCTAGCGAAAATTGTACTTTTATAATTTTGTGGAAGATTCCTAAGTGACGAAGAATGCTAGATTTACCATCACTGCTGATTACTAAACAGCTCTGACACAGGAATTATGAGATAGTTGGCCCAGAAGTGTGTTCTCTGCTCTTGGAATGACGTGATAATCCTGGAATACTAGCGTATTAAGTATGCATCATTAATTCCCCATTACACAGCCACGTCTTTTAGAACTTATATGAGTCAGAGTGTCGATTGAGTTACACAACTGAGACAGACGTCTGAGTGTCACTTGAGCTACACAACTGAGAAGTCTGAGTGTCGCTTGAGCTACACAACTGAGAAGTCTGAGTGTCGCTTGAGCTACACAACTGAGAAGTCTGAGTGTCGCTTGAGCTACACAACTGAGAAGTCTGAGTGTCGCTTGAGCTACACAACTGAGAAGTCTGAGTGTCGCTTGAGCTACACAACTGAGAAGTCTGAGTGTCGCTTGAGCTACACAACTGAGAAGTCTGAGTGTCGCTTGAGCTACACAACTGAGAAGTCTGAGTGTCGCTTGAGCTACACAACTGAGAAGTCTGAGTGTCGCTTGAGCTACACAACTGAGAAGTCTGAGTGTCGCTTGAGCTACACAACTGAGAAGTCTGAGTGTCGCTTGAGCTACACAACTGAGAAGTCTGAGTGTCGCTTGAGCTACACAACTGAGAAGTCTGAGTGTCGCTTGAGCTACACAACTGAGAAGTCTGAGTGTCGCTTGAGCTACACAACTGAGAAGTCTGAGTGTCGCTTGAGCTACACAACTGAGAAGTCTGAGTGTCGCTTGAGCTACACAACTGAGAAGTCTGAGTGCCGCTTGAGCTACACAACTGAGAAGAACCTGTGTTTTGTGTCAGAAAGGTTAGAAGTTGTCAAGCGCGACCTGTTCACAGACAAAGAGATTATTTTATCATCATCATGAGAACGTGAACGGATTATAGTACTAAAAACCAAATAAAGAAGGTAAAACCCCATCCCCTTAACAACGTCGTATCTACGGTCCTGCATCCAAAGTTATATTTCCTAATACAGTGAAAACGACACTTCGAATCCCTCTATATCGCATGTTTTTATAACAAATTTAACATATTTTATTTAACTGCACTTTTCAAAATCACCAATTAATTTATTATTTATTGTTTATATTGTTTATAAGAGACAACTGGTTACAGCAGAGATGAGACGTCTAAGAAAAGCCACAGGAGTGACCAGAAGACACAGAATTAGAAACGATGTCATAAGAGAAAGAGTGGGTGCCATATCAATTCTACAATACATACAAAACCAACAGATACAATGGTTTGGTCATCTGGATAGAATGCCGTGTGATTCATTAGTCTATAATGCATATATGAAGAGAGGAGACGCAGAAAAAAGAGCTAGGGGTAGACCTAGAGTACGCTGGATCGACAACATCAAAGAGACATTACGTGAACACCAAATAACATTATCTGAAGCTGCCAGAAAAGCGAGAACAAGAACATTGTATCTCCCTCGACACCCGTAAAGGGTAAAAGAGGAAGGAAAGAAGAAGAAGTTTATATTGTATAAAGCGAACGTCTGTTATTACATACATATTTCATCGGTCCCGAACAAGTTGTTATAATGGGAACTAAATATTTCTCCTGTCGATTTTAATTTGTATACAAAGTTCAGAACTCTCAATGAACTTTTCTTCAAACTAAAATACATCAGAATTGCAGAGAGAGAGAGAGAGAGAGAGAGAGAGAGAGAGAGAGAGAGAGAGAGAGAGAGAATGAGAGAGAGAGAGAGAGAGAGGCAGAATTAGTATATCTTATGTCGACATTTCTTGAAGTACATGTACATATTATACTTTATGTCGACATTTCTTGAAGTACATATGCATATTTTCCTAGTTGTAACGTTGTCTTTCTCTGACCATACTTTCCAGGTTTAGTTCGACCGTTCCGATGCCCTGAATCAGATGGTCATTTTCTGGATCCTAAAAATTGTTCGGTTTACTACCACTGTCATGGAGGACAAGCTTATCGAAGGTACAAGTCCGTTTTTGGTTTTCATGTCGAGTTTATTCAAGGTAGATATTTGTATCTGTCCTTTGTGATGCCAAGTTTATCAAAGGCAGTTTCAGCAAGATAAATTTTTACCGTATGCCCACCGTAAGGTCAAGTTTTGAAAAGTATTTTTTTCTTTCGTGATGTCCGTCGTGATGTCAAATTTATAAAAGTTAAAATTTAAATTCTTTAATCTATTGTTATCTCGGGTTCATAGACAGTAAAATTTAACTGTTTATTTTTCTGGCGCAAAAGTTTGCTTTGTACTCAAAAGGTAGCGTCTTCGAAATGTCAAGTTTAGCGAACGTAAATGATAAGTAGAAAAAAAAAAGAAGACAAAACCAGCTTTCTTAAAAACGAGAATCATTATATAGCACGCCTTCTATAACATGCATGGAAAGAAATATCACCATATTCTGTACAGCCTGAACAATAAGTACACTACCCGGTTTCATTGCGGTCTGGATTGGAAGTGATTGAATCGGGTTTTTTTAATTATATCAAACTTGCATATATGAGAGATCACCTAACGTTGGAAGAGTCTAAACACTATTTCAGACTCTGTCTGTCCTGTCTGTCTATGTTCCTTCAGCGAGAAATACTGTGCGTAAGACAGAAACCAGAGTTCTCCAGTTTGTACTACGTGATGCGATTCGTGAGTTTAATTCTTGCATTTTGTCAGAGCGGTACTATTTGATGGCTGTTCTGCGAAAAGTCTCTCTTGGTCTTCCTCTTTTTCTTTCTCCATCTGGTACCCTTTGACTTTGCCGCTGCAATTCAGTTGTTAGTAAATCGTCGTCTTAGTCAGTGGTCCAATGTTCGATTTTTAATATAATTATAATAATAAGACTCAACCCGTTAGGGTGGTAGGGGTACCACACTGGATACATCAGGGGTGCCACACTGGAGATATCAGAGGCAAAGTTTGAAACAGGGTGTTGACGTGGTGCTAATCACTGGAAACACACAAAATAACACACGTCAATTGACGTTTCCACGAAAAGGCCTTTATCAAAAATATTCATAACAAAAAAACACTGTACCATGCTAATCTGCAGGAGTTTGAAAATTGACGCAGAATAAGATGGTAGTTTTGAGTTATTACAGACCTGTTGATCTTAGATAAAAATCTCCACCGAAGATGGATGTATCTGACCTTTAGCATAAATAAATTGGCGGCATAACGCATTTTCATTCTTTGAACTATATCCTGCTGGAAAACTAGTAGGACCACAGTCCTGCTACATTAGAGATCCAGCGAGAGGTTGAGAACAAACACTGAGGAAGAAGAAGAAGAAGACAAAATTCATATTTTTCTTGACCACATTGTTAGTTGTTAACACTCGATTCTTAATTTTCAACTTCTCCAGGGACTGCCCTTCAGGTCAAGTATTTTATTTACCTGTCTTATCCTGCGTCCCCGAGGACCTGGCTCCTCCTTGCCCCCATGAGGATCAGCCCGAGGAAGTCGAAACAACAGGTAAGATTTGGTATTGTTTTTACCCTCATCTTTGCCAAAATCACACATGTCATCTTACAAAAACCTTACATATGTTACCAGATTCGATCTTTACATATGTTACCAGAATCGATCTATACCTATGTTACCAGAATCGATCTATACATATGTTACCAGAATCGATCACTACATATGTTACTAGAATCGATCACTACATATATTACCAGAATCGATCTATACTCATATTACCAGAATCGATCTATACATATGTTACCAGAATCGATCACTACATATATTACCAGAATCGATCACTACATATGTTACTAGAATCGATCACTACATATGTTACTAGAATCGATCTTTACATATGTTACCAGAATCGATCGTCTGTTGAAAACGTTATATGGAGACGTATTTCAAGATGTCAGTCGTAATTTTTGGCGTTTGTGTTCTGTCTTTACCTGCCATTTGCACATGTTGACTATTTGCTTTGTGTCTTGTCTTGTCATTTATACGTGTTACCTGTGTGTTTTGTGTGCTTTCTGGACTTGTCATTTATACGTGTTACCTGTGTGTTTTGTGTGCTTTCTTGACTTGTCATTTATACGTGTTACCTGTGTGTTTTATGTCCATTCTAGGCGTCATTTATAAGTGTTATCTGGGTGTTTTGTGATTTATCTGGTAATTTCATACCACATCTAGTAATTGTAAGTCAAATATTGTCGTTGTATGTAAAATGTTATTATTTCATGTCAAATCGTATTATGCCAAACCATATCTTGTCACTGCATATCAAATTGTATTGTTTCATATAAAATCTGGTGAGTTCATATCGAATCCTATGATTTAATGTCAAATATTGTAATTTCATATCAAACCTTGTTATTTGATGTCAATTCATGTTATTTAATGTCAATTATTGTTATTTCAAAACTTGTCATTTGATGTCAAATCCTGTTATTTCGTGTCATATTTTGCCATTTCAAATCTAGTCATTTGGTGTCAAATCATGTTATTTCATGTCAAATTTTATCATTTCATTTCAATTTGTCCGTTCACTTGCCTTTCATGTAATGTTTTTAGCTGTATTTAACACAATACATTACCAATTTCTGTGTATTCCGTATTAACAGCTGAACAGGTATTCCAATGTTATAACGACGGCTACTTCCGGCATCCAAAACACTGCAACATTTACTACGTCTGCGATAGCGGAAGCTCAACCAGAATGACCTGTGACCCGGGTACAAGCTTCGATGTGACCATGAACTTGTGTGTTTGGAACACTGATCTTCATGACTGCAATGATTATAAAGTTGATATCACCAAACAAATACAGGAAGACAAGATTGTCTCCAAGAAAACTCATAAAAGTATACCAAAATACGAGGCCCCTAGAAAGGAATTTAGTTTGAACTCCAAAGGTATTCCGTATTTGTTGCTGCACCTTTTCATAGTTTAATTGTTAGTAACGTCTGTTGTCTAATCCCGAGGTGGAAGCTGGTAGATAGCACCCACACTTGCCGCTTAAGCGTATGGGTGGGAGCTGTATGTTTCTGTTCAAGGTCAGATGTGACGCCTGAGTCGTACTGAATTCGTGTTTGTGGAGTGTGGTCGCGGTGTTATCGCTCCATCTCTTTCTCGGTTTTCCATTGTCTCTGTATCCAGATGATAGTTTGTTAGTAAAGATAATGGTAAAATGAGTTATGAACAAGTTTTATGGTACACGGTTTTCTCACAAATGATCAGTTTCCTAGTTTGATGTTAACCGGAAACTATTTGTCAGAGCGCATAAATTTGGTCAGTACTGATGGCACTATTTATCAATCTCCCTAGAGCATGTACCCTGGTATTCTACGTCCTGTTAGATGGGTGAGCTACGGGAGTAATTTTTGTTTCACACTACAAATAACAAGTAAACTGGAATTCCATGTCTACTGGTCGGTGGACGATTGACTTAAAGACTTCACTACCGCTGCTACCATATTTCAAAATTGTCCAAATGTATGTTGTTAGCGGTATAGGTAAAGGTAAAGGTAGGTCATATGGCAACAAGCATCCGTCGTGGATCAAAATAACTCTTCATGTACTAAGCCGCAGAAACTATTAGGTGGAGTGGCCAGTTCCCTTTTTTGTTGCGTTTACCTTCCCCAACCCATGCGCCAGGTAAACATTTACAACTGGGTCCACTAGAGGAACTTCTATTAGGCATGCGGCGTATTCGAAAACGGAAAACGTGTAGATTCAAGTTGCGAGACGAGTATGTATCAGCTGAGCTTTACCTAATTCAAATCACATGTGCTGTATTCAGACTTTATTTAATATTTGCAAATACATTAATGATCATTACCGATCCATGACACAGGATGATGACTGATCAATGACACAAGATGCTGACCGATCTATGAACTCAGATGTTGACTGATCCATGACACAAGATGCTGACCGATCTATGACCTCAGATGCTGACCGATCTATGACATCAGATGTTGACTGATCCATGACACAAGATGATGACTGATCCATGACACAAGATGCTGACCGATCTATGACCTCAGATGTTGACTGATCCATGATACAAGATGATGACTGATCCATGACACAAGAGGATGACTGATCCACGACACAAGACGATGACTGATCCATGACACAAGATGATGACTGATCCATGACACAAGACGATGACTGATCCATGACACAAGACGATGACTGATCCATGACACAAGATGATGACTGATCCATGACACAAGACGATGACTGATCCATGACACAAGACGATGACTGATCCATGACACAAGATGATGACTGATCCATGACACAAGACGATGACTGATCCACGACACAAGATGATGACTGATCCATGACACAAGATGATGACTGATCCATGACACAAGACGATGACTGATCCATGACACAAGACGATGCCTGATCCATGACACAAGACGATGACTGATCCATGACACAAGATGATGACTGATCCATGACACAAGACGATGCCTGATCCATGACACAAGACGATGACTGATCCATGACACAAGATGATGACTGATCCATGACACAAGACGATGACTGATCCACGACACAAGACGATGACTGATCCATGACACAAGATGATGACTGATCCATGACACAAGACGATGACTGATCCATGACACAAGACGATGACTGATCCATGACACAAGACGATGACTGATCCACGACACAAGACGATGACTGATCTATGACACAAGACGATGACTGATCTATGACACAAGACGATGACTGATCTATGACACAAGACGATGACTGATCCATGACACAAGAAGACGACCGATCCTAGACCATAACGCCCCAGCACGATAAAACAACCAATACGACTGATATAACAACAAATAACTAAAGTACCATGATGAAAGAGGCTTGCTTCTGCTTAAAGGGGCTTTAATCTCATACTTAACTCACACGGATCATTTTTCTTTCTTCTAGTTGTCACTAATATACCATCTTATTGTATATCTATATATTGTCATTTCCACATGTCTTTTTTAAATGTTTCTTCACATTGTCTTTACCCATTTAGTTTTTATTCATCGTCGTGCCTTGTAACCTGGTCTTATGGTGTTGTGTGCACGAAGGGATGGCTAAGCTGGTTTCATTCCCATGATGTGGCAAACATTCCATCTTATTTATCTATATAGTGCCTTTTCCACCTGTGGATTTTAACCATCGTTGACGGAAATTAGAATTGTCTGTATTTGGTCATTTGTCTCAGATTGGTCATTGCCAGCTCATGTCTTTTTAATGTTTCTTTCATTGTCTCTACACATTTAGTTCTTTCTCTTCATCGTGCCTTTTAACCCGATCTTCTGCTGTTGTATACACGAAGTGCTGGCGACGTTGGTTCCATTCTCATGGTGGCTAAACTAGCTGATTTGATATCTCTCGATGTAGTCTTGACATTAGATGATCTTAATTTCTTTCATGGCAACATAAGTTCTCCATCTGTCTCTTCTGGTGACATTTATACATCTCATTCATATTCTAACATCTCATTTTACAATCTGTGTTATATTTCATGGTATTGATCGTATTGTGTCTTTATTTCAAGCTCGTTTTTGTTTCGTGATCGTATTGTGTCTTTATTTCAAGCTCGTTTTTGTTTCTTGATAAAGGCCCATAATGAACCGTAACGTGGAAAAATGTCTTTCTTTCTTTGTTCATTTGTTATTTATCATTACATTTATTATTTGTATTCTTTATTAGTATTTATGAAATATTAGTAATCAGTGACAATAATACATTATCATTGGTGTCTTCTTCTTCTGCGTTCGTTCTCAAACTCCTGCATATCAGCAGGATGTAGTCCGGAGAGCGGAATGCGTTGTGTCATGGTTTACAGCATTGCTGCGATATCTGCGCCTTTCGGCCTGACACATCCGGCTTCAGCATGACTTTGGGTCACTGACCCTATATGGGATGGGACAGCCAACTCTATCCCATAATCTCTTTATTCGCCTCGTATGACATGCATGGAAGGTAAACAGTGTTGCTATTATTTGCTCCCCTTTCGGGCCTCGACAACACACGGGCGATCATTGGTGCTATTGCTATGTTTTTTTATTTTCAAAAACCTGTCAAGTGCTGCATGTTTCCGGTTAAGGAGTTGCAGGACGGAGTTTTGTTATTGCTATATATCACTCAGAAAGTGAAGATAATATTTTATTCACAAATATTGCCAGATTATATATCTGTACCTAGAAGAATGATGTTTTATTCAAAAATATTACCAGATTATATATCTGTACTGAAAAGAATAATGTTTTATTCACAAATATTACCAGATTATCTCTGTCCTGAGAAAAATGGTGTTTTCCCTGACGCAAACAACTGCAGTGTATTCTATACGTGTAATGATGGCTTGGCAACACGAATGATATGTCCACACGGTACAGGATATGACGTCATGGTTGCAGCATGCACAAACACCTTGCTCTTGAAGAACTGCATTGCGGGCAATGGATATGACGACACGTTGTATGATGCAGGTAAGATGAATGTCATTAATCTTGCCATAAAATCTCATTAATCATTTTTAAAGCATTTGCCGCAAATACATAATATTAAAGGGATCTCCCTAACGTAGTGGTTAAGCTTTTCGCATTGTGTTCAAGAGGTCATAGGTTCAAGTCAGACTCATGTCGTCTGGTTTTCAAGGTGGATTGTTTTAGAGTTACCTGTGGATTATCCCTTGAAGTTACGTAGTTACGTGCTATGAGTGGTAACATCGGCAGGCGGCGCGCAGCTTCGTTAAGAGTGACGAAGCCTATTGTCAATTGTCTATTGTCTTTCACTAGGTGGTTTGTTATCCACACTTGCTGTTACGCGTAGGGGTGATTGCAGCTCCAGTTTGTGTTCCAAGGTCAGATGTGTGTATATGGACGGAGTACATATGGGAAACTGAGTACAGTGAAGTCAATCCTCTACAAATTCGAACACTTTTTTAAACATAATATTAATCATATTATCTTAAATTTAAAATATCATTTGGCAATTCAAGTCAGAAATATTGTTCATAAAAGTAATAAATCTATCAATTTAATGCCATATTGAGTGGCGTAGACGATCATGTCTCTCCACAACTCTCTGTCTCTTGTGTTGTTAATAACTTCAGTTGATGACATTCTCTCGTGCCCACATGGTCATTGGTGTCAATAAAATGGCGACACAACACAAATCCATTCTCTGGATTGCATCCTGCTGGAGATTGTGTAGGACTAACTGCTTAAAGTGAGATCAGGTGGGAGTTTGAGAATGAAGGCAAACGAAAGAAAAGACATATTTGCATAAAGAACAACAGTAATATATTCTCTCTCTCCTCTCTATCTCTCCTCTCTCTCTCTCTCCTCTCTCTCTCTCTCTCCTCTCTCTCTCCTCTCTCTCTCCTCTCTCTCTCCTCTCTCTCTCCACTCTCTCTCTCCTCTCTCTCTCTCTCCTCTCTCTCTCCTCTCTCTCTCCTCTCTATCTCTCCTCTCTCTCTCCTCTCTCTCTCCTCTCTATCTCTCCTCTCTCTCTCCTCTCTCCACTCTCTCTCCTCTCTCTCTCCTCTCTCTCCTCTCTCTCTCTCTCTCCTCTCTCCTCTCTCTCTCCTCTCTCTCTCCTCTCCTCTCTCTCTCCTCTCTCTCTCTCTCTCTCTCTCTCTGGGTTTTATCCATATCACCTTGGACAAGGCATTTTCTCACTATATTACTTAGTTACTTAATAAATTATTCTATACCCGTTGTCAACTCCACTCTGTCCGCCCCGTCGATTAAATTCACTATCACTAGGAGTATAGGAGATGGCAGAGAATACCGACTACTTTATGAAGAATTACAGTCTGGGAAAAGATCTACTTTATGAAGAATTACAGTCTGGGAAAAGATCTACTATATGAAGAATTACAGTCTGGGAAAAGATCTACTTTATGAAGAATTACAGTCTGGGAAAAGATCTACTTTATGAAGAATTACAGTCTGGGAAAAGATCTACTTTATGAAGAATTACAGTCTGGGAAAAGATCTACTTTATGAAGAATTACAGTCTGGGAAAAGATCTACTTTATGAAGAATTACAGTCTGGGAAAAGATCTACTTTATGAAGAATTACAGTCTGGGAAAAGATCTACTTTATGAAGAATTACAGTCTGGGAAAAGATCTACTTTATGAAGAATTACAGTCCGGGAAAAGATCTCAGGGCCAACCTCTACTTCGTTACAAAGACGTATGCAAAATCGACATACACGATACAGGTATTGATACCGAATTATAGGAACATGATACTGGATTGTGTTACGTGAGGTGGGGGGGTATCAGCAACATAAAGCCAAAAAAGAAATTCTTAGCAGTTAGTTCAAGGACTGAATGTCTAAGCAGTTAGTTCAATGACTGCATGTCTAAGAAGTTAGTTCAATGACTGCATGTCTAAGCAGTTAGTTCAAGGACTGAATGTCTAAGCAGTTAGTTCAATGACTGCATGTCTAAGAAGTTTGTTCAATGACTGCATGTCTAAGAAGTTAGTTCAAGGACTGCATGTCTAAGCAGTTAGTTCAAGGACTGCATGTCTAAGCAGTTAGTTCAAGCACTGCATGTCTAAGCAGTTAGTTCAATGACTGCATGTCTAAGCAGTTAGTTCAAGGACTGCATGTCTAAGAAGTTAGTTCAAGGACTGCATGTCTAAGCAGTTAGTTCAATGACTGCATGTCTAAGCAGTTAGTTCAAGGACTGCATGTCTAAGAAGTTAGTTCAAGGACTGCATGTCTAAGCAGTTAGTTCAAGAACTGCATGTTTAAGAAGTTAGTTCAAGGACTGAATGTCTAAGAAGTTAGTTCAAGGACTGCATGTCTAAGCAGTTAGTTCAATGACTGCATGTCTAAGAAGTTAGTTCAATGACTGCATGTCTAAGAAGTTAGTTCAATGACTGCATGTCTAAGAAGTTAGTTCAATGACTGCAAGTCTAAGAAGTTAGTTCAATGACTGCATGTCTAAGCAGTTAGTTCAAGGACTGCATGTCTAAGAAGTTAGTTCAAGGACTGCATGTCTAAGAAGTTAGTTCAAGGACTGCATGTCTAAGAAGTTAGTTCAATGACTGCATGTCTAAGCAGTTAGTTCAATGACTGATCTACTTTATGAAGAATTACAGTCTGGGAAAAGATCTACTTTATGAAGAATTACAGTCTGGGAAAAGATCTACTTTATGAAGAATTACAGTCTGGGAAAAGATCTACTTTATGAAGAATTACAGTCTGGGAAAAGATCTACTTTATGAAGAATTACAGTCCGGAAAAAGATCTCAGGGCCAACCTCTACTTCGTTACAAAGACGTATGCAAAATCGACATACACGATACAGGTATTGATACCGAATTATAGGAACATGATACTGGATTGTGTTACGTGAGGTGGGGGGGTATCAGCAACATAAAGCCAAAAAAGAAATTCTTAGCAGTTAGTTCAAGGACTGAATGTCTAAGCAGTTAGTTCAATGACTGCATGTCTAAGAAGTTAGTTCAATGACTGCATGTCTAAGCAGTTAGTTCAAGGACTGAATGTCTAAGCAGTTAGTTCAATGACTGCATGTCTAAGAAGTTAGTTCAAGGACTGCATGTCTAAGCAGTTAGTTCAAGGACTGCATGTCTAAGCAGTTAGTTCAAGCACTGCATGTCTAAGCAGTTAGTTCAATGACTGCATGTCTAAGCAGTTAGTTCAATGACTGCATGTCTAAGAAGTTAGTTCAAGGACTGCATGTCTAAGCAGTTAGTTCAATGACTGCATGTCTAAGAAGTTAGTTCAATGACTGCATGTCTAAGCAGTTAGTTCAATGACTGCATGTCTAAGCAGTTAGTTCAATGACTGCATGTCTAAGCAGTTAGTTCAATGACTGCATGTCTAAGCAGTTAGTTCAATGACTGCATGTCTAAGAAGTTAGTTCAAGGACTGCATGTCTAAGAAGTTAGTTCAAGGACTGCATGTCTAAGAAGTTAGTTCAATGACTGCATGTCTAAGAAGTTAGTTCAATGACTGCATGTCTAAGCAGTTAGTTCAAGGACTGCATGTCTAAGAAGTTAGTTCCATGACTGCATGTCTAAGAAGTTAGTTCAATGACTGCATGTCTAAGAAGTTAGTTCAATGACTGCATGTCTAAGAAGTTAGTTTAAGGACTGCATGTCTAAGAAGTTAGTTCAAGGACTGCATGTCTAAGCAGTTAGTTCAAGAACTGCATGTTTAAGAAGTTAGTTCAAGGACTGCATGTCTAAGAAGTTAGTTCAAGGACTGCATGTCTAAGCAGTTAGTTCAAGGACTGCATGTCTAAGCAGTTAGTTCAAGGACTGCATGTCTAAGCAGTTAGTTCAATGACTGCATGTCTAAGCAGTTAGTTCAAGGACTGCATGTCTAAGAAGTTAGTTTAAGGACTGCATGTCTAAGCAGTTAGTTCAAGGACTGCATGTCTAAGAAGTTAGTTCAAGGACTGCCTGTCTAAGCAGTTAGTTCAATGACTGCATGTCTAAGCAGTTAGTTCAAGGACTGCATGTCTAAGAAGTTAGTTCAAGGACTGCATGTCTAAGCAGTTAGTTCAAGGACTGCATGTCTAAGAAGTTAGTTCAAGGACTGCATGTCTAAGCAGTTAGTTCAATGACTGCATGTCTAAGAAGTTAGTTCAAGGACTGCATGTCTAAGCAGTTAGTTCAAGGACTGCATGTCTAAGCAGTTAGTTCAATGACTGCATGTCTAAGCAGTTAGTTCAAGGACTGCATGTCTAAGAAGTTAGTTCAAGGACTGCATGTCTAAGCAGTTAGTTCAATGACTGCATGTCTAAGCAGTTAGTTCAAGGACTGCATGTCTAAGAAGTTAGTTCAAGGACTGCATGTCTAAGCAGTTAGTTCAAGAACTGCATGTTTAAGAAGTTAGTTCAAGGACTGAATGTCTAAGAAGTTAGTTCAATGACTGCATGTCTAAGCAGTTAGTTCAATGACTGCATGTCTAAGAAGTTAGTTCAATACTGCATGTCTAAGAAGTTAGTTCAATGACTGCATGTCTAAGAAGTTAGTTCAATGACTGCAAGTCTAAGAAGTTAGTTCAATGACTGCATGTCTAAGCAGTTAGTTCAAGGACTGCATGTCTAAGAAGTTAGTTCAAGGACTGCATGTCTAAGAAGTTAGTTCAAGGACTGCATGTCTAAGAAGTTAGTTCAATGACTGCATGTCTAAGCAGTTAGTTCAATGACTGCATGTCTAAGAAGTTAGTTCAATGACTGCATGTCTAAGCAGTTAGTTCAATGACTGCATGTCTAAGAAGTTAGTTCAATGACTGCATGTCTAAGCAGTTAGTTCAATGACTGCATGTCTAAGCAGTTAGTTCAATGACTGCATGTCTAAGCAGTTAGTTCAATGACTGCATGTCTAAGCAGTTAGTTCAATGACTGCATGTCTAAGAAGTTAGTTCAAGGACTGCATGTCTAAGAAGTTAGTTCAAGGACTGCATGTCTAAGAAGTTAGTTCAATGACTGCATGTCTAAGAAGTTAGTTCAATGACTGCATGTCTAAGCAGTTAGTTCAAGGACTGCATGTCTAAGAAGTTAGTTCAATGACTGCATGTCTAAGAAGTTAGTTCAATGACTGCATGTCTAAGAAGTTAGTTCAATGACTGCATGTCTAAGAAGTTAGTTCAATGACTGCATGTCTAAGAAGTTAGTTTAAGGACTGCATGTCTAAGAAGTTAGTTCAAGGACTGCATGTTTAAGAAGTTAGTTCAAGGACTCCATGTCTAAGAAGTTAGTTCAAGGACTGCTTGTCTAAGAAGTTAATTCAATGACTGCTTGTCTAAGAAGTTAGTTCAAGGACTGAATGTCTAAGAAGTTAGTTCAAGGACTGCATGTCTAAGAAGTTAGTTCAATGACTGCATGTCTAAGAAGTTAGTTCAATGACTGAATGTCTAAGAAGTTAGTTCAATGACTGAATGTCTAAGAAGTTAGTTCGATGTATGCATGTCTAAGAAGTTAGTTCAATGACTGCATGTCTAAGAAGTTACACACTAGCACACGGTGGTACAAGTGGACCTGTGATTCCTTGTGCATATTGTGGAAGACATTTAGTAGCTCAGATTGGTCTTGTACGTCATATCCATCATTGTCATTGATTTCAGATGATATTTCTTACTGCACAACAATAACACTATCGTCTGGATAGACAGAAAGGTGCCTGTGTATTAAGTGAATTTAAAAGAATACAGTGATTACAATATGATTATATGATTAAACTGTTTGTAAACGGATTATAATTGCTACATTTTACACTTCTCAGTACCAAACCTACAGATGGCCCCTTTCACCTGCCCAGAAGCTCATGGCCTCTACTCGGACCCCAGTAATTGCTCCATTTTTATCCACTGTTTTAAAAAAGTGCCATATAGGTAAGAGGACATCCCACGTAAGGTGACATTATAGGTACTAGGTTAGTTGATGTTGTAGGTAAGTTGACCTTATAGGTTAGCCGACATCGCAGGTAAGTTTACATTATAAGATAGTCGACAACACAGGTAAGTTGACATTGCAGGTAGGTCTACCTTATAAACTGACATTGCAGGAAAGATGGCAGTATAAATACGTTAACACCACAGATAAGTTGACCTTATAGTAATGTCACCATCACAGGTAAGTGAACCCCATAAGTAAGTTAACATTACAGGTAAGTTGACCACCTTACCTGTTAACAGATACGTTGATAATGCTATATCGCAGGTAAGTTGACAAAGTATACAAGTCAACATTACAACATAGTACATACAATGTGATTCATGTGTATGTGAAACATTTTACAAACTCGCCTCACACACACGAAAAGAAGAAAAGAAACAGCAAACACATTTTAATACATTGAGGGATGCGCAAACACAGCAATATTTTTATAGCAGCTATCATAGCTGTGTAATATGCTTTTTCTTAACTGACGCCGCAGATACCGAAAAGATAATCCACTTCGTTAAATTCAAGTCAACTTTTTACGATCATTCAGACTTCACATCATCATCACGTGACATATTCTTTCTATAACGTAGTCTTCCTTATAAATCTGTTGAATTATCATCGGTCTTGAACAAGTTGTCCCGCCTCCATTAGGGACATGTGCATTCCTTCCTGTATCTCTTCTGTCCAACGGCGTCTTGGTCGGCTTTTACCCCTGTTACCTTATATCATCCCTCCAATCACCCGTGTGTTGCCGGGGCCCGAAAGGGGAGCAAAGAATAGTAACACTATTTACCTTCCACGCATGTCGTAAAAGGCGACTAAGGAGGTTATGGAGTTGGCTGTCCCATCCCATATAGGGTCAGTGACCCACAGCCATGCTGAAGTCTGATGTGTCAGACCGAAAAGCGCAGATATCGCAGCAATGCTGTAAACCATGACACAACGCATTCCGTTCTCCTGACTACATTCTGCTAATCTGCAGGAATTTGAGAACGAATGCAGAAGAAGAAGAATCCCTCCAATATCACTCAGTCCATACCGTCTAGTCTCTTAACGTGACCGAAAAGACCTAGCTGTTTCTTTAATACGGTGTTCAGAAGCCAGCATTCTTGGGCGCTTATTGTACGTAGCAGCTACTGGTTTGTTTTCCTTGCTGTCCATGGTAGTCTCAGAACTCTTCTGCAGAACTTTAATTCAAATGATGTTATTTTCTTGGACAATGTTTTATTTAGTGTCCATACTTCGCATCCATATGTCGCCACTGGAAACACACATGTTCAAATAAGCACAATTTGGCTCTTATGTTAGTACCCTGCCATAATTTCTTTAACTGTTTTAAATTTGTCAGCGCCATTGCTGTTCTTCTCTTAATCTCAGCTGCGGAGTCACCCACTTCATATTGTTTTATGTAGAATTTTAACTGTTCTTCCAATTCATCATGCGTTTTTTTGTTTTTTTTCTAAATATCCCTGCCCAAAAATATGGACAAATAAATTATGTTCAATTTCCTTAATTTTTATTTCAATTGTTAAAGTAATGATGAAATTTTTTTCGCGATTTAATCAGACTATCTATCTACACCGTTAGTTCTCTGGTGTTCAACAACTCCTCTATTATGAAATAAAACCATGCTGAAGTCGGATGTGTCCGGCCGAAAGGTGTAGATATCGCAGCAATTCTGTATAAACCATGACACAACGCTTCCGTTCTCCGGACTACATCCTGCTAATCTGTAGGAGTTTGAGAACGAACGAAAAAGAAGAAGATGAAAAAAACATAGTTGAAAGCATGTAAAACATCACTGTTTTTCTTATTCTTACCCGGACAACGCCGGGTATACCTTCTAGTAAAAGGTAAATCAAAAATGAAATGTGATTAAAGTTAATTTAACGTAATTTTAATATATCACAATTAATAATTAGTATGCTGTTTGAATTAATAAATCACACAAGTTACTGAATTCTGGCTATTAAATATGTGGTCTCTGCGAACAAGCAGATACATCTAATTTTGTCAAAAATGAGATAAATTTATATAATTTTTGACAAAATTATATGTATCTGTAAAGTAAAGTATTTATTACTACAGTAAAGTATTTATTACTACAGTAAAGTATTTATTACTACAGTAAAGTATTTATTACTACAGTAAAGTATTTATTACTACAGTAAAGTATTTATTACTACAGTAAAGTATTTATTACTACAGTAAAGTATTTATTACTACAGTAAAGTATTTATTACTACAGTAAAGTATTTATTACTACAGTAAAGTATTTATTACTACAGTAAAGTATTTATTACTACAGTAAAGTATTTATTACTACAGTAAAGTATTTATTACTACAGTAAAGTATTTATTACTACAGTAAAGTATTTATTACTACAGTAAAGTATTTATTACTACAGTAAAGTATTTATTACTACAGTAAAGTATTTATTACTACAGTAAAGTATTTATTACTACAGTAAAGTATTTATTACTACAGTAAAGTATTTATTACTACAGTAAAGTATTTATTTTTTTACACTTAGGTAATATGCAGTTATTTTCGTTACTGTTGTTTTAGCATGAGTAATCGACATTTGTATATTCGAATATATGAATATTTATTTCAGAATGTAAAGTTTATTTTTACTCTCCTGCAAATTCGAGTTTTTATTCTTATTTGTATATTCACTGAAACCATAGAAACATAAATATACGACAAATACATATTATTGTGTATCACGGTTCTTTATTAATAACATTTTTCTTCTTCTTCTTCTTCTTTCCTTCCTCTTTTACCCTTTATGGGTGTCGAGGGATATACAATGTTCTTGTTCTCGCTTTTCTGGCAGCTTCAGATAATGTTATTTGCTGTTCGTGTAATGTCTATTTGATGTTGTCGATCCAGCGTACTCTAGGTCTACCCTTGGCTCTTCTTTCAACTTCTCCTCTCTTCGTATATGATTTATAGACTAATGAATCACACGGCATTCTATCCAGATGACCAAACCATTGTATATGTTGGTTGTGTATGTATTTTAGAATTGATATGACACCCACTCTTTCTCTTATGACATCGTTTCTAATTCTGTGTCTTCTGGTCACTCCTGTGACTTTTCTCAGACATCTCATCTCTGTTGTAACCAGTTGTCTCTTATGTTTTGTTGTTAAGGACCATGTTTGACATTGGTAGCACAGGGTTGGAATGAAGATACTTTGGATAAGATGTTGTTGTTTTGTTGACATTTTGTTGTTAGCATTTTGTGTTGCAATAAAGGGGATAATTGATCCAGTATTTGAGTCGTCAATATTAACATTGTGCGCAAATAAAGTAGTTATTTATTGTAATCTGAGATCGCGAAACCTATCCAAATGTGTAGTCAGGACGCCCAAATATGCGGTTGTATGAAGTGAATTACCTATTTCATATAACATACAGAGTTCGCAGTAGGCTACAGTAGACAATAGATGTAGAACAGTGGCTAGCGCAATGGCTTCGAATATGAGTGGTACTGGGTTCATTTCCCATGAAAATGTGTTGAGGTTTTCCCCATGGAGCGGAAATGGTTTTTCAGCAATGACTTCTGTGTCGACACAGCCTTAAATAGGTACCGGATAAATCCGGGAAGTAAAGACTGCGAGGGAGGGGAGATGGCTACCACTCTCATATAGTCGAATTACTGACATGTCTTTGCTTGCGCATTTCGCATGCCATAAGCAATCGACCAATACAGTACGCATCATTCCTTCACTAAGCATAGTAAGCAATACTCTCCGAGTAATCTGTAGTTGATGTTACTGCAAAATTTGAAAGTACAACACTTAACTTCTATAGAAAGTACAACACTTAACTTCTATAGAAAGTACAACACTTAACGAACGCTTATTTCACATTGAGATACCTACAATTCTTCTTTTTGTGCACGCTAAATCAAAATAGACGGTTGGTGTTTTAAACTCTAGACCAGTTTATTACACAAACATATACATGATAAATCTTAGTTGGCGATGGTTTTTATAATAACATCATTTGAATTAAAGTCCGCCGAAGACGGATGTGTCGGGCCATTGGCGCAAATAAAACGGCGACACAACGCATTTCCATTCTCTGGACTACATCCTGCTGGAAATCCAATAAGGACCATGGTCCTGCTACAAGAGAGATCCAGCGGGAGTTTGAGAATGAACGCTGAAGAAGAAGACGAATTAAAGTGTTATAGAAGAGTTGTGAGAATACCATGGACAGCGAAGAAAACAAACCAGGAGGTGTTACGAACAGTTAACGTCCAGGAAGGCTGGCTTCTGAAAACCATATTAAAGAAAAAGCTAGTTTTTTTCGGTCATATTAAGAGACACGACGGCATGGATAAAGTGTTACTGGAGGGGATGATAGAGTGCAACAGGGGCAAAGGCCGACCAAGACGCCGTTGGACAAAAGACATTCAAGAATGCCTGCCGCATGTCACTGAAATATGTAGAGCAACTTGCTCAAGACCTCAGAGAATTCAAGAGATTCATAGGAAAGACTACGTGTCTGGAAAGAATATGTCACTTGATGATGATGATGCTTTTAAATTCTAGACCAGCTTTTTTCGAATTGCCCCCCTCTCCATCCGAACAATCACAAGTTGTCTCCTCCCCCCCCCCCTCGTGGGGCGTGGGACCAACGTTGGGAAACACCGGGCTAGTATGTTCTTCAAGATCTCATCTAGGCTACCATGACAGCATTTCACGTTAAGCGTATGACCCAGGGCCGCAAATACATCTTAAATGGGGGGTGGGGGGGGGGGGGGTAGGCGTGCTTAGAAAAGGTAATTCGCTCATTTTCTTGCGTAGTGCCTACATTTCATACGAAATTTGGTGCAATTATTTTAAGAGAAGAAAACGTTATGAAAAGGGGGCCAGGGGTTTAACCCCGTAAATCTCACCCCTTTTGTCTAATTGCTTTGTGTGACTGTAACAAACTCATATATATATATATATACATATATATATATATAATTTCCTGCGTTCATTATATGTATATATATATATAATGTCATCAAAGATTGACATCCGATGTCACGTAAACTTATGTCATTGTGTTATCTACTTCCAGGCATAAATGCCAACCTGATACCGCTTTCAGTTCTGACATTGGTGTGTGCACGTGGCGGGAGCTAGTACCTGAGTGTGAGGCAACGGAAATGGGAAATGGAATCGCAGATGCGAAATTAGGAAGTCACAAGTGGACTGGCGGTGTAGCAATTGAACCATACAAACGGCATATCACTTATAGTGGTAAGTATTACATGTCTCCCCTAGATAAGGGTTCTCACATTAGGTAATATGATCCTCAGGACAGCGATGAGATGGCGCTAAATGGTCACCGGAAGATGCGTGTTACATCACTGAACCAATACAAATCCAACACAAAAGAGCGCCCGTTAGTAGATACACGAAAGAAGACAACATCCTGCAATTCTATTGATAGAATCTAGTAATATACATAATGAATTCGAGTGCTAGGATGTTATATTGAATAAGTTCTTTTTTTTTATGGATGAGAAGCATGGAAGGTTAATAAAAGAACTCTGAATGTGTTTCTGATATGTGGTTATGTAGAAGACTAATACGCCCGTGTGTTGCAGGGGCCCGAAAGGGGAGCAAAGAATAGCAACACTGTTTACCTTCCACGCATGTCGTAAAAGGCGACTAAGGAGGTTATGGGATGGAGTTGGCTGTCCCATCCCATATAGGGTCAGTGACCCAAAGCCATGCTGAAGTCGGATGTGTCAGGCCGAAAGGCGCAGATATCGCAGCAATGCTGTAAACCATGACACAACGCATTCCGTTCTCCTGACTACATCCTGCTAATCTGCAGGAGTTTGAGAATGAACGCAGAAGAAGAAGAGAATCCATGTGTTATACACCTATTCAATTGTTTGAATGTGGAATTCTCTTTGAAAAATCTACCCAAGAAACCATGTATTCTTGATTCCTGATTAGAAACTGGCCTCACAGCAAGTGGGGTATTCCCATAAGTGCTCCGCCCTCTGTTCCAAAGCCATCCGACTCGATGGTGTTTCGAGTCTAATGCCGCTGAAACAGACGTCGACATCAGTGCACAACTCTGGTCCTGCGACAGGTTTCTTTGCTGTTTCGCCCACACACGCCATGCCCATAACTAGTTCAAACACAACGTCGACCAGTCGGAACAACATGGTAACTGTTATCGAAGGTTACGACTACGGGATTGTATAGATGACATGCCATGAAGCTTCAATAAGAAGATAATCTCAATATAACGGCATGTCATCTACTAAAGTTTTTTGTTGCATGGTTGGTTTGTCTAGTGAGCCTTTGGTGAGACCCACAGAAGCAACCACATGCGTAGATAAGCGTAAAAACCATTTAGTCTTGTCTTACTGTTTCTGCAAAATTTATGTGTATTGGGTTGAAAAGGGCCTGTTGGACACTGTTGATGTCTCACTAGCGTATAAAAGGAAAAAACCAAAATATAATTTTAGTGTTGTGGTGAGGCTAATGTCCTTACATTCAGACACATTGTGGCAGTCTGTCAATATATATATAAAAAATAATATTAATAATAGTAACTATAATTATTATTATCTCTATAGTATGATTATTATTATTATTATTATATTAGTATTATTATTAGTATTACTATTATTATTAGAGATAAGATTATATGTCCTGCATATGTTAGAGAAGGTTCTATTACTTCTAAACACCTTGATGTTCCTGTGTGAGTTCCTATGACAATCACGTTTATCCCGTTTCTAGAACTCTCGGAAGCAGAGTCTCAGGGTGAACCTGTTGGTATACCAGACTTCACATGTCCAGATGTTGCGGATGGATTCTTCAGGGACAACCTGTTTTGTGACATCTTCCACAGATGTGTTATGCGTACTAGGTTTACCTTCACCTGTCCAACTGGCACGTTCTTCAGGTAAGATATGCGGTTGTGTATTGTCCTCTTACGATAATAGGTAACAACTGCAGAAAAACTGTAATCCGACAGACGAAACGTATAAATAGGGTAAAGAAGCTTTGCTAATTCCTGAACACATACTGGAAACAAACATGACCTATAGATCAAAACGTCTTTATCACAAAATCAACCTCTTATGTGTATTAGATGTGCATGAAATGCATGGAGTTGGATGATATTCATGAGCGGTTCGGAGTATTTCCCGGTGGGTCACTCAAAATTAAATCATTTTCAATTGATCTGCCTATTTGTGTGTGTTCCGTCTAGTCTGTATATTGAGCGGGGGGGTTTTTTAGGGTTCAAAAACCACCCCATTAGAGAAAACAAAAATTAAAATTGTGTACTGTATAAAACATATTTGTCCAACAGTTTGTCTTTCACATTCCTGGTAGGACGTGATGATCCTGCTATGTCAATCTTTGTCCTAAGTTTGTCTTTCACGTTCCTGGCAGGACATAGGATAACTAACACCCATTGGAGTGAATTCAAATCGAATGATAAAATCAGAGAAGAGACACATCAAAATTTCATCACAGATGCTATCAGGAAACGCCGCTGGTCCTACATCGGGCATGTCCTACGCGCAGGCAACAACAGAATACACCACCAATCTCTTGAATGGATACCTACAGGCAAAAGAGCAAGGGGTCGACCAAAAGAAACACTCAGAAGAAGAATAAATAGAGAAATAAAATAATCAATATTCATACTATCCAAGAACTGCACAGAATAGCTTTGAACAGACAGAATTGGAAAGATCTGACCTCTGCCCTATGCGCTAACTTCAGCGCAAAAGGAAAATGAATTTTTAAAAACAGTATTCTTTATATAAACTTTTGGTCAAACTTTTTGTTAAGAAGATACACTCCCTCCTCCCGTGTTAACAACTATCAAATTTTTCACACCTCTTCCAACCCCCCCCCCC
Organism: Meghimatium bilineatum; assembly: GCA_034231615.1. Lineage (NCBI taxonomy): Eukaryota > Metazoa > Mollusca > Gastropoda > Stylommatophora > Philomycidae > Meghimatium > Meghimatium bilineatum. The sequence goes on from CM067304.1 coordinate 17,793,008, forward strand.
CTCCTCAAATTGTTGGCGTAAATTATTGAACCCTTATCTGTCGTTCTCTCTCTCTCTCTCTCTCTCTCTCTCTAACCTCTAGACCTCTTAGCCACAGAGCCGCACACTAGACTTCAATCTATCTATCTACCTACCTACCTATCTATCTATCTATCTATCTATCTATCTATCTATCTATCTATCTATCTATCTATCTATCTATCTATCTATCTATCTATCTACCTACCTACCTATCTATCTCTCTGTCTATCTACGTTCTTCAGGACCGAATACAGTGAATAGGGCAGAAACAAGAGCTCTCCAGTTCGAACATTGTGATGCTACTGTATAATTCTTACATGTTGTTGAGACCTATAGTTATACCCTCTTTGATGATTTTTTCGTGAAAAGTCTTTCTTGTCTTTCTTTCTTTTGTCATCTGGTATCCATTTTAATATATGTAGCGGCAATCTGTTTTCATTAATTCTAGTAGGTCTACAAGATTATATGTCCATCATTTGAATCTTATTGTTGTAGAAAGATATCGCTGTTTTGGTGTCTTTACTTATTTGCTTATTTGACTTGAATTCTTCAAACCAATAGTTAAGACCTTTCTAAGACTTTTATTTTCAAATGACTTTAATTTCTTATCGAAAAATCATAATGCAGGAAGCGGGATTTCAATAAGTTCATCATATGGCACCGACTCACTTTGCAACTTATTCCCAAGAAATAGGGCCGTGATCGAAGATGGAAAACGTGCTTACTCAAGTTGCGAGGCGAATAGGTGCCATCTGAGCACACCTGGTTCACATCCCATTTGCTGCATTATTGTTTATGAGTTACCGCCAATGTGTTGCAGGGACCCAAAATGGGAGCAAAGAATAGCAACACTATTTACCTTCCACGCATGCCGTAAAAAGCGACTAAGGAGGTTATGGGATAGAGTTAGCTGTCCCATCTCATATAGGGTCAGTGACCCACAGTCATACTGAAACAGATGTGTCATGCCGAAAGGCGCAGATATCGCAGCAATGCTGTAAACCATGACACAACTCATTCCGTTCTCCGGACTACACCCAGTTAATCTGCAGGAGTTTGAGAACGAATGCAGAAGAAGAAGTTTACGAGTTACAAAACACAATCAAGTTTATAAATGGGACAAAACTCCAGGTACAGGTACATTCCAGATAAACACACAGGACCAGAGAAACAACAGTAAATGAAGAACTCTACGGAACGTCTGTCCGAGTTTCAAAACAGTCAAGTTTATAGAAGATACAAAACTTCATTTCGTAGGGAGAGAGAAAATATGACACATAGAGACTGAAAATGTTCCTTACTATTTCCCAACACAATAGGAGCCGTGTTTATTTCTTTATAACAAAGAAAGCGCTTTTCAACACCATTTTCTTACCAACTTTGTGTTATCAGTGTCAAACTTGGACATTAGATTCTAGAACAATACATAAGATTAACACCACTGAAATTAAATGTGTGAGACGTATGGTTGGAGTTAGCTTGAGAGACAAAATCAGGAATGAAACACTAAGGAAATAATTAGGGATCAAGTCAGCAATAGAATACATCCAGAAACAACAAGTTAAATGGTACGGCCACATAACCAGACAGAAAGAGCAAAGTATTATCCAAAAAACACTTAACAAACGATACGAAAACAGTCGACCTATTGGACGCCCTCGTAAAAGGTGGATAGATAGTGTATTAGAGATACTCGGAAATATAACAGCGGAAGAGGCAAATAGAAGGGCAAAAGACAGTACAATCACTCTCCCCTCAACACCGAAAGGTACATGAGGACAGAAAGAAGACAAAGAAGAAGAAGTGTATTTATGCAATATGGTGTTTATTAATTCCTCCACAGATTACAGGGACATATGTGTGATTTTTGGGAAACTGTGACCGATTGTACCAAAGATGGCCTCCGTGTTGATGCAATGCGGAGTCTTCCAGAATTTGAATATGTTCCGGTCACGCCAACTGTCCAGACCGACATTGATATGTCCAGTTCACTTTTAGATGCAGGTAAAATACGTTTCTTGTACAGAATTCTGTTATCCTTTATCATTCAGAATCATATTTTATTTTTGTTGTTGTCTTTATTCTTCTTCTTCCTCTGCGACCACTCTCAAATAAACAAGTAAATTAACACCAATGTTCGTGTGGTTTCCATCAAGGAGCGTAAAGTGTGCTATGCTAGCGTTTGCTTTGCGCCATGTAGGACTATGGGCATCAAAGATGGCACATAACAGAGCAAGATAGTACAAACGGTCCTGACGCTCCTTGTACATACTTTGAAAACTCTTTGTGGCTAAGATTTGACTTGCATATCACATCTACCATCGACATGGATCGTAGGTTATATTTATTATTTGTCAGTCAGTTCCTCTTTTGCCAAGTTTGGCACATAGGACGGATGGCATAGTTCTCCATGCCTGCCGGTCATGCCAAGGATTGCAGTTCTTGTGCATTTATGCCTGTTGATTTTAATTCATTCATAACAGTTCTTCAGAGCGTTGTTTTTGGTCTTCCCTGTTTTCTTGTCCGTCTGGTGTTCACATGAAGGCTTGTCGTGGAATTGTCTTCCTTTATTCTAAGTACGTGGCCGATGTATGTCCAGCGGCGTTTTCTGATGATGTTCGTCACATATTCTTGTTTTGTCTCCTCTCTTAGTATGTCGTTTGATTTGAAATCTTTCCAATTAGTATTTGTGATTTTTCTGAGGCATCTATTCTCGAAGGCAGCTAACTTCTTATCCATTATTGCGGTAGATTTCCAACTTTCACATCCATAAATTATTTATTATAGCACAACAATAATAATCTAGAAGACGGAAAGATGCTTACTATATATGGTTAACGCACCTGTTTTCGACATCCTGTTTTTCTTTAAATTTATTGTGTATTTGACTGAGAACCCTCGCCGTTAGCGACTGGAAACAATATATTAACAATACAAGTTTAAGTTGCTTCTACACATAGAAGTTTGTTTGTGGTACAATTTCAAGATTTGTTCGAGTTTAGTTCAGATCCAGTAATATCTCAGCATACTACTACTACTACTACTACTACTACTATTACTACTACTACTACTACTACTACTACTACTACTACTACTACTACTATTACTACTACTACTACTACTACTACTATTACTACTACTACTACTACTACTACTACTACTACTACTATTACTACTACTACTACTACTACTACTACTATTACTGCTACTACTACTACTACTACTACTATTACTACTACTACTACTACTACTACTACTATTACTACTACTGCTACTACTACAACAACTACTACTACTACTACTACTACTACTACTACTGCTGCTGCTATTGTTGCTACTACTACTTTTACTGTGGATATGTACACATATGATAGAAATAGTTAATAATTATGTATTAATACTGTTGCGCCAGTAATGATGTGTTAGCAATGTTGTTCCAGTAATGTTACGCCAGCAATGATCTGTTCGTTACTTTTTGTCAGTAATGATGTTTCGGTAATGTTGTGTCAGTAATGATGTTTCAGTAATGCTGTGTCAGTAATGATGTCAGAATTAAAGTGACACTTATGAAACGTTTCATTGACAGTTTATTTATATTTTGTTTTTGTTTAATTTTTTTCATCCATGATGAAGATCCAACACCTTGTCCTGAACCTAGTGGACTGTTTCCACATCCAAGAAACTGCCGCCAGTTCCTCTTCTGCGCACATGATGTTCCTCTGGTACTGACATGTCCGGAATCACTCTTGTATAACCCTCAGACCTTGACCTGTGACCTTACCAAAAATGTACAATGTTTACGATACGATGACTACAAAAAACTCTAATAGTTTTATTTTTATTTTTCGAAACAATTATTAAACATCAAAAATAAGATTAGATATAGTTGGGATTTGTACATGCCTCTGCAAATTTTGAATTCACAAAAAACAAAACAAAAAGAAGTATGCCAGATTTACGAATATAAGCAATAATGTCAACGTTTCGAAAAATTAACATTGAAGGAGGGTACCGAAAAGAAGACAAATACACTAAAACATTCGCGGAATTCGTATATATATATAATATTGCGTTTCCTTTTTCTGAATAATTTCATATTTTTGGTTACCGGGCATTAAACCTTCCCTTACACTAATCACGTCAGTCATCAGGTAACATATTCTGAACAGGACGTAACAGTTATCATAGCCTTTCGAAACTTCTGTCGATCTTGAGCCAGTCTTCCTGTTTCTGTATGTCATATTCATGTGGATTTTGATGTCTTTCGTCGATCTTCTTCTTGGTCTGCCTCTTGTTCGTCCCCATGATCACACGACAACACCAAAACTCTAACCACGTGACGCCAACATTCAAAACACTTGATTACGTCAAAATTCTGACCATTTAATTACACTAGCACTCTAATTGCTCAGCCATGTCAAAACTAGTACTCTAATTGCTCAGCCATGTCAAAACTAGTACTCTAATTGCTCAGCCATGTCAAAACTAGCACTCTAAATGCTCAGCCATGTCATAACTAGCACTCTTACTACTCAGTCATGTAACAACTAGCACTCTAATTGCTCAGCCATGTCAACACTAGCACTCTTACTACTCAGTCATGTCAAAACTAACACTCTAATTGCTCAGCCATGGCAACACTAATCACTTGATTAGGACAGCACTCTACCCACTTGATTACGTCAATACTTCTAGTAATTTACTACAGAACAAATAATGTAATACATCCAATAGTCAGCTTCCATTTTCTCGGAGTGAAATATTTTATCTACACCCCACAGTTTTCATTTTGAGAATCATTATATACTGTCTTCTGGCAAATTAATAAATTTAGTGTATTCTCATTCTGTGATGTTCTGGGTCGTGATTTCTCAAAATGGCCGATATCACTCCCCATGGGAAGGGGAGATACTTTATTTAAGGCATTTAATGATGACACTAAGTCAAGGGATGACAGGAAAACTGTGAAACTTCAGAGAACACGGCATCAATCAATCAGCACACAAAAATTAAAACTATTTTTTACTTTGTAATTACATAAGAGTAGACATGATCAAATATTTCTATTTATAGTAAGCAAGCTTTAGGTAAAACATAGGTAACACTGAGTTTATTCATATTAGTTTAAAGATTCCGCTGAGAACGGAGAGCTCCTTTATTGCACTGAGATGAAAATAAACCATTAAACGTTCTGTGACTGTTACAAAATAAACCATTAAACGTTCTGTGACTTACAAAATAAACCATTAAACGTGACTTACAAAATAAACCATTAAACATTCTGTGACTGTTACAAAATAAACCACTAAACTTTCTGTGACTATTACAAAATAAACCATTAGACGCTCTGTGACTGTTACAAAATAAACCATTAGACGCTCTGTGACTGTTACAAAATAAACCATTAAACGCTCTGTGACTATTACAAAATAAACCATTAGACGCTCTGTGACTATTACAAAATAAACCATTAGACGCTCTGTGACTGTTACAAAATAAACGCAATATTATTTTTAAAACAAATGTATTTTGAGTCTTCATTCACTTTGTCTCAATTTTATATTGTTTCCTGTATGTAATAATAAAGATTTTAAAAAGAAGTTTAGTTTCAGATTTAGTTTCCTTAATCGGCGTTGATGCACTGTTATCAAAATCCATAGGTGTCTCGTCTTGCCAAACACTTGACGAAAAGCATGCATGCGGATGGTTCCTGTACTTCGGTGGTTACTTGGGAAAAGTTCTTTTCAGGACTAAGACTTTCCACAATGAAATAGTCCTTCTAAGACTTGGGTCACAATAAAAATAATCCTTCTTGTGTCTAAGACCAGGTCCACAAGTTAAAATCTTAAAATCACCCCCGCCTGTGTTTTGTTGGGGCCCGAAAGGAGATCAAAGAATAGCAACACTTTTTATCTTTCCCGCATGTCGTAAGAGGCAACTAAGGAGGTTATGGGATGGAGTTGGCTGTCCCATCCCATATAGGGTCAGTGACCCAAAGCCATGCTGAATTCGGATGTGTCAGGCCGAAAGGCGCAGACATCACAGCAACGCTGTAAACCATGACACAACTCAATCCGTTCTCCGGACTACATCCTGCTAATCGGCAAGAGTTTGAGAACGAACGCAGAAGAAGAAGAAGAAGAAAATCACCCCCAGGACAACTTTCATGTCATTAGGTCGCACTATTCGCTCTGATATAGTCAAGACGAATTATATGTAAGTATCTGTATTACAGAAAAAAAGTGTTGAGCAACTGAACTAGTGACTCTGTAGTTGCTCTGTATTCTATCTGATTTTGTAAGTAGTAGTTTCAACTGCCAGGACAAATTACAGACCCCGGACGTGTTTGGTGATGGTGCATGCGAAAGGTCTTCTTAATCTCGTCTATGAGGATGCAAAAAACCTGGTATAAATAAGACTGTCGCCCAACACGGCTCATACAGAGAAAATTGGATTCGGTACTCAAGTGGAAATTATGTCACCTTACACGAAGAAGAATTTGTCGACTGCGAAGCACCTCGCCCAAAGAAAGATGCGCAGTGGGTGACACAAAAATACCAGCTCATCTCATAACATATACCCCGTCGAGTAGAAGGCTTCTTCAAAAGGCATTGCATTAAACCGGTCTCCTGAGTATAAAAAAAAGCTTTGACAAATCACCTCCTTTGCACAAAGGAAGTTAAAGAAAATAGTTTGAAATTCTTTAGGAACTAAATAAGCAAATATAACAAAACGTGGAGAGGGGGTTTAGTACAGCCAACAGAGGGAGGCTGGAAACTTAGAGTTATTGGGTTATCCCTGTCATCCAGCAGGACCACAATTCTGCCCAAGCAAGAACAGGTGCTGAAGTCAGAGATACCGGTCCAAGTGCAACCATGGTACCCGCTTAGTTAACGTTTTCACGACAAAACGCTGTTGTAAACATATTAAACTGCGAACGAGAAGCCCTGGGGTTGCAAACTTTCAATTTTTTCCCTGTGCCAGGTGGTAGTAGGTGCTTGTCTTTTTCAACTGTGTTGTGTCTGTATAAAAGGGTGTTAGTGGTGCAGGGGTTTGTTGGTAACAGTTTTTTTCGTAAGCCTTGTAGTGCAAGGCTTGTGTTTTGTTACTGTTTCTTCCTCTTGTCTCTTCCAGTATGGTATACGGTCTGTTGTAATTCTTCGTAGGTTGCTTACTAATCCAGCGGTCCATGGGCTTGTGCCCTTTCAACCAATGTCATTGTGTGATATTAAGTATGTGTTTGTGAGCTGTTGTTTTGTTCTATATAATGTGTTCCATTTATCTGGTCATAGATGGAGACACCTGATACATAGTACCTGATACCTAATACACCTTAAACTCCTTAGTTGCCTTTTACTACATGCATAGAAGGCACACAAAGTAATTATTCTTTGCTCCACTACGATGAATTCATAATAAACTAAGAGTGTGTGATTTTTTTTTCAAAACAATTTGTATTCTGTTGAGCTTTTTGACGAAATTAGTTGGCAACACTTGCCTTTTAACAAAACATGTTTTAAAAATTGTTATTTTGTGCATCAATCATTCAGGGGAATATACTGCTAAATGATTATTTCTGCTTAAGTATCCGTTTAATGATTTCCTGACGTCATCCATCACTGGACACTCAAAAAGGTGATGGTCAATAGTTTCATAGGGAAGAGTGCACAGCCGGCACCATGGAGTGTGTTTTTGTTGTATTCTGTTCGAGTGATTGTTAAGCTGTATATGTTGGCTGCGAAGTCGGAAAAGGATACTCTGGTCTTTCCCGCACCAGAGGTTGATGTTGTCTTTAGGATTTGAGATGGTCATATATTTATATTTTTCTGTCCTAGTGTTTCCCATGACCCATCTGTTCATCCAATTTTCGTTGTTCACAGATTTCAACATCATTTTAACTGTGTGCATGGTTGTTTCTGTATAAGGCTGTTCTTGTTGTGCTCCCTTCTTTGCTAGTCTGTCGGCTTTGTCATTGCCAGGGGTGTTTGAATTCACTGTATAAAATTGCTGACTTCAAAAGATGCTAGCAGCTGGTTGGAAATGTGATATATTTCAACAAGCTCAGGTTTACAATTCCCATCACAATCTAGTGCTTAAAGAGTGGACATAGAATCTGTAAAATCACAATGTTAAATCAACTTTTGATGAAAAGGCGTCAAATATGGTCTTCAGGTGTAGGTGTTTGTTAAGTTGTACATTTGTTGTTCGTATCCTAAATATTGTGGTTTGATCTTTACAGTGTAGCTTATTTATACTGTTGTGTGAATGCGGTCGGAATATGTCTGCATATAGCACTCTTCCGTTTGAACCAGTGGCCCATCCATTGTTGTTTACAGTTGTTTCGGATGTATTTAACTGTTCTAAGGTTGGTGGAAATTCCTTGTTGGGGCATACTTTATACATTTTTTGCTAGTTTATCAGCCCTTACATTCCCGCTAATACCGGTGTGACATTGGTATTAATGCGAATTTTTTTTTTTTAAATTAGCTGAACAACTGAAATTCCAAGTGACACTCCTGATAGAAGAAAGTATCACTCTGGATAAATCAGTAGGAATTTTCGTCTTCCTTCTGCGTTCGTTCTAAAACTCCTGAAGATTAGCAGGATGTAGTCCGAAATGCACTGTGTCATAGTTTACAGCATTGATGCGATAAATGCGCCTTTTCACTAAACACATTATATTTCAGATTGACTCTGGGTCACTTTAACCCTATATGGGTCATTACCATCATCATCATCATTATCATCATCATATGGGATGGGATAGCCAACCGGACGGGTCGGTCATCGATCACCAACGATGCGTATAGGCCTTTACTGCCAGATCAAAAGGAAGAACAATACATGAAGCCAGTGGTGCCTTTACCGCAACAACAAGCAGCCTAACAATGGAAGTATTAGCCGTAACGCAGGCACTCAACTGGCTGGAATCGCAAGCCTATTCCCATGCATGCATATTAAGTGACTCACTGAATATGATTCAGAAAGTGAAAACAGGTCATGTACGTAGGGAATGGGTGGAGTCATTAGAGAGAGCTAAAATAAGGGCATCACTACGAAAACTCACGCTTATCTTTGTCCCCGGGCACGCGGGCGTTGAGGGAAACAAACGGGTCGACCAATTAGCTAGCCTCGCCACCACAACAGATGGTTCTCCACCTATGGACCGAGCAGACATACTCATTGCTCTTCGTGAATTCTCTCGATCTGAGGATTTTGAGTTGAATGAGCATGAGTCAATTTCGAGAAAGTGGGAATTAGGAGTGAAGATTGGCGTGACCCGTAGAGAACCCACGAACAAAGAGCTCAAAAAGAGCAGTGAACCAACATAGAACCAGAACCATCAGCCGTTATACCCTAAGAGATTTACTGAAGCGGAGATCTGAGCACATATGGACGTGTCCGGTGTACGAAGATGATAATAAACATATCTTCTTCTTCTTCAGCGTTCATTCTCAAACTCCCACTGGATATCTCTTGTAGCAGGACTATGATCCTATTAGATTTCCAGAAGGATGTAGTCCAGAGAATGGAAATGCGTTGTGTCGCCGTTTTATTTGCGCCAATGGCCCGACACATCCGTCTTCGGCACCAATCAACATATCTAATACCTAATATTTTGTAAGCAGCAACTAAGAGGATGTTGAGGTGCAGTGTGTTGCCTCTTAAAGGTTAAGGAGCTTGGAGGGTTGAGAGTGTTAAACTCCCGCCTCTTAGCAAATGGGAATATGACTCTTAGTACTAGGAACTTGGCCAAAGGCCACCCCTTCAAGCGATTTTCACAAAAATACTATATTTTACATTAAGAAGATCTGATACACGAATGGCCTTTTTTTAATAAGGGTTTCCCCCCTTCCCACTTTATAACATATATACAGCACTGGTCTCACCCCATATAGTGCTCAAATTGACACAGAAGCAAAGTTGAAGCCGCATGTGTCAGCCAAGCTGTAAATCATTGCACAACTGACATTACATTATCTGGACTATATCCTGTTAATCTGCAGGAGTTTAAGAATGGACACACAAGATGAAACAGGAAGTTGAAAAGACGTATACACCAGAAGGCATCGATCTTGGTGAAGAATAGATTATCTTTGCAAAGATTTCATTGTCTTTTTTTGTTGTTGGGGGGGGGGGCAGAGATAGGGATAAAATAAAATAATAAAATAACCTTGAGAATAAAATAAGTCAATTGAACAAGTCTGACTTTTTGAAAGTTTGACTTTTAAAAGAAAGTGACATTTCTCCGTATACATGTCAGAAATATAACGTTTCAATAGGCTATTAATTTAAGATGAGGAACCGTCTTCGTACTAAAGGGCAACAACAGTCACTATTAACTGCATCTTCCTCTCCCTGCTATCATGTCATACTATAAGCCCATAACCCGTCAGGGTCGCAGGGGTACACATTCGATGAAATAATTCTCCTGTCTTCGTCTGCTTCTTCCAACTTCGGCTGTTTCCTATATGAAAATAGTTTATGATAAATAATCATATCAGCACACGCCTAAACCATCAGGACCGTAGACAGTGGCGTAGCGAGGGGGGTGCGGAGGTGCGGTCCGCCCCGGGCGGCATCATCGGGAGGGCGGCAAATTTATTTTGGTCCAGTCTTTCACAATCACTGACATTTTTTTTAAATGTCACAAGGGCAGAAAATTATGATTCACCATTGAACCCGGGCGCCATTGAACCACGCTACGCCACTGACCGTATAGAAATTTTCATTGAGGAAGGCGTTTTACCTAACATAAATAATGTGAAAAAGGCATTCGCCAATATTTGTATGTAATTCCCTCTTTTTGATGCGAAAGGTGATGACATTTTTTATGAAAAATCGTTAAGGGAATTATCGTCGTTATTAAAAATAAAAATCGTTATTATTTTTCACCCACCTTTTGGCTAAATTCCTAGCAATACAACGCATGTTATGATTTTCTGAGGATGAGAAGGTGGGAGGGGAGAGAGTTGAACATCCATCCCCTTATCAAAAGACGTAAACATTTAAAAGAGGGTAAACTGTGTGGGTAAATTGTGCAAGTAGGTCTATTTGTCGCTTTACTATTGACAGAAATGATTCTTGTAGACATATATGAATGTATTTTATTTCTTAAGTACTCATTTGCCTCATGCTGACTGTAGGAGGTGCGCAGAATTCGTCTGTAACATTTGTAGGCCTATTCGTAGGTTTGTAACCTCTCTCAATGACTGCAGTGAGTGTTCAGCTTTCGCACTAATACAACACAATAGACAACATAAGTCAGTTACACACCAACACAACACAATAGACAACATAAGTCAGTTACACACCAACACAACACAATAGACAACAGAAGTCAGTTACACACCAACACAACACAATAGACAACATAAGTCAGTTACACACCAACACAACACAATAGACAACATAAGTCAGTTACACACCAACACAACACAATAGACAACATAAGTCAGTTACACACCAACACAACACAATAGACAACATAAGTCAGTTACACACCAACACAACACAATAGACAACATAAGTCAGTTACACACCAACACAACACAATAGACAACATAAATCAGTTACACACCAACACAACACAATAGACATCATAAGTCAGTTACACACCAACACAACACAATAGACAACATAAGTCAGTTACACACCAACACAACACAATAGACAACAGAAGACAGTTACACACCAACACAACACAATAGACAAAATAAGTCAGTTACACACCAACACAACACAATAGACAACATAAGTCAGTTACACACCAACACAACACAATAGACAACATAAGTCAGTTACACACCAACACAACACAATAGACAACATAAGTCAGTTACACACCAACACAACACAATAGACAACATAAGTCAATTACACACCAACACAACACAATAGACAACATAAGTCAGTTACACACCAACACAACACAATAGACAACATAAGTCAGTTACACACCAACACAACACAATAGACAACAGAAGTCAGTTACACACCAACACAACACAATAGACAACAGAAGACAGTTACACACCAACACAACACAATAGACAACAGAAGACAGTTACACACCAACACAACACAATAGACAACATAAGTCAGTTACACACCAACACAACACAATAGACAACATAAGTCAGTTACACACCAACACAACACAATAGACAACATAAGTTTTAAAGTTTGATTTTCACACTAACACTGATTTTGCTTTTCCAAATTAAATTTAGCCTTGACATATCAAGGTGCATTAGCCTTGACTTAGGGACCTATATTTAAGTTTGTTTTGCCTTTCCCATCGCTGTATATGCAGGATCCAACATATTAGAGAATATTTACGTCCTCAAATGTATGCCCATTTATCATGATATTAGTCAGTGATGTTGTGCTTTTGCTGTTGACCAAGATCTTATTTTATTCAGCGTTGAATTTGATTTCCCCTGCTAGCACAACGTGTAAAATGTAAATGTATCATGTTTTACAGTATTTCTCTTTTCATACTGTACATTATTACTGAATGCTACTTGAGCATTTTGTTTAAATATTTATCTCGTATTTGTAGTATGTTACAGTAGCATTAATGTATGGCTCTGAGAGATAATAAACAAATAGCTAGAAAAAAAATTAATGCCTTTGATATGTGGATATATTGAAGAATAAAGAACTTCGTGGAAAAAGAATAAAACGAATACAGCGATGTACTTGTGCGACTTCACGTCAGTACTCCAGGCCATCCAAAATGAACCTAAAGTACTCTTAACAAAAACAAACGTAGAGCTTGTAAATCAACTGTTTGCTAACAATAAAGTTATGTTGCAATGGATCACTGCACACTGTGGAATTGCAAGACATGATACAGCTGACAGACTGGCAAAAGCACGTGCAAAAAAGGAATAATTCTAGTACAGAATATCACTGATTGAAGCAAAAATCTAATCAAGATACAAACATACAAGGAGTCATAGAACAGGCAGCAACTTTCCACAGGACCCCCATTCTAAGGTTAAGCATATCACAGCAAACCACAAATTTAGGCACCGCACAGGACACTGCAGACTACAAGCACATATCCACAAAATGAAGGTTGTCCAAACTGACCATTGCCCATGTCAAAAGGGGCCAGAGACTCCGGAACACATTCTACAGACATGCCCACTCTTCGATGATGTGAGAACTAAAATAGGGTCCCAAGATACAGATCTGAAGGAAAGCTGTGGGGTAACCGTGAGGACCCCCTGCTGACGACTGAATTCATGGAGGCGACCCAGCTTTCTCTATTTCTGAGCATATGAAACTGATCGCAGAAAAAGAAGAAGATTCAAAAGCCTGCTTTTATGTTGAAGACCTGAGCGAATCAGTGCCATAATTTTTATTTTTTTTGTTTGTACAATTATCCTCCTGCCTCAAATATATGGCCCCAAAAGGTGTTCGATAAAATGGACGCTCGCACATCCTTGCTTGTACGACGATCATTGGGACCGAACAAGCAATGGACCGAGCTGATGTTCTGAATGTTCTTAAGGAAATATGGCGAGTGACCCTTCAGGGTCGTAGGGGTACCACATTAGAAGCCTCAGCACACAGAGTCCTCTAACGAATTCTATCTTCAGCGATGCGGATGAGTGTGGAAATATCTTGCCCTGTCCATTCCTTGATGTTGTCTGCCCATGCATTTAATAAACCACTCTGCTTCTTCCACCCTCGACAGTTCCCTGCAGTATTGTTTTTGACAAGGAATAAGTCTAGTACTTATGGGCAAATGATTCTATTTTTATTAAGGATGACTTTAGACTAACTAACTAACGAAATATTCTTGGAGATATACACAATACGTATTGTGTTCTCACTTGTAACTTCTCTGTACAATATATTCAACCAATTTTTATATGTAAAAAGAAAAAAAAAGCTCTATTCGTGGAGATAGATAATTCTTATTCCTATAACTTCCTTTTGTGGTAGAAGAGTTCCACAATATGGTGTAAATCTGCACAGAACTGAGTGAAATGTTTCATTAGCGAAACGTTGATTAATTGTAAGTTATTTTCTAATTATAAATATATTTTTGTACTGAAACAAACGTCAATGCAGTAAATTTTACTTAGAGTGTTTTTCGGAAATCTGTACTGTTTATCAGATCATTTAATTTGCTAAAACTTTAGACAATATTACTAGTACTTTTGGATTAGACTCGTGGATGTGATTGTGATGATTGTCAGATAGACCCTAAAAAAAGAAACGTGGTTTACCACAATCCAAGCCCGCAGATAAAAAGAGGAGGTGGCTGAGAGTGTTCATACCCTGCTCCTCGTAGAAAGTTATAATTTGACTTAGTACTAGGAAGCAAGTAAAAAAGCGGGTAGGCCATCTAAGTCATTCTAAGCCATCTTCCTTAATGGACAGGATGGATAGATTTAAAAGTAAAAGATAGAATAATATAATATAATCAACAGATAATATTATGTTTTTTTAAATGTCATGACTATTGACTGTAAGGGCTAAGCCGTAAGATTTGATTTATAGTAAGGCATAAACTTAAATCTAGATCTGGCCATAATAAAAAATCCCACACATGCTAAAGGGGGTGATTTACTTTTCTTTAGTTACTCCTGTTCTCCACCGGATACATAATATTTAACCACTGCCACCATTCTCATCTGTTATTAGTGTGCTCTCATCTACCTTCACTTTCAAATAATCAGCAAAAATATTCCTGTGATTTAAGCTGGAGAGCATGACATACATTATTGTGCTTTAAATTTACAGCAAGGATGCATTCCATTATTTGATTCAGTGGGTTCTCTGTCAAGTCTCAGCCTTTCTGTGTGTTGCCAGGAGATGAGTGTATGTCATTTTACACAATGACAGTTTATTACCCACTTTATCCTTGAACTTTGCAGGCTTAAATATGTCCCTGTGTAAAAGTAAAGTAACCCATAGCATTTATTAATGCTGTAGGGGTGTGAGATGTTAGCGATCTCACATTTCACAGGCTCTGCAAATGAGGGCGGTAGCCATCTCCTCTCCCTCGCAGTCTTTACTTCCTGGATTAATCCAGTACCCATTTAAGGCTGGGTCGACCTGGGAGCCGTTGCGATCTGAAAACATTTCCGCCTCAGCTGGGGAATGAACCCAGGACCACTCATATGCGAAGCCAGTGCGCTAACGCGGCTCCCTGTCCCTGTGTGGCACTCTCTGAAGAATGGAGATTACCATTTGTTGACTACTTCTTTGTTAGAATGGTTTTGTGGGAGTCATTTGTATCTTTCCACAGCTTCTATAGTTGAATTTCTCTTCTAACGTCTAGTGGCTCTAAGTTTGCATCGATTTCCCTTCCACTGTTGGTGTTGATCTGCACAAATCATGAACTTACATGAAGCAGAGTCCGGCTTTGTACTCTGTCCAAGTGTGTGCAAGAGCTTTTTGATGATGTGGCCTGCAAGGGGAGATTACAGTCTAATATGGATCTGATGTATCCTGTGTATGCATGTCTGTGTTGTCTTGTCGGCTCCCCAGGATGTACTTGCAAGTCGCTTTAACCTTCCAGCTTCTAGATGCTTTTTCTGTGATATTGTTAATTAAGTAGTTGAAGATTGGTTTCCTGTTCAGCTAGGTATGTTGGGTTTTCTTCGTGATTTGAGCATTTTCAAGAGTAATTTTTTACTTCTTTGTCTTCTATTAGTTAAATAATCCCCATGGATGATGGAGAGATGCAGGCCAGAGGACACTGCATCTTTGTTCTTTTGTGACAGACTCCTAGGAGACAGTGAATGCTAGATGTGCCATGACAAATCTGACAGAAGAATGATGAGATAGTTGGTCCAGAATTGTGCTTTACTCCTGGCAGGATGTGGTAATTCTGGAGTACTGGCGCACTGGAATACCTCCCTTCGGTAAACATGCATCCATAACACCCCCACCCCCAGGATGTCAAGGATGATCTGGACATAATTTTTCTCCACTCGTACAAATGGCTGAAAACAGGTATTTGGAGGGCTTTTTGTCCTGATGTCTCC
Organism: Meghimatium bilineatum; assembly: GCA_034231615.1. Lineage (NCBI taxonomy): Eukaryota > Metazoa > Mollusca > Gastropoda > Stylommatophora > Philomycidae > Meghimatium > Meghimatium bilineatum. Next base: position 17,809,045 of record CM067304.1, read on the forward strand.
AGTGAGACCTCTATGACCCTGGCGGATTATTGATCTTAGTGCTATTATTATTATGATAGGGAAGAAAACAAAAGCTAGCAAACTCTGGAATTGAATTAAGTATTCCAGTCACTTGGTAACACAGACGGTCAGAGTAATGAAAGATCTGACAACAGATATACCCCATTAACAACCTATTTGATATGGCATAATTTTTGGGTTACTGTTAGCATGTCAGAAGTACAACATGAAAATTAATGTACAAAAAACAAAAGTTATGAAAATTAACAAGTCTTCAACACCAATGAATATAACAATAGATAACACCAAAGTGAAACAAGCCAAAGAATTTAAATATCTAGGCAGCATTTTTTTTCCGAAGATTGAAGACTAGACAGAGAAATAGAAACAATGTGCCAGAAAGCAAACACAGTGACTTACCAACTTTCACCATTACTTCTTCATCCAAAGATCAAGATGGAAATTAAAAAACAAATAATATCTACAATTTTTATACCAACACTGCTACCAATGTCAAACATGGTCTTTAACAGCTTCGAATGAAGCCAAACCAAATACCAGCAAAGAAAAATCGTCACATGTGAAATGAAGTGTCTGAGAAAAGTTGCAATGGTTACCAAACTAGATAAAATAAGAAATATAGAAATTAGGAAAAGAGTTAGTATAATATCATGTATCGAACATATTGAGAGACAGCAAGTAAAATGGTTCGGTCACCTTATGAGAATGAAGCCAAACCAAATACCAATAAGAGCGTATAATACAAGAATATCTGGGCGTAAAGCCAAAGGTAGACCAAGAAAACGGTGGATAGGAAACATCAAGATAACCTTGAACAAACAAGGACTAAATGCAACCTCAGCGACACATCTGGCCTTGAAATGACAGCTTAAGCTACCATGCCAACGCTTAACGGAAGTGTGAATGCAATCAACAATCATTCACCTGGGGAAAGACAATAGACGATGTTGTTGGGCAAGTTAGCAAATTCACAGTCAGCATTCATTCGTTTTGCATCATCCGAATGAGACTGAGAACCTATATATATATTGAAGTGCAGTAAAACCTATGTTAACATTCATATTTTGTGTATTTACTACTGTAAATGCCTGTAAATTGATATCTTTTATCTTATTACATCCTATCAGGCAATTAAGAAAGTAGGACAGCAAACGTTTTTGAAGTATCAGCCAAATAAAATGCTAGAAAAAATAATTTGGCATGTTCCTTTTTGGGCTGTTCTGGCAGCAAGCTTTGGTGTTGCCTGGTTGGTGAACAGAAAAAAGCAAGCTAACATCAAATTGGTAAATATTTGTGATAAGTAATACTACTTATGAGGTGTGTTCAAATGAAACATGTCCAAGTGGGTTTATTGCATGATTAGGAAAGGTACATCAGCAGTTTTATTATAATTAAGTAAACAAATTATTAGTTAATATATATGAACCTGAGTCATCATTATAACTCACCATAGACATTCAAACGTGCATCCCACTGTTTGGATAGATGGTGAATTCTATTCAAGAAAAACTTTGTTTGGTCAATGAACCATTTGGTCAATGTTGTCATGACTTCTTCATTAGAGTGAAGACGTTGTCCCTACAGAGCTTTCTTTTTAAGGGTCCAAACAAATTAAAGTCTTGTGGTAATAGATCAGGTATGTAGGTAGGTCATGACTGCAACCAAGCATTGTTGTGCAACAAAATAACACCTCACAGAAACATGCCAGGCCACTATTATTGGTGGCTGTATGCAATTTTTCTAGTGTATTCTTATAACCATATTGCTGCAGCCATCTTGGCAATGTCTTCTTCTGCCAGAGCATGTCCCTGACCTAGTAGCAGAAGATCATTCGGTTTATGTCGCCCTTCCCGAAAAACTCTTGCCCAAACCTACACTATTATAATTATCACACATTTTCCACCATTCGCTGCCTGCATTCTTTGATGAATGCTGGTTGGGCGACATCCTTTGACTGTAAGAATCTGAATCACTGCTCATTGGTTCCATTTAGACAGATTCGTTATTACACCTACCATAGGCTGCCTGAACCAAACATTAAACATATGGAGAGAATGACCACGTGACCATCAGTTCATTTATACATGCTTATTACACTGATGATGATGTTTTCATAATCCTTGCGTGCTAACATAGGTGATGCAACACTGGATGTTTTCATTTGAACACTCTTTCTGTAATTGGCAATTGTTTGTTTATCATCCTTTTATTCTGTTAGAAGTAAAATTAAAATTATATTTATATAATTATAATATAGTATAATAACGATTTGAAAACTTAGTGCATTAGAGGCATAATTGCTTTGTGATTAAAAATATAAGTAGTATAAAGTAGTAGAAACTTCGAGGATTTATTATTAAAGAGAAAAAACATAATCCTGCAAATGGGATTTGAACCATGTCCACTCAGATGGCACCTACTCGCCATGCAACTTGAGCCAACATGTTTTCGTCTTGGACCATATCCCTAAAAAAGATGTGATTTTAGTGAAGAATTTAATCGAGTATATTGTCCACACTGTATCCCTAAGAAAAGTTGCAATTTTAGTCCAGACTTTCAACAAGTATATAGACCTAATTGATCCTTGTCATTTTTTATCATTCCGAAATCCTCATAATGTACAGCTTGGCTATGGTACCTGTGCTTCTTGGCCTGTCACATCCGATTTCAGCATGGTATCTGGGTCACTGACCTGCTATAGATTGGTACAGCCATTCCCATTTCCCCAAAGCCTCCTTAGTTGCCTCTTATGACATGCATGGCATGTAAACAGTGCAGCTAGTCTTTACTTCTCTTTCAAGCCTCGACAACACAAACGTGGAATTATTGTACAATTTGTTGGAATAGTTGCAGCTATAACTGAAATTATGGGTGCTGTTGTTGGAATAGCTGCAGCTATAACTCAAATTATGGGTGCAGTTAAAATAGCTATAGCTATAATTGAAATTATGGGTGCAGTTGTTGGAATTAGTACAAATAGTGCGAATTAGTACATTCAAATTAGTGAGTTGGAATTAGTGCATTTAAGTGAGTGTGTTTGAATGAGTGCACTAATAGTTGTGAGTAGTACATTAGAAATCTGTAAATATATTTCAACAGTTGAAAAAGCTGGCAAGTGACACGCCAGAATTAGCAATCTTGAGGAAGAAAAAGCAGAAACGGAAATTGACTATTCTCTACGGCTCTCAAACTGGGAAAGGAAAGGTAAGAAATATGGTTGAAATATTTAGACTTGGTCCCAGTGTGGTTTCTTTGTTTCTTTCTTCATTTCTTGGATGAAATATTAAGGAGTTTGAGAATGAAAGCAGAAGTAGAATCAATCCATCTAAAAATCCATAACGTCAGGGTTGTAAGTGTACTACATTGGATGTCTCAACACTCACCATATGGGTACTACATTGGGTGTGTCAGCACACATTGTCCTACAGCAATTTCAATCTTCAGCTGTGGGAACGAGTGAGGAAAAATCTATACCAGTCCAGTCTTTAATATGGGTTCTCTTATGATATAATTTTATTTTGCTTTCAACCTAATACAAAAGTATTTATCTGCACATGCTTATAAGTTATTCTATGTTCGATTTGTTCTGTGTTTTGTGTTTGATTCCTGTGAATTACGAGCAATGGAGCTGTTGTTTTCTATATGCAATGAGGTGTTTCTCCCAAGCTTTCTTTCATTCCTTAATGCTTTGAGAAGTCTTCTACTCAGAGGTAGTTTGGGAGGAGGGATAAGGGTAAAACATAATTGGGTATATGTTCCTAAAATAATGCCAAACTTTAAAAATGTGTCGGGACATAGAATACGTTGTGGTTCATGTAGTACTAAAATTTGTATGCATCATTATTTTCTCTGTCAGTTCTGCTACAAATTGTAATAATAATAAGGCACATAACTGGTTAGGTCTGTATGGTGCCACTCTGGAGACATCAGCACAAAAAAAGCCCTCCAAACATCTCTATCCTCTGTCATTTGGAGGAGTGTAGAAAAATCATGTCCATACCATTCCTTGATGTTATCAATCCAGGATTTTTTTTGTCCGCCTCTTCTTCTTTCACCGTAGACAAAATAATGTTCCTTGCAAAATAATTTTAGACCGTGAATCATGTCTCATTACATGTCCAAACCAAACAAGTTTACACTGTTTTACTACTGCTAAAGTGGTTCTTGAGAACCTGCAGTTATCAAGATTAAATCTGTAAAGAAATCTATCAACAAATCATAAACACGTCTGCTAATTCTAATCATAACCAAGCATCATGAATTGCAATGAACTATGACTTGAAATGAAAGAGAAATGCTATTGTTACATTGATTTAAAAAAAAAGATTAAATGCAATCCTTCATATTAATAAACCTGGCGATCCTTGAATAATTTGTATTCTATAATATTTGTACTCAAAATAAAAACACCACAGAAAAATATGTCTACTTTTTTGCCAACAACTTATGCTATGGAAACCCATGTACACACGTTTTAAAGTCAGGTGTTATTTTTAGGAACACTAAGATTATGCTGTTTTATCATACTTATTTTTGACTCGAAGATTTTGGCTTATTTTTAAAATGTTTATTTTGACTTGTAGATTTGGTGGAGATCCAGTTTTTTAAAATGCTTATTTTGTTTCTGAAATTTTTCCAATAAGATTTTTGCAGACAGAATGAAGTCAAAAGTTGAAGAAGTTGGTTTTGAGGCAAGTGTGATAGACTTGTCATCCTATGATCATGAAAACCTGTTTCAGTCAGAGGTGAGTTTTGATGTTGTCTTTGTTTTGTACATCATAATCAAGTGGCATGCCAACTAGCATAAACAACCATGATCTCCACAACTCTCCATTTCTATTTACGCATGTGGTTGCGTCTGTGGGTCTCATCAATGGCCCACTAGACAAACCAACCATGCAACAGAAAACCTTAGTGGATGACATGCCGTTATATTGAGGTTATTACACATGTGGTTGCATCTGTGGGTCTCACCAATGTCCCACTAGACAAACCAACCATGCAACAGAAAACCTTAGTGGATGACATGCCGTTATATTGAGGTTATTACACATGTGGTTGCATCTGTGGGTCTCACCAATGTCCCACTAGACAAACCAACCATGCAACAGAAAACCTTAGTGGATGACATGCCGTTATATTGAGGTTATTACACATGTGGTTGCATCTGTGGGTCTCACCAATGTCCCACTAGACAAACCAACCATGCAACAGAAAACCTTAGTGGATGACATGCCGTTATATTGAGGTTATTACACATGTGGTTGCATCTGTGGGTCTTACCAATGTCCCACTAGACAAACCAACCATGCAACAGAAAACCTTAGTGGATGACATGCCGTTATATTGAGGTTATTACACATGTGGTTGCATCTGTGGGTCTCACCAATGTCCCACTAGACAAACCAACCATGCAACAGAAAACCTTAGTGGATGACATGCCGTTATATTGAGGTTATTACACATGTGGTTGCATCTGTGGGTCTCACCAATGTCCCACTAGACAAACCAACCATGCAACAGAAAACCTTAGTGGATGACATGCCGTTATATTGAGGTTATTACACATGTGGTTGCATCTGTGGGTCTCACCAATAGCCCACTAGACAAACCACCCATGCAACAGAAAACCTTAGTGGATGACATGCCGTTATATTGAGGTTATTACACATGTGGTTGCATCTGTGGGTCTCACCAATGTCCCACTAGACAAACCAACCATGCAACAGAAAACCTTAGTGGATGACATGCCGTTATATTGAGGTTATTACACATGTGGTTCCATCTGTGGGTCTCACCAATGTCCCACTAGACAAACCAACCATGCAACAGAAAACCTTAGTGGATGACATGCCGTTATATTGAGGTTATTACACATGTGGTTGCATCTGTGGGTCTCACCAATAGCCCACTAGACAAACCACTGATGCAACAGAAAACCTTAGTGGATGACATGCCGTTATATTGAGGTTATTACACATGTGGTTCCATCTGTGGGTCTCACCAATGTCCCACTAGACAAACCAACCATGCAACAGAAAACCTTAGTGGATGACATGCCGTTATATTGAGGTTATTACACATGTGGTTGCATCTGTGGGTCTCACCAATAGCCCACTAGACAAACCACCGATGCAACAGAAAACCTTAGTGGATGACATGTAACCATGTGGTTGCACCTGTGGGTCTCACCAATAGCCCACTAGACAAACCAACCATGCAACAGAAAACCTTAGTGGATGACATGCCGTTATATTGAGGTTATTACACATGCGGTTGCATCTGTGGGTCTCACCAATAGCCCACTAGACAAACCATCCATGCAACAGAAAACCTTAGTGGATGACATGCCATTATATTGAGGTTATTACACATGTGGTTGCATCTGTGGGTCTCACCAATGTCCCACTAGACAAACCAACCATGCAACAGAAAACCTTAGTGGATGACATGCCGTTATATTGAGGTTATTACACATGTGGTTCCATCTGTGGGTCTCACCAATAGCCCACTAGACAAACCACCCATGCAACAGAAAACCTTAGTGGATGACATGTAACCATGTGGTTGCATCTGTGGGTCTCACCAATAGCCCACTAGACAAACCAACCATGCAACAGAAAACCTTAGTGGATGACATGCCGTTATATTGAGGTTATTACACATGTGGTTGCATCTGTGGGTCTCACCAATGTCCCACTAGACAAACCAACCATGCAACAGAAAACCTTAGTGGATGACATGCCGTTATATTGAGGTTATTACACATGTGGTTGCATCTGTGGGTCTCACCAATAGCCCACTAGACAAACCACCGATGCAACAGAAAACCTTAGTGGATGACATGTAACCATGTGGTTGCATCTGTGGGTCTCACCAATAGCCCACTAGACAAACCAACCATGCAACAGAAAACCTTAGTGGATGACATGCCGTTATATTGAGGTTATTACACATGTGGTTGCATCTGTGGGTCTCACCAATAGCCCACTAGACAAACCATCCATGCAACAGAAAACCTTAGTGGATGACATGTAACCATGTGGTTGCATCTGTGGGTCTCACCAATGTCCCACTAGACAAACCAACCATGCAACAGAAAACCTTAGTGGATGACATGTAACCATGTGGTTGCATCTGTGAGTCTCACCAATAGCCCACTAGACAAACCAACCATGCAACAGAAAACCTTAGTGGATGACATGCAGTTATATTGAGGTTGTTACACATGTGGTTGCATCTGTGGGTCTCACCAATAGCCCACTAGACAAACCACCCATGCAACAGAAAACCTTAGTGGATGACATGCCGTTATATTGAGGTTATTACGCATGTGGTTGCATCTGTGGGTCTCACCAATAGCCCACTAGACAAACCAACCATGCAACAGAAAACCTTAGTGGATGACATGCCGTTATATTGAGGTTATCTTCTTAGAGAAGCTTCATGGCACGTCATCTATACAATTATGCTTTTATTTTGTTGTTGAAATGTGTTTCATGTTTACCTGAATATATATGTATGCCCCCTCTGTGGTTGGGAGGGAGCCAGAGATGCACTGTGCAGCTCTGGGGAGGAGGAAACTGACAGCACTGTTTTTTCCTATGGCTGCATCATAGAGGCATAGTGACTCAGGACGTGACAATCCTTTTGACTTGAACATTTGGTTGCATGCCTGGAGCAATAGAGAAGTTCGGCATAACCAGTAGTCAATTGGTGGCGGGGAATGAGCACAGTGAATCCTATTATGGCTACAGTGGCTAGGAGCAGTGCATAGATTGAAACCTACCTTCCTGGAGGTGTGATAGTTATTCTCTGGCTCTGTCCCAAGGTGGGCTAAAAATCCACAGACTTTCCAACAATATAATGCCATTTAATAGCATTAGGTTAAAGGGCATGAGATCATGGAAAGCTGGATCAGCAACCAACCAACCAACCTCCATTTCTATTATCTTGTACAGTAGAACTCCGATTATCCGAATCGTTCGATCCCCAATTAATTCAGTATAATCGGAGTTCTACTGTATCTGGATTATTTTTGACACTCTGCCATGCCATGATGTCTATTCTATTATTCCAAACTATCAAATAATTTTTCACGCTGTCGTCCTAAATTTCTCTTGACTTCTATCTTGCTTGTTGTAACTATATGTTCTCTGTACCTCTCTGTCTCATAAAATGTTCAAAAAAATAAAGATTCTCTCTTTCTGATATTATTAACCTTCAGCATTTTGAGTTAAAATAATGCAATATCTTCCCTGCCACTGAATTATTTTTGGTGGGTGTTGGGAAAATGCAATTTTTGTTTTTAGAGATTTTAAAATAATAATTTTAAATGTAAATAAAGATTTGAATACTGAATCTAATGATATACATTTGTTGGTGTCTGTATGATATGTGGTAAAGATAACAAATTTGGAGAAAAATCAGGGGGAAAAAATTTCCAATGTGTGGCATCCCTGATAAAATTATTCTACATACCTAGGCCTATTGTATTTATTATGTTTCATAACCAAACTAACATAATCATCATTAAGTGCCATTTCCGCAATGGTTCCTGCAACAGACCTCCTACATCACCAGTCTCTTGTTTTGGTGGTGCACTCTGTTAGATAACCTTAATCAACAATATAAGAAAAAGGCAATCTTCTTTTCTTTGGCCACTTCATGAGACAGGCAGGTTTAGAGAAGATAGTCACAACTGGCAAATTGAAGGCAACAGAGACAGAAGGCGACAACGTGAGAAAATATTAGACAGTTTGACAGCCTGGCACGGCAAGGAAACAACAACGACCTTGATACATAATACTGTGGACAGAGAGCTGTGGAGAGCCATGACCGCCTACGCCAGCCGGCATGGCACCTGATGATGATGACTGTTCGATTCTTCTTCTTCTTTCGTTCACTTGAAACATGTCTATATCTGTAATTCTGTCTCCTGAATAAACCTCACTGTCTTTTGTAGTTCATACAGTGGCCCATAGAGCTCTGATTCCAGTGCCTTCCTCTGGCCAATATGTCCACCCAAGCGTTTCATGCTCAGAACACTCTTGAAGTATATGTTTGGCACTCTGTGCTGCCTGTACACATGGCCGTGTTGCCAATCTTGAACTTTGTATACATGTGACTGCAGAGTCAGTTGTGTCCTGTTCTGAGACGTAGAATTATAACTTGTTCTGGTCTGTTCATAATATGATAGTCATCTTGTGTTGGTGTTTGTGGCTTTCTTATTGACTTGATCATCTGTTGTTTTTTTCGATGGTAGGTGATTGGTATGTCTCTTTCCATGATGATCTCCCTATTCTTCTATATATATATCATCTCAAAGGCATCAAATCTGTCTTCTAATTGTTTGTTTATTGTTCATGTTCTGAGCCATACATTAATATAATTCTCATTTTTAGCTTTTAATTCATTTAGATGTTACTATTTTCCCTGTGTCATTGACAGTACATTTAGCCATTCTTATTCTCCTTTTAACTTGTGTGTCGCATCTGCCATCATTTGTGATTATATGTCCAAGATATTGACAATGTTCTACTTGTTTCAGTTTCTTTGAATGTATTTTTATGTTTAGCACTTGTTCTTCTGTGACGACTGCTGATTATCATGGTCTATGTTTTTTGGATGTTTATATCTAGTCCATATTCTTTATGTGATTTATTGACTTGATCAATTAGTCTTTGTAGTTCCTGTTCACTTTCTACTATAAGGACAGTCTTATCTGTATATCTCAAGTTGTTTATTATTTTCCCACTGATCTTGAGTCTTGGCACTCCTTCTTAAAAATATTATCTGTGTAGATATTAAATAGGCTCGGTGATAAAATACATCCTTGTCTTGCCCATCTTTTATGTATGGCGAGTAGCTGTTTTCACACCTTATTGATGCAGTTTATTTACAATATATATTTCTAATCAGTCTGATGTTTTTTTCCATATATGCCTATTTCTTGAAGACATTTGATTAATTTTTCATGTTGGACTCTGTCAAAGGCCTTGCTGTAGTCTATGAAGCAAATATAGATTTTTTTTGGACTTCTATATATTTATCTATCAATAGTCAGATACTAAGTGTAACTTCTCTGGTTATTTTGTTTTTCCTGAAACTGAATTGCTCTTCACTGATTTCATTGTCTATCCTGTTTTGAATTCTTTCATATATTATCTTGAGTAGTATTTTGGTTATGTGACTCATCATATGTATTGTTCTATATTCTGTATAATCCTCAGCCCTGAGCCTCTTAGGTAGTGGTATGAATATTGATAATTTTAGGTCTTTAGGTATGTGACCTGTTTCATATGTCATTGCAAAGTTCTGTGATAGTTTCCACACCAAATTCATCTATATTGCTATAGTTTTTATGTCTGCTTTTATGTTGTCAGAGCCTACAGCTTTTCCATATTTAATTGTTTTTATTGTGTTTTCTGCTTCTGATTTCAGTATGGCTGGTCCATCATAATCTAACATAATATTGCCTGTTAAAATAAATAAAACTTGTAGATGTCACACCTTGTCAGATCTAGTCTACACTAGGTCTAGAACTAATGTCTGTAGTCCACAATATATTCTGCCAATAATTGTCTGGTGTCATTTCATAATGAAACTGATGTGCCATCATATCTGCTTTGAAAACTAACATAATTCCCAAGAATTACTCATCATCAAAATAACAATCCATAATGATTTTAACCTACAATGACTTCATTCCAACTGGATTCATGCTGATCTCATCAATCTGGACAGATTATTAGAAATTAATACTACAACTCCAATATTCTTCTCTCTACCAAACCAAATGCATATAAAGTAAGTAAAATATTATTGCTATCTATGATTTGCCGATTCCAGTCACGTGAGCCTAACCATCTTGTATTTACACTGAGGGCATAGCGATGGGCATCACTGACAGATGTTTACAGACAAACATCTGTCATGCATTACAGTCACCGACAGCGTGCTACAAGTTATGTAACCCTCATTTCACATTTGTCTCTTTCAGCACATCCTCATTAGTTAATATTAGGAAGAATATTATTAAATATTAAGAAGAATAGTCAACAAAGGGAAAACAATTTCTGGTTTCCTTTATCAAAATGTCTTTGTTTTTGTATTAATCAGAAATAACATTGTTAAATAATTTTATGTTGATGGTGTTTACCAGGCCGAAGAGGGAAACATCTGCGTCCTAATACTCTCAACTTACACAGATGGCCAGCCACCAGATGGCGCTAAGTGGTTCTATACTTGGTTAGAAGATATGGCTGAAGACTTCCGCGTAACAAAAGCAACTCTTGCAGGACTGAATTTTGCAGTTGTGGGACTTGGCAACTCGCTCTACACAGAGCACTTTAATACGGTGGGTTCTGCTGTCTTCTCTGTGTGTCACTTCACAACGTGTGTACAGAATGCATTTTGTAATTAGGTTGTACACACCAGTATTTAATATTGTTATTTGAATGTCAATTCTCTTCACATGCGGAAGATCTCAAGGTCTCACCACTGACTTAGACCAATCATCCAATAGATATTCTCCCAGAAAATGGCAAATTACATGTACGATCATCCAAACAAGTCACAAAGAATCTATAAATAAAAATGTTATATCCATTCTCTATTAACTCGTAGTAAACCAAATGACAACCTATTTGTTGTTTTTCCCTATTTGCTGGTTTTTGTCCCTGGTCCACTATGAATTAATGAATGACTCATAAACATGGTTAATGAACAAACAACTACAAGAAATCTAAGAGGTTCTGACAACACTGCGTATCAAAAAATAACTATTAAAGGAAATACAAAAATCACACAAATAAACGACTTTGGACATATTGAAAGACCTTGTTGCAGACATTACGAGGGAGATGAACAAGAGGTAAGCAGAGATACAAGTGGGAGGAAAACATCACGTGATAGAGAGGTCTAGTAGAGTGCACTACCAAGGCAAGAGACAGAAGGTGTTGGGGGTCTGTTGCAGCCAACCTTTCATGTAGAGACGGCACATGATGAGATGCGGAAAGACTCACCAGTGACCTTCCAGACTAATTATATGCTGCTCTCAGTACATCTATGAATCTATCTAGTGTATCTATCTATCTATGCTACTCTCAGTACATCTATGAATCTATCTAGTGTATCTATCTATCTATGCTACTCTCAGTACATCAATGAATCTATCTAGTGTATCTATCTATCTATGCTACTCTCAGTACATCTATGAATCTATCTAGTGTATCTATCTATCTATGCTGCTCTCAGTACATCTATGAATCTATCGAGTGTATCTATCTATCTATGCTACTCTCAGTACATCTATGAATCTATCTAGTGTATCTATCTATCTATGCTGCTCTCAGTACATCTATGAATCTATCGAGTGTATCTATCTATCTATGCTACTCTCAGTACATCTATGAATCTATCGAGTGTATCTATCTATCTATGCTACTCTCAGTACATCTATGAATCTATCTAGTGTATCTATCTATCTATGCTACTCTCAGTACATCTATGAATCTATCTAGTGTATCTATCTATCTATGCTACTCTCAGTACATCTATGAATCTATCTAGTGTATCTATCTATCTATGCTACTCTCAGTACATCTATGAATCTATCTAGTGTATCTATCTATCTATGCTACTCTCAGTACATCAATGAATCTATCTAGTGTATCTATCTATCTATGCTACTCTCAGTACATCAATGAATCTATCTAGTGTATCTATCTATCTATGCTACTCTCAGTACATCTATGAATCTATCTAGTGTATCTATCTATCTATGCTACTCTCAGTACATCTATGAATCTATCGAGTGTATCTATCTATCTATGCTACTCTCAGTACATCTATGAATCTATCTAGTGTATCTATCTATCTATGCTACTCTCAGTACATCAATGAATCTATCTAGTGTATCTATCTATCTATGCTACTCTCAGTACATCTATGAATCTATCTAGTGTATCTATCTATCTATGCTACTCTCAGTACATCAATGAATCTATCTGGTGTATCTATCTATCTATGCTACTCTCAGTACATCTATGAATCTATCGAGTGTATCTATCTATCTATGCTACTCTCAGTACATCTATGAATCTATCGAGTGTATCTATCTATCTATGCTACTCTCAGTACATCTATGAATCTATCGAGTGTATCTATCTATCTATGCTACTCTCAGTACATCTATGAATCTATCGAGTGTATCTATCTATCTATGCTACTCTCAGTACATCTATGAATCTATCTATTGTATCTATCTATCTATCTATGCTACTCTCAGTACATCAATGAATCTATCTAGTGTATCTATCTATCTATGCTGCTCTCAGTACATCAATGAATCTATCGAGTGTATCTATCTATCTATGCTACTCTCAGTACATCAATGAATCTATCTAGTGTATCTATCTATCTATGCTACTCTCAGTACATCTATGAATCTATCTATCTATCTATGCTACTCTCAGTACATCTATGAATCTATCTAGTGTATCTATCTATCTATGCTACTCTCAGTACATCAATGAATCTATCTAGTGTATCTATCTATCTATGCTGCTCTCAGTACATCAATGAATCTATCGAGTGTATCTATCTATCTATGCTACTCTCAGTACATCAATGAATCTATCGAGTGTATCTATCTATCTATGCTACTCTCAGTACATCAATGAATCTATCGAGTGTATCTATCTATCTATCTATGCTGCTCTCAGTACATCTATGAATCTATCGAGTGTATCTATCTATCTATGCTACTCTCAGTACATCAATGAATCTATCGAGTGTATCTATCTATCTATGCTACTCTCAGTACATCTATGAATCTATCTAGTGTATCTATCTATCTATGCTACTCTCAGTACATCAATGAATCTATCGAGTGTATCTATCTATCTATGCTACTCTCAGTACATCTATGAATCTATCTAGTGTATCTATCTATCTATGCTACTCTCAGTACATCTATGAATCTATCTAGTGTATCTATCTATCTACGCTACTCTCAGTAGATGACTTGCCAAGAGAGTTAGAGTTTCCTCTTGTGGAAGCCTCACAGAATTTCATCTATACAATTACATTTCCCATCGTGATGTAACAGTCAGAGAGCCCAGCATTACACATCACTCTGAGAGACCCAGATGAGCTCTGACCATGACTATTGTCTGAGCTGTCAATGTGTACCTCTTACGTTGCACTCTGTACTACATCCTGCTGATCTGCAGGAGTTTGAGAACGAATGAAGAAAAATTGGCAAATTTATGTTGAACAACTACACAGAATGCCAATCGTGAAACTGCTCTTTTACCTATTCTAGGGGTGAAAGAGAAGAAATGGAAATCAAGAATCAAATGGAAAAATAAAATCTGGGATTGATGTCATCAAGGCATAATTCATCTGAATGGCTAAGAACTGAAGTGTTTAAACTGTTTTTTATGTGCAATGTCTCATTTTGTGGCACCCCCTAAAACCCAGACTGGTTTTTTTTCTATCAAAAACATATCTTAATGGCTTGAGAATAAAATATATTACTCAACATTATTTCAATGGTGACTATCTTATTTTTGTGTGTCAAAAGGTTGCCAAGAACATAGATTTATGGCTGCATACACTTTCTGCCAACCGTATTCTCCCGATGTGCCTGGCAGATGAAAATGTCATCATTAGCAAAAATCAAGGTACCTTCTTTTATATTCAGACATTTAAATAAAGAAATTTTTATGTTGCTGCCATAATTAGGCCTTTTTCAAGAAATACAACACAAACAATAATATTGAATTCAAACATGCTTACTACATACTTATTCGATCTCCAGGACTGCAAGCTTTCACTCTTTTTTCCCTGTACCAGGTGGTGGTAGGTGCATGTCTTCTTCAGCTGTGTTGTGTCTGTATAAAGGGTGTTAGCGATGGAGGAGTTTGGTGGTAACAGTTGTTTTCGCAGGTCTTGTAGTGCAGGGCATTCAATAAGGTGGTGCTTTGCTGTTTCCTCCTTGTCTGTTGCAGTATGGTGTATGATCTGTGGTAATTCTTTGTAGGTGTTTGTTACGTTGTACATGTGTTGTTCACAGTCTAAATATTGTGGTTTGATCTTTGCAGTTTAGTCTATTTATTCTGTCGTGTCGATTTGATTGGGACATGTCTGCATATTGTAATCTTCCATTTGAGCCAGTGACTTAGCGGTCCATCCATTGTTGTTTACAGTTGTGGATAATATTGTATTAAAAATAATTAACGAGCTAGAACACTCTCACCAAACATTCATCACTAAACATAGTAGATGCATCAAAGACAGCAGGAGGCGAACAGTGCTCAGAGGTGACAACTGCATCACAATGTGCACCAAAGGATGTCCAAACAAAAAGTTTTCTGAAGAGGAAGAAGAAATGGTCATTTCTGAGAGAGCCAATTTGGTCTGGTAGTTAGATGCTGACCATATCACTCCTATCACACTTTTTTCTTACAGAAAAGAATACATGACTGGCACTGCAATTCATACCTCCTAAGTGGGTGAAAATAAACTCAGTGATTGGTAGAACTGTGAAGACCAGAACCACCCCAAAACTCATAACTTGCCAGGGTTGAAGTGGTACCACATTAGATGTAACAACACACAGAGCATTCCAGTGATTTATATCTTCAGCGATGTGGACGAGTGAAGAAAAATCCCGACCTGTCCAGTCCTCTGTTGCATATCCATGATTTTCTTTTTCCTCCTCTTCTTCTTCAACTTTCAACTGTTTCCTGCAGTATCATTTTTGACAAGGAATAATTTCAGCATACTTCTTCTGCAGTCATTCTCAAATTCCTGTAGATTATCAGGCTGTAGTCCAGAGAACCGAATGTTTTGTATCATGGTTTACAGCTTTACTGTGATATCTGCATTTTTCAGCCTGATACATCTGATTTCAGCACTACTTCTGGGTTAGTTTAACATTCTGTGGACTGGGACCCTAAATTTCACCCTCAAAACTTCCTTAGTTCAGGCCCTGGAAACACAGGCGATGTCAGCGTTCATGTTCAAACCCTGCAATTTTACATCATTTCACTAAGAGAATCACACAGTTTATTATAACAAGTGGTTCTGTTCTGTGTCTTCTGAGTTTGTTCTTAAACTCTTACACGTTAGCAGGATATAGTCTGAAATGGGTTGTTTTGTGGTTTATAGCTTAGCTAGCTGTGATCTCTGCACTTTTGGCTTGATTATGTACATCTTGAGCATAGTTGTTTCTGGGTTACTTTGACCTCTATTGAGGGAATAGCCAATCTCAAATCATACTTTGTCATATCTTATGACATCCATGGCCTGTTATAGTGTAACTATTCTTTACTCTTCATGATTTCATGAGACAGAACAAGTGATTTCTAAATTAAAATGGCAGGGCAAAGTCCTTAACATTAATCCAGCTAGGCATTGAAGCTATTATAAATTTACAAGATTCCAATTATTTTATCATTTGCATTCGTTCTCAAACACCTGCAGATTAGCAGGATGTAGTCCAGAGAATAGAATGTGTTGTGTCATGGTTTACAGTTTGGCTACGATGTCTGCTCCTTTCGACCTGACACGTCAGACTTCAGCATGGCTTCTGGGTCACTTGGACTCACCTCATAAACTCCTTAGTCACCTCTTATGACATGTATGGAAGACAAACTGTGTAGCTGTTCTTTACTCCTCTTTCAGACTTCAAAACACACTGCAAATTATTTCATATTATGTATACAATATAGGATGTGGAAGATATACAATCTACAGGAACTGTCAGCATAGAAGTTAAGTGCCCTTCGCCATTTGCTAAATGAAATATAACTCCTATGGGGATGCCCAGAATGCACCGCTGTCGGTTCAGAAAAATCACTATAAAATTTCGCATATTTTCTCTTATGTATAGCACTTAAGATTTCACATATTCTCTCTTATTTATAAACTATTTCACAAATTGTCTCTTATTTATAAAATTATAATATTTCACATATTTTCTCTTATTTATAAAATTATAATATTTCACATATTTTCTCTTATTTGTAGGACTACAAGAAGATTTCACAACATGGCTTGAAACTTCCATAAAAAATCTGCAACGCTCCATTGCTGGTCGTCATATCACCGCCAAAAATTGTGAAGACACATGCAAGAAAGGTTGCAGTTGCAAGACTAAAAAAGATGGAGATGGAGACATTGGTAGTGATGGTGGCAAGTGTAGCAGTGATGAGGAAGCGGAAGTAGAAGATGAGGTAAGCGTATCTATTGGTCTATGTTGACTCTTGATTAGAAACCAGTATCATGGCATATGGGACTCGGCATACCGTTCCAGCAGCCATCCAGGAGAATGCAGTCTCAAATTTTCTCTTACGTCATTCGGGGGTTGATTTATCTGAATCTGTACACACGCATCTGGATATACTTTGCAGCGCCCGTGTGTTGCCGGGGCCCAAGGAGGGAGCAAAGAATAGCAACACTGTTTACCTTCCACGCATGTCGTAAAAGGCGACTAAGGAGGTTATGGGATGGAGTTGGCTGTCCCATCCCATATAGGGTCAGTGACCCAAAGCCATGCTGAAGTCAGATGTGTCATGCCGAAAGGCGCAGATATCGCAGCAATGCTATAAACCATGACACAACGCATTCCGTTCTCCGGACTACATCCTGCTAATCTGCAGGAGTTTGAGGACGAACGAAGAAGAAGAAGAAGTACTCTGCAGCAATGAACATGGTCAATATTTCTGTACCCGGAAAGATGATTCAGTTTGGTGCATACATAGAATTCTTGGAGTTAGGTGACAGGGCAAAGTCCCTAACATTGATCCTGTTATTTGGTAGGCAAAAAAACCAAGACCCGCAATGTGTGACCTAGGCAAACTATCAGCTGGTCGTGTGATATATAGCCCCTCTGAGTAGAAGACTTCTCCTTAGGCATTGCGCTAAGCCGAAAGCGGATGTCTCCTGGGCATGAGAGAAAGCTTAGAGAAACCACCACACTGCACATAGGAAGTAAGAGCAAATTGCTCGCAATTCCTGGGGATAGCAAACAACAATATCTTGTGGCTTTGAGCAATGCTGGATAAGTTGTTGTATCATTCCCTCATTCTTTTCTTTTTGCTGTTTCTTCTTATCTTGCTCTTTATTTTCCTCTTCTCCCTTCTTCTTATCCTCTCTTTATTATCTAATTCTGCTTTTTTATCTATTCCTATCATACCATCGCACGAAAATGCGCTTATTTAATTCCTGCTTTATTCCGGTGCTATCATATGGATGTGAGAGCTGGAAAAGCTCTTTATCTTCAGAAAAGAAATTACTGAGTTTCGAGAACAAATGTCTTTGTAGGATAACTAACACCCATTGGAGTGAATTCAAATCGAATGATAAAATCAGAGAAGAGATACATCAAAATTTCATCATAGATATCAGAAAACACAGTTGGTCCTACATCTGGCATGTCCTACACGCAGACACCAGCAGAATACACCACCAATCTCTTGAATGGGTACCTACAGGCAAAAGAGCAAGGGGTAGACCAAAAGAAAGACTCAGAAGAACAATACTTAGAGAAAGTAAAACAACCAATATTCATACTATTCAAGAACTGCACAGAATAGCTTTGAACAGACAGAATTGGAGAGATCTGACCTCTGCCCTATGCACTAACTTCAGCGCAAAAGGAATATGAATTAATGAATCATACAATGTCTCTTTGTGCAGTATTTTTTTTTTTTTTTTGTACTGATTAAGGCTTTTTAACCAAAAAGTCATCTGTTTTTGTGGTTGTTTTTAAGTATGCTGTGTACTTAAATATTGGCAACACTCCTTGCCTATTCCCATATATTTTTTGCTAGTTTGTTAATCTTCTTCTCTATGCCAGATGGTGGAATTTTACTTTTTCTGACATTCTTTTTTTTTTATGGCGAAGGTGGTTCTTGTTTGCATTTAGTGCCTACCTACATATTTTATGGTTAATTAATTTAAATATAATATCAATAATTAATTTAAATATTCATTGGTTAGGGTTAAAGAGTAAAGGTAGGTCCCATGGAATCTGCCATTGGGGATGAAGATAACTCTTCATGTATTAAGCCGCAGCAACTATTAGGTGGGGTGGCCAGTTCCCTTCCTTGCTGTTTTTTACCTTCCCTAACTCATGCGTCAGGTACTCATTTACAGCTGAGTCGACTGGAGGAGTGGTCGTGTCAAGTGAGAAATCACAACCCGGATTTTTTTTTATGTCCGGACGTGGTTTCGAACCTGGCACGCTGTAACCAGATGATAGCAAGCAAGCTCACTATCCACTAGGCTACCGCGCTCCTCTTAGAGTTAGTTATGTTTTATGAATCTTAATCCTAAATATATTTATATTAAAATTAATGGATGATAAACATAGCCAAGGGAAATAATCACATAGGTAGGCACTAATTCCAAACTAGTTCCATGAAGTTTTCCAGAGCCTATGCAAGTTCCTGATGGCTGTTTTGCTCAATGTGACTGTAAGGTGCAATGGCACGATGAATAGCCTGCTACTCTGGAGGAGACTTTTGGCATACTTGCTCTCAATGGTTGGTTGGTTGCTGATCTAACAACGGTTGGACCATAGCTCATTCTCTTTAACCCAATGAAATTGTGTGATATATGTATCTGTTTGTGAGCTGTTTTGTTCTATATAAGGTGTTACGTTTATCTGGCCTCGGAGGAAGAAGCATTTTCCTGACATTTAAGAAAGTAGTGGTTGGCAGTTTCGTAGGGATTAGTGCATAGCCTGCACCATGACGTGTATTGTAATTGTATTCTGTTCAGGTGATTGTTAAGCTGTACATGTTGTGTGTGAAGTTGAAAATGATACTCTAGTCATTCCTTCCCAGGAGGTTGATGTTGTCTTTGGGATTTGAGGTGGTCATATATATGTAGCTTTCTCTCCCAGTGTTTACCTTGGCTCATATGTTCAGACAAGTCTATTTGTTCACTCATTCAGGTCTATTTTGTGCAAGACATTCATGTCTATTTTGTGAATTCGTGTCTATGTTGAAGTGAGTCAGTGATGTCTTAAGAGTGTCTTTAAAACACTTCTTCTGTCCACCTCCCTTGTGGGGGCCAGTCTGTAGTTCTCCATATAGCAACGTTTTGGTAGATAATGATTTTCTTATATGGACCATGTGTTCAACCTTACTTGTCTGTACCTTCATCAACATTGTGTGTGTGGGCTTATAGATTTATATTTCATCAGTACTTCACTGTCTTGTATTTTATTCCAACAATGGATGTTAAGTATCTTATGAACGCAGGCTTCTGAATGTGGCACTAGCTTTTACTATTCTGTTGTTTACCTCAGTGTTGATGTTTATGGCAGGCCTACTCGTGATATGGTTACTATTCTGTTTACCTCAGTGTTGATGTTATGGCAGGCCTAATAGTGATATGGTTACTATTCTGTTTACCTCAGTGTTGATGTTAATGGCAGGCCTAGTAGTGATATGGTTATTATTCTGTTTACCTCAGTGTTGATGTTTATGGCAGGCCTACTAGTGATATGGTTACTGTTCTGTTGTTTACCTCAGTGTTGATGTTTATGGCAGGCCTACTAGTGATATGGTTACTGTTCTGTTGTTTACCTCAGTGTCAATGTTTATGACAGGCCTACTAGTGATATGGTTATTGTTCTGTTGTTTACCTCAGTGTTGATGTTTATGGCAGGCCTACTAGTGATATGGTTACAGATGTCCACCATTCAGGGTAAGTGGTTAGAAACACTGAACATATTAGTTACCACACTGAAATCAGATGTGTCATGCCATTGTTATAAATTAAAAACAGCAAAATAATACATTACCATTCTCTGGATTACATACTTCTGGAAGTCTTGTAAGATAATTATCCTGGAATACGAAGATTGGCGAGACAAACCTGTGCAACTGTGGACTGAGCCCAGAGATTTCAGAACTCATTCTTCATGCCTGTCAACTCTACCAAGAAGAGAGGGAGAAAATATGGCCTACTGAGACAGCACTGCTTCCAGACTTGAGGGGTTCCAAGGATGACCTGAAGCGAATCACACAATTCATTGAAGCTATTAGTGCTGTAACCTGATATCTGACTGAAGAACGAAGAAGAAAAATATCCTGGAATACGAGATATTCTGTGGGAAATTTAGAGCAAATGTTTTGTTCATTGTAGATGTTTTATCAATTATAGGTCGTATCTGGTGATTCTGAAGATGAATTATCTACTCCTGCACCGAAACATAATTTGGTTGACCTGGAGGATATTGGTAACTTCATGAAACAGTCTCAGGTATGTCTCTCTCACATCTTTTTATCTCTTTTTTTCTGGCTGACTTTAAAACTAAATATTATTTGTTCGTTTCTATGTATTCTTCTGTGATTAATTGTTAAACGTCCAGTCCAATATTTGTTATGTATAGAGCAGTTTTATTTTAGGCCTTCTTGGGTTGCGTGATACTACACATTTGATGACACTTGTACACTGATACTACACAACAACTGATGACTCGTCTATGCTACTGCACAACTTCAGTGATCAATTGCTAAAGTCTGATATTATTTGTCATGTATAGAGCGGTTTTATTTTAGGTCGTCATGGATTCCCACAACTTGCTATATTGTATGATAACTTGTTAGCATCAGTTAGTGATGGGATTAACAAGTATGTAAAGAACATCAACAGGGATTGGAGAGGAGTTGGACGCCGCCAATTATGCCTATATAAATACTTCAAAAGATAGTCAATAGTTATCAGATTCATAAATCTCTGCTTGCAATAGTAGAATGCTGAAAACTTGTTTGAACATGTATGCAAACATGATTCCCTGTCAAAAATGATATTGTAGGGTATAGTTGGAAGTAGAAGATACAGAATTGGGGGAGGGGGGGGGTATAAGGGTGTCAAAGAAAATATTGGGCAGACAATATCAAAGACTGGACTAGTCAATATCCATGGTCATCCACACCGCTGAAGATGGAAATCCCTGGAGGACCCTTTGACATATACAGTGTAGTACCATTGAAACCCTGACAAGTTAAGAATAGGTGGATGCTAACTTGTTGAGTATTTGTCTAATATTGATAACAGCTCTAATAGTCATATTATGTTAATGATATTGGTCTTAGGCTCAGTGGTAGAGTAGTTTGTAAGTCCAGCCATAACCATCTAGATATGTATAAAAGATCATGCTACGGCATCACAAAAAGAGTCGGTTGTTACCAAACATAACTAGGATTTCCCTTACAGTAAATACTAAGCCCTAGTCCAGAATAGCCCTGCGTGCTGATCCCAAACAACGCCACTCATCTTGGCTGATGCAACAAGATTATTAGTTGCTTTATGTGTATCTTATGTCATCATTCAGTGAAACAAGTAGAGTATCAAAAATAAGTATCGCTGCGTGAGTTCAGTGCTCGGGAAAATTCTGAAGGACAGATTGGTATACGTGAGACTCGTACATTTTCCAGCAACACTCATGAAACTACTTTGTAGCTCCTCATGACAACCAACTCTTTTTGTAAACATTTTTCGCATTTCTGATAAACAGAGATGGTTGGTGAGACATCTATGTTTATTTTTTAATCATTAACCTTTAGGGCTCTGATTTAAAAATTAAGATACATCCCCTGGGGCCTGAATTCTTTTTTGGAAAATTTGCGTTATTGATGGTGGGTTTTTTGAAAATGTGATAACTTTTTTGTTTTAAAAGATTTTATATCAAAACTAATATAATATGAACTAAATAAAATAAAAAAACGTGAAGAAATCGCATATAACGTCCGTCCGGTCAACACTAGGTCTAGCCTGACACACATCGTAATTATTGTCTATGCACACACGTGGCACCCCTGATACATATTATTTTTGTGTTTTTGAACGACTACACAAACATTCTTATCAAATAACAACATATTAAACACAAAAACAACAATTAAAACATGTAGTTACGATCACTTAACCATGCCATGCGGTACGCAATTTGATAGTAAAATACGGTCCGGAAATGGCCAACGTCGCTCTAGAAATTCATTGACAAAACCAGCCATCTTTCTCTCTTCTTGCAATTGTAATGTGTAAAGGAATTTGACCTTTAAACTGTGACGTATTCCTAGCTTCGTTTGGCGGGTTTTATACGTCACAGGATCATTACTTCGTGAAGTTTCATACTTGGGAATCGGGCCATAACGTATGTAGTCAATTTGCGCCAATTAGGCCTAAAGGTTAAATAAGTTTCTGTTTCCTGTTTATATTCATTCTTTAAAAAAGTCCCTGTTGGACCACAACATAGAAAATGTCCTTATTCCTTTTTTTATTGTTTTTTTTTTACATTAGTTTTACTATTTGATAGTCAGAATATCCAGTAATATTATATTACATTATTATAGTTAAAATATCCAGTATTATTATATTACATTATTATAATTAAAATATCCATTAATATTATATTACATTATTATAGTTAGAATAGCCAGTAATATTATATTAAATTATTATAGTTAGAATATCCAGTAATATTATATTACATTATTATAGTCAGAATATCCAGTAATATTATATTACATTAATATAGTTAGAATATCCAGTAATATTATATTACATTATTATAGATAGAATATCCAGTAATATTATATTACATTATTATAGATAGAATATCCTGTACCCTTGTTGTAAGCCGACACAACATACAAAATGTACCCTTGATTTAAGATGACACAATGTACGAAATGTGAACTGACACAACGTACGAAACGTACCCAACATTGTTTAGTGTGAGTGAAGAAGATACCGCCTGTGTGTTGCCGGGGCCCCGAAAGGGAAGCAAAGAATAGCAACACTGTTTACCTTCCACGCATGTCATAAAAGGCAACTAAGGAGGTTATGGGATGGAGTTGGCTGTCCCATCCCATATAGGGTCAGTACCCAAAGCCATGCTGAAGTCAGATGTGTCAGGCTGAAAGGCGCAGATATCGCAGCAATGCTGTAAACCATGACACAATGCATTCCGTTCTGCGGACTACATCCTGCTAATCTGCAGGAGTTTAATAACGAACGCAGAAGAAGAAGAAGATACAATTCTCTGTGTAAACTCCAACAAAACGTGATTCTCTGTGTAAACTCCAACAAAACGTGATTCTCTGTGTGAATTGTAACATAATTTGACACTGTGTGTCTTCTCTGTAAAACTATACTCTCCTTGTCATCTCTAACAAAAGATGACTGTAGTGATTTAGTGAGTATGAGTGTGCATGTCTAACATTCCTTTGTACTTATTGAACAGAATAATAAACTTGCCAATGGTACAGCTGGTGGACACGGAGATGGTCCAAGAGAGATGATCACACCATTGCTGAGAGAATCATTGGAGAAACAGGGATATAAATTGATAGGTTCACATTCTGGGGTCAAATTGTGCAGGTGGACTAAAGTAAGTAAATAAAGGTACAGATATTTCAGCCAAGCTGTAAACCATGACAATGCATCCATTCTCCTGACTACATTCTGCTAATCTGCAGGAGTTTGAGAGCGAATGCAGAATTAGAAACAAAGGGGAGGGGTAAGAAAGTATATTCTTTGCGTAAAGAACTACAACCAGAAACTGACCGGAATACTGGGCTTATGCACCCTTAGATGGCTGATGGCTAGCTAAGCATTTATGGATGGAAATGTCATCAGTGCTGTAATGCTAGTTCCTAATCATAATGTACCACTGAAGACGGATCATTGCCACAAATAAAACGGTGACACAGTGCATTTCCATTCCCTGGACTACATCCTGCTGGGAATCTAGTAGGACCATTGTACTGCTACAAGAGAAAACCAGCAGGAGTTTGAGAATCAACTCTGAAGAAGAAGAAGAATCAAGATGTAAGCTAGTTAGCAATGATCACTTGCATACTGCAAGATCTATCTTATCTATGTTCCTTCGACATAAGGCAGAAACAAAATATCTATTCCATATTAATGTATGGCTCAGAAACATGGACACTAAAAAACAATTAGAAGACAAAATTGATACCTTTGAGATGTGGGTATATAGAAGAATAGGGTGAAAATTATGGAAAGAGAAGAAAACAAATAAAGAGGTGCTAAAGACGCTTAATTTGAAGAAAGAACTACTAAGAGAAATAAAGATCAGGCAAATAAAATACTTTGGACACATTAAAAGACATGACACCCTATTGAAGACCTTACTTGAGGGTAAAGTCAAAGGGAAGCGAGCAAGAGGTATGCAGAGATACAAGTGGGAGAGTAACATTACACGATGGACAGGTTACAGTCTAGCAGAGTGCACCAGCGAGACAGGAGATGTTGGAGATACGTTACAGCCAACCTTCGTTGCGGAGACGGCACTTGATGATGATGATGAGAGCTCTCCAGTTCAAGCAATGTGATGCTACTGTATGTAATTCTTGTACGTTGTTGAGACCTATAGTCATACCCTCTTTGATGGTTGTTCATTTACTCATCTTTTTGTTCGTTTCGTTTCCACATATATTTACGTTTTTATGTACTTTCTGACCTTCCGGCACATCATTTCCGTTGGACATTGTGATAATTTTTCTATTCGTCGTCTTTTAATGTTTTGCTTGTGTCTTGATAAAGACCTTTTGGTTGAAACGTTGAATGTGATTTGTGTATTGTAATTTTTATGATTTCTTGTGTGCTCATCATTGCCCATCATTACCCACTAGTTTTAGATATAGTCTGTGGTGTCCCATTGAGACGAAATATAAACCTGTGTTTTACGTAAGTCTAATGGTTGTTCAGCGAAGAGTCTCTCTTGGTCTTCCTATTTCTCTTTTGCCATTTTAATACTTGTAGTGGCAGTCTGTTTTCATTCATTCTAAGTACATGTCCAAGTACTTATGTACCATGTTAGTTAGTTAGTTAGTCGTCGGATCATCATCACTGCAAACTGGACACATCCATAGTTGCTCCGATTTCTCCTTGAATGTATCCGCCATCACACTTCTGCTGACAGTACCGGTCCTATGCTGGTTGACCATCATTCTTCTGCGCCCTCCAAAATGTTCACCTCTAGCAACACCACATTTCAATCCCTGATCTTTAATCCTAGCCATTGAAAAGGAATCATCATCCACATTTGTCTCACTCTCGCGTGTTATATCTCTTAAGGAGTTCAAAACGTCAGCGCGATCCATTGCCCCATCGCCCTATGCCACAATCGCACACGATGCCAGTTGATCCACTCTTTCATTGCCTCGAACGCCCACATGTCCCGGCCTACAGAACATGCCTAATTACAGATCCATCAGTGTATATAATCACATCCCCCTCTTTGGTATTCTCACTGATTAAAGTCTGCACTTCTTTCTCCACAGCTGTGGGACACCATTCCCTGCTAAGTGATATTACTACTCTCAAACAAGTTTTGAAATCTGTGGGTAGACCTATCCATTCCGCACCTGCTGCCACATCCTGTAATCTGCACACGCTTTGTATTACATCCTCAGCACGTCCCATCCACGACCTTCCTCTCTTGAGTCTGCTGCCTTTAACTTTCTGTATTTCGGAATGCAACGGGTGTTCCTTATCTGCATGTATTTGAAGGTACGCCCGTGCACGGCAATACTGTAATCTATGCTCAGCTGTTGGGCAGTCAAGTAGGTATCGCATAGCTCTTGTCGATGTGTCTCTTGTGCATCCCAGAATGATACGCATTGCTGCATTCTGGACTCTATCCAGTCTTTCGATCTGAGTTTGGCTAAGAGTCAGAATTGCCAGTGCATATTCCACCACAGCCACAACCAAACCCTGGTACAAAAGAAATAACAATCTTTGCTCACACTGCGCAGCAGCCATAGCCTTCATTGCTGCTAAGCCTATGTATTTGTACCATGTTGTTTCTAAGGAAGAAAAAGATGTCCATCATTTTCTTTAATACATACTTGCATAGTGCAAGATCTAACAGAAGTTAATTCTTTGATCATAATATTTGTCATGTTTTAGTATCTTATTCTTGTTGTAATCTATATTTTCTGTATCAAGACTTTTGTCCTTTTCAGTTTGACTTTTTTTTTAAACTACTGATTTCTCTGTCAGTTCTTAGTTTTGATTTTATTGTTCTGTTTGTATTAAGCACAATTTTCATTTATATTTTTATTGGTTGTGTTGTTAGATCCCTGTTGAGTGTGTATATTGGTTGTAATTACTAGTTTAGTCTCTGCTGTGTTTAATTTCAGTCCATGCTGCGTGGTCGGGGAGGCTGTTACAAGCACACATTCTATGGAATTGAAAGTCATCGATGCATGGAAACAACACCGAGCCTGGCATGTGCTAACAAATGTGTCTTCTGTTGGCGGTAGGTGCTAGAACATTACTAGATTTTGGTTGTAAAGAATAATCATAATGTAGCAATTGAGATTTGAAGCAGGTCCACACAGATGGCACCTACTTGCCTCACAGCTTGAGTCAACACGGTTTCCATCTTTGACCCGGTATCACTAAAAAAAATATGCGATTTTATGCCATCTAGGTGAGTAGGTGTTACCTGAACAAACCTGGTTCAAATCCTCATTTGCTGCATTATGATATTTTTCTTTAATAATAAATTCCTCGATGCCTCTATATTATATTATAGATTTCTTTGTTCTTGTGTTAGCCATCGAGGGAGGTCACTATTGTGTTCTTTATAATCTTCTCTCCCTGAGCAGCCATAGTTTCTTTCAGTTGTTAGGTAATTGAGAAAAACATAGGCGGGGCTGATATCCTTAACTGTGCGAGAAACAATGCAGGCAAATAGATTTAGTGAGTGTGATGATTTTAGAATTAGTGAGTGTGATGATTTTAGAATTAGTGAATGGGATTATTTTAGAATTAGTGAATGGGATTATTTTAGAATTAGTGAGTGTGATGATTATAGAATTAGTGAGTGTGATGATTATAGAATTAATGAGTATGATGATTATAGAATTAATGAGTGTGATGATTTATCTTCTGTGTCCAGAATAAAACAGTTGGGTTTACAGTATTGTGTTGCCAGAAATTAATGTCATTATGGGCTTAGGATAATGTTCTTCTGGGTTTTCTGGTTTATTTAAATTTCTGTTGTTGACAATTTTCTTGCCAATATCCATGTTCAATAGGTTATAGGTCATAGGTTGAATGCATATTTTCTTTACTGTAATCAGGCACCACACAAATCCTGTTGGGACAGAATGGAAATGGAAGATGGATGATGCTCAGACTGTATTTGATGGGGCTGTCAGCAACCATATTAAGTTAATCAAACAGTTTAGAGGTCAGTTTTTTTTTTTCATGAAAGAATAAGTTTTACATGAGACTGATGGATTTTATATGAAGTAGTGGGTCCTCATATGTGGGGGTGGATTTTGTATGAGGGAAACATTTTATATGAGTTGGTTTTATATGAGGTAGTGGGTCCTCATATGTTGGCAGTGGATTTTGTATGAGGGAAACATATTTTATATGAGTTGGTTTTATATGAAGTAGTGGGTCCTCATATGTTGGCAGTGGATTTTGTATGAGGGAAACATATTTTATATGAGTTGGTTTTATATGAAGTAGTGGGTCCTCATATGTGGGCAGTGGATTTTGTATGAGGGAAACATATTTTATATGAGTTGGTTTTATATTAAGTTATTGAGTCCTCATATGTGGGGAGTGGCTTTGTATGAGTTTTATATAACAGTTAAACAGATTTTCAGAAACAACATCAGGGAAATCTGGCTGAACAGATGGGCTGACTGATCAAAATTTATTTAGTGAAATCATACAACCAAAGGACAATGACAACAACAAAAAATTGTGCAGGAAAAACTAATCCCTTATCTTTCAGTTTTGAACAGGACATGTGAGAGTTAATAGTCATTTATACCGTATTAGACCCCAGAAACTACCCATTTATACACGCACTTCTCTACCCAACAAAACATCTGAAAGCTGAAAACCTCTCTATATTGACTGCCCTTCCCTCTCAGCAGCCAGTACACACAAAACTGTACACACTCCCTTAAGTCACTCACTATCTCACTGTATTGATCACTAAGTCAACTTCAGAAGACCTGCACATTTTCAAGAATGACATTGAGCTGCCAAAAGTAGAACTACTCAGCAACAATTTGATATTGACGACAAAAACAGCAATAACATTTGGGGTAATTCTCAAGACTGCAAGAAAATATAGGCAAACTCCCCTCATTGGTAAAAGACTACAGCTCAAGGAATTGAAACTTAGTTACATTGCATAAAAATTGCAACATACAGCCACATTGCAGAAAAATTAAATAACCTGCAGCTACATTACATACAAATTGAAACCTACAGCCACATTGCATCACAATTCATTTGGGACTTCCTGGAAAATCTTTGCATAAAAAGAAATAACAATCTGGAGCAGAAAATAAAACTTCACTACCTGGTACAGGAAACATGGAAGACAAACTCATACTCCATCTAGGTTCTTTCATCTTATAACTTAATGTGGTCTCTACCTGGTGTAGTGGTTAAGTTTTCACCTTGCACTCAAGAGATTGTGGGTTCAAATTCCACTCACAATGTCTTGCTTTCAAAGTTGATTTTTTTAAAATAGAAATTCTCGGGATTATCGCTGGAAGCTATGGAGTTACATGTTACAAATGGTACTCGGCAGGTGTTGTACTGCTTCGTTGAAAGGGACATTGTATATATGCAATAACCAGCGTACATCTCTAAAGTATAATTATTTTAGATGGCAGTTTTAGCTTCTTCATAGATTGCCAAAAACTTTTACAACAACATCTGTGGTCAAATATATTGAAAAACAGAGACTGAAATGGTTACGTCACTTAATGAGAGCAAATTATTGGCCACCGTCAAGAGCATTCAACATGAAAATGGAAACAGCAATATGCAGAGGAAGACCAAGAAGAAGGTGGATGGAAAGAATTAATCAACATTCTGAGACATCAAAATATTATTTAATGTCAAGTGACCAAATGTGCCATAGCCTAAAAAAACAAAACAATTGTCATTCAATCCTGCAACATTTTGCCTTACAGCAAAAGCATACAAAATATAAATAGAATAAAATATAAATACCAAAGAATTTTCCCTAGTCATTTTTGTATCTTCTTCTTCAGCGTTCATTCTCAAACTCCTGCTGGATCTCAGTTGTAGCAGGACCATGATCCATTCTAGATTTTCAGCCGGATGTAGTCTGGGATTCCTGTAATATAATAAAACATATAACATAATATCCATATTAGTTATACAAGGGCCAATAGTTGCTAGGCGATTTGGTGCTGTTGAACGGATTGGTTCAATTCCCGTAGGTCTCAAGAATTTTTTTTAATTGTCCTCTGGCTTCCTACTTAAAAATTTACTTGTATAAACAATTATTTGAAGCAAAATTGTATTGTCTATATATGTTACCCATGTTTACAAGAAGACCTATCGGTCCTTGTATAACTAATATGGATATTATGTTATATGTTTGTTGTTACTGAGGATATTTCAATACCTGTACGGGATGTTTGTTGTTGTTGTAATAGTCATTGTCTCGATTGGTTCGTTCTGGTGACTGTGTGTGCACGGTATGAATGACGTGACAAAATCTTATCTTTTTTTGGGGATGCGGTTAGTCAAGTATGGATGAACTCGTGTGCAATAGTTGCTTGGCGATTTGGTGCTGTTGAACGGACTGGTTCAATTCCCGTTAGTCTCAAGAATTTTTAAAAATTGTCCTCTGGATCCCTACTTAAAAATCTACCCTGACAGCTATGGTTCTTATTATTAATCACTGTGACCGCACTAGCAAATCTGTCTGCTCTTTAATTTCCCCTAACATCCATGTGTTCAGGTAAAAAATTAAGGTGACTCTCCTCATCACAGATTTCCTAATTGACTTCAGCAACTATTATTTGATCTGTCTTCTCTAGGAGTCCCAGGTGTCTTGCCAGACAAATTTGATGAGGCTATGAACATCCAACATTGTGCACTGTCATTAGTTGGGGAGCCTATCATGTACCCAGAGATTAACAAATTTGTTGAACTGCTGCACAGCAAACATATATCCAGTTTTCTGGTCACAAATGCACAGTTCCCACAAGAAATCAGGTCAATAAGTTTAAGTTTTCTTAGGTAACCTGATTAGTTACTTAATTATTGGATGTTAATTATTGGTTATGGACTGTAAAAGTTACTTTTTAATCTTGATAAAGAACTTTTGGTTTACACGTAGATTTATGTGTGTTTCCAGTGATTGCAAAACTTTATTACTCTGTTCCAAGTTTCACCAAAGTTACCAACGCTGATACATTAGAAAGAAGACACTTGTATGTTATCGGGGGTCCAGAAGGGGAGAAAAGAATAGCAACACAGTTTATCTTCTGCGCATGTCATGCGAGTATGACTAAGGAGGTTTTGGGGTGAAGTTGGCTCTCCCATCCTATATTGGGTCAAAGTGAACCAGATTTTATGCTGAAGTCAGATGTGTCAGACAGAAAGATGCAGATGTTGCAGCTCAGCTGTAAGCTATGACACAACACATTTTGTTCTCCAGACCACATCCTGCTAATCTGCAGGAGTTGAGAATGAGCGCTGGAGAAGAAGAAGAAAGAGTAGACAATACAATAGTATTTTCCATGCTCAGTTTGCGTAGACTCGGATAGTTAAGATACATTAGGAGAGTGGAAAATGATGGAATACAAAAGGATCTCTCTAGGAAATTACTGTCTGGGAATAGATCTCAGGGCTAACATCTACTTTGGTACACAGATGTGTGGAAGAGGGAAAAGCATGATAAAGGCATTGATATGAAATCATAAGAGCAGGGTCCCATTGATCATGTTGCATGGTGTGGAAAAATCAGGAATGATGGTATAAAGACAGAGGAAAAGTGATAACAGTTTACGGGCTGCATATCTAAGAAGACACACAGCCACACACGATATCACAAGAGATGAAGAGTTTCCCTGTACATACTGTGGAAGACTATGGTTCAGATTGTCACCATGGATTATAACTTGATACTATTTCTTATAGCACAGCAATAATACGGTCTTGAAAGGTGGAAAAGTGTGAACAAACAGGCTTGAACTTTTGTCAGACACAGAGGTGCTTAGTGTTCCCCCCCCCCCCCCCCCCCAGTAGATATCGAGAGGTATGCGTGCTAATGACTTCTGTCACTCCTAGATTCAATATGCACTTCATTCTGGTCCGTAAATGTCAATTTATACTAGTGTCAGCCCAATCAAGGCCAACTCCTTAGAGTGAAGATGCATCTTAGTCCAGCCAACAGAGGCTGGAAACTAAGATGATGGGCCATCCCCCTACATCAATCAGTACCACATTCCTGCCAAAGCAAGCTCAAGTACTGAAGTCAGAGATACCAGATGATGCACAAGAGCAACCACGTTATCATGCAACTTGATAACATAACAAGTCTTCACAGTAAAATAGACTTGCTGTATAGGCATGTTAAACTGTGAACAAGAAGAAGACTAGTGTCAACCACATTGCATACTGAACTTACCTAATCACTGCCCAGGTGTGGCATCAGTGTCCACTTCCAGGAGGCAGTCATGAATCTCCTTCATTAAATCTCCCTTATAAGCAAAAAATATATGCTTTCTTAGTGCTATGATGATTCATATGCAAAATATAGAAAATATTCCAAGTGCATTTCCATAATGAAAGGTCGGCATCACTCCAGTTTTGGAATATATTAAGAGATAGCAGATCAGATGGTTTGCACACATCGGTGGACTGTCATCAGACAGCATACCACAGCAGGCTGGGCTGCACAGATACAGTGGGGGAGACAGACCACGAAAACAATGGCCCAACGAGGTAAAGGAGGCGACAAATTCCACAGTGTATTCGGCACACAAGAGGGCTGTCTCCGGAAAACTCGTTTACCCCTGATGCTGAAAGGCAACAAAGGGTTTAGCAAATAGATAGATAGATAGATAGCCTTTCCATCGAAAATTTAGATTACTCAATGGATAAAATATGCATTGTATAGATTTTGTTGCTAGATTGAGAATGGCTGGGCATGCAAACAGTGGTTTGTGACTAGATTTTGTTGCTAGATTGAGAATGGCTGGGCACGTAGGCAGTGGTTTGTGACTAGATTTTGTTGCTAGATTGAGAATGGCTGGGCATGCAAACAATGGTTTGTGACTAGATTTTGTTGCTAGATTGAGAATGGCTGGGCATGCAAACAATGGTTTGTGACTACATTTTGTTGCTAGATTGAGAATGGCTGGGCATGAAAACAATGGTTTGTGACTACATTTTGTTGCTAGATTGAGAATAGCTGGGCACGCAAACAGTGGTTTGTGACTACATTTTATTGCTAGATTGAGAGTGGCTGGGCACGCAAACAGTGGTTTGTGACTAGATTTTATTGCTAGATTGAGAATGGCTGGGCACGCAGACAGTGGTTTGAATCATGAAGTTGCTCTCTAATCTGATGAGAATCTTCATGTTTGTGACTGTACATGCAGGTGTTTGAGTAAATGAATGCACAGACAGGCCTGTCTAGTATGGCAGTCATGAAAAACAGATAAGAAATGGAACAAGCTGATATTCTGAATGCTCTTAGGGAGATAGGATGAGCGACCAATGTAACATATGCTTGTGAATCTGCAACCTTGAGCAGACTACAGGAATACCATATCTAGAGGAGTGTGGCTAAACAAGAGTGTTATGTGGGTAACTATAGGAGACTAGTAAACCACGTTACCCCAATTTAATCAGTACCAGCAACTAAAATTTCTCCGTAGCCATGTTTAATATATGTATTTCATCAAATTGCAGAGACCTACTTCCAGTGACACAATTGTACGTGAGTGTTGATGCAGCGACTAAGGAGAGCTTGAAGAAAATTGACAGGTAAAACAAGATTCTATTAGTCTCTAGCTGTTGTGATATCAAACAAGATTCTATTAGTTTCTAGCTGTTGTGATATCAAACAAGATTCTATTAGTTTCTAGTTGTTGTGATATCAAACAAGATTCTATTAGTTTCTAGTTGTTGTGATATCAAACAAGATTCTATTAGTTTCTAGCTGTTGTGATATCAAACAAGATTCTATTAGTTTCTAGTTGTTGTGATATCAAACAAGATTCTATTAGTTTCTAGCTGTTGTGATATCAAACAAGATTCTATTAGTCTCTAGCTTGTGTGATGTTCAGTAGTTAGTTAGTTAGTTAGTTGTCGGATCATCATCACTGCAAACATCCATAGTTGCTCCGATCTCTCCTTGAGTGTATCCGCCATCACACTTCTGCTAACAGTACCGGTCCTATGCTGGTTGACCATCATTCTTCTGCGCCCTCCAAAATGTTCACCTCTAGCAACACCGCATTTCAATCCCTGATCTTTAATCCTAGCCATTGAAAAGGAATCATCATCCACATTAGTCTCACTCTCGCGTGTTATATCTCTTAAGGAGTTCAAAACGTCCGCGCGATCCATTGCCCCATCGCCTTGTGCCACAATCGCGCACGGTGCCAGTTGATCCGCTCTTTGATTGCCTCGAACGCCCACATGTCAGGCACAAAAATAAATGTAACCATTTTCAAGCTCGCCTTTCTCAAGGTCCAATCAAGGTAAATGACATGCCGTTATATTGAGGTTATCTTCTTAGAGAAACTTCATGGCACGTCATCTATACAATTATACTTTTATTTTGTTATTGAAATGTGTTTTATTTTTACCTGAATATATATGTATGCACCCTCTGTGGTTGGGAGGGAGCCAAAGATGTACTGTGCAACACTGGGGAGGAGGAAACTGACAGCACTGTTTTTTCCTATGGCTGAGACCCATCGTTGAGGAACAATGACTCAGGACGTGACAATCCTTTTGACTTGAACATTTGGTTGCATGCCTAGAGCAATAGAGATGTTCGGCATAACCAGTAGTCAATTGGTGGCGGGGAATGAGCACAGTGAACCCTATCTTGGCTACATTGGCTAGAAGCAGTGCATAGGTTGAAACCTACATACCTGGAGGTGTGATAGTTATTCTCTGGCTCTGTACCAGGGTGGGCCGAAAATCCACAGACTTACCAGCAATATAATGCCATTTATTGGCATGGGTCAAAGGGCATGAGCCCATGGACCGTTGGATCAGCAACCAACCACCAGGAAGCAGGGTACCAGGGCTCATGCTATGGGAAGGTTGAGAAACGGCTCTATCACTACTTAGCAAGTGCAGTAAGTTATTTATTTTTTCTTGCGTTCACTCCTTAATAATCAACACAAATCCGTGCGGTTTCTGCCAGGCTTACAAATAGCTTAGTCTATTGCATAATTATTTCTTTGTTTTAAATGTTCAAACTGTGTGCTTTATTTTCCTGTGCAGGCCGCTGTTTAAGGATTATTGGCAGCGTTTCATTGACAGCCTGTCAGCGCTTAGAGACAAGGGGCAGAGAACTGTGTACAGGTTGACACTTGTAAAAGCATTTAATACTGAGGAGTTGGATAACTATGCCAAGTTAGTCTCCCTCGGTAACCCAGACTTTATAGAAGTCAAGGTGAGAGAATTAGAAGTTTATAGAAGTCACGGTGAGAGAATTAGAACTTACATAAATGAAGGTGAGGGAGTTAGAACTTTATAGAAATAAAGATGAGAAAATTAGAACTATAGAAGTCAAGATGAGAGAATTATAACTTTAAAGTCAAGATGAGAGAATTGGAACTTTATAGAAGTAAAGATGAGAGTGTTGTACGACTTGTAACAATGTCTTGTAAGAATTGCAGCAATGTCTATGTATATATGGATATAGCAATAAATATAGCAGTATGGCAATCTATAAGTGCATAGAATGAGTTTAAATAAAATTTTACATGAAATCTGTGATATAATTTTATCACATAATATTTTTTCCGTCCTAAACTTATTTTAGAAATAATTATCAGATACACGTTTAACCATTGTAAACATATAGAGACTTCATTACCAAAACATATTAGTATAATTAAATGATTAATAATCAAATTGATGACATCAGTCATAGATAAAAAATTCATGCTGAAAAACAGGCTGGTAAAATCACAGTTTTGCCCCTGACACAATAAGAGTTAATATAGGGATAAATCCTTAGTGTTACGGAACAACCCAACTCAAAAAAGATAAAAACTTATCTCCTTACATATCTCTGGTGTTTTGTTTTTTTTAAATGTCTTGATCGTGAGAATTACTGTTTTATCATTTAGGGTGTCACTTACTGCGGAGAGTCAAAGGCTTCCACGTTGACCATGGAAAATGTTCCTTGGCATGAGGAAGTTGTCAAATTTGTCGCAGAGCTCGTCAGTCGTCTTCCAGAGTATGAGATTGCATCTGAGCATGAACACTCTAATTGCCTACTTGTAGCACATAAAAAGGTACATTTTTGTGTGTGTTTCTTCCTAAGAATTAAACATTGTGATCAAAAAGGGAATGATTTTATGTTGCCTCAAATGTTCTCTAAATGAAGCTGCACAATGCCTGTATGTGGCATTACTCATAGAACATAACTCCATAGAACATAACTCCATAGAACATAACTCCATAGAACATAACTCTATAGCATCAAGCAATAATCCTCACGGATCTCTGATAGCATTCACTTTATAAGTAAGATGTCGCAGGTGAGATTTGAACCTACAACCTCTTGAGCATGAAAAGAACAGCTTAACCACTATGACAGGGAGATCCCAAAACCTGAGATGAATGTAAGACCACGTATCACATCACAGAGAGGAATGTAATACCACATATCATATCACAGAAAGGAATGTAAGAACACGTATCACTGAGAGGAATGTAAGAACACGTATCACTAAGTCACAGTGAGGAATATAAGACCATGTATCACATCACAGAGAGGGATATAAGAATCACATATCACATGACTATATCTTTGCATCTGGAAACAATCCTTGCAGCGGTAATGACAAATATATTGCTCGAACCACAATTACGGCAGCCATTTTGTAACTAGGAATACAGCGGTAGAGTAATATCACAAATTACTAAAAAATTTCACATCTGCTCAGGTTTTTTTTAAAGTGTAAACTGTAGACCCTTATTTTGGTATAGTACTTATGATGCTTCTATGCTGCTACGAAACTTCTGCCTTGAATTGTTAAGCATGCAGTCCAATATTGGTCATGTGTAGAGCGGTTTGTTTTAGGTCATCTTTGATTCCTGACACTACACAACAATTGATGACACTTCTATGCTACTACACAACTTCTGTGATCAATTAAACATTCAGTTCAATATTGGTCATGTATAGAGCAGATTGTTTTAGGTCGTACAATTTAATGGCAGTATCCTGGGTATCCAGGTGGTCAGTGCTATTGAAGTGATCAACAACAAGAGTGTCTCAAACTTGGGGTACTGCTGTACAGATGTTGACAGAATCTGTCTCTGAGCCTCTTAACCATCTTCTCTATGTAAGTCATGGTACATGGTAAGTCATTGGTAGCCACGTTGCGCAGTGGTTGGCTTCGCATATGAGTGGTCCTGGGTTCATTCCCCAGTTGAGGCAGAAATGTTTCTCAAATGGCAAAGGCTCCCGGGTCGACCCAGCCTTAAATGGGTACCGGATTAATCCGGGAAGTAAAGACAGACTGCGAGGGAGAGGAGATGGCTGCCGCCCTCATTAGCAGAGCCTCTGAAATGTGAGATCACTAACATCTCACACCCCTACGGCATTAAAAAATGCTATGGGTTACTTTACTTTACATGGTACAATGTTTACAAACAAGAGAGGCCTCCTACTCAGAGGGGTACAAACGTTACTTGAGATGAAATTATATGGGGCTTCATCAAGAAGAAAACCTCGCTATATTGGCATATCATTTATTAGGAATTTACTGTTGCAGGGAGGTTCGTGAGATGGACCACTTGTGAGAGTATCAGACCTTCTATATGCCAGATAAAGGGATAAATCCTCAATGTCTGCAAACAACACGACACACTAAAGCTATGAGTGCTGGTGCAACACAGATAATAATAAAGGAATAAGTAAGGAGTTTTGCCAGTAAAACAATACATAACACACTAATAAAATCAACAGAAACAGATATCGTTTCGACTAAAAAGTCAGGACAAAAACAAACAAAAAATTAGGGATATTACGAAAATAGAATCATAGTGTGGGTGAGGAGCAAGAGCAGATAATAAAGAAGATGAGACAGAAAAAGAAGACAAGTACAACAAGATCAGAAGAAAGAGTAAAAGGAAAACAAAATAGTGAATATAATAGGGGGGAAAAAATCAAAGTAAAATTGACGTATCTGAAATTTGTTATCCAGTGGAGTTGATCTAAAATGTAGAACTAAATAACACTTAAAATAATGGTCAGAGAAAATATAGATTGTGAACAAAGTTCATAATAACAGTAGAGGAAGGAAGAGTGTAATCATGGGAGGAAAATGCTGGCTAAATGTTGCAAACATCTATGTAACTACATGTTGCATCTAAGTTTTGTTTTTTTATATCATGAATGATTTGGTATATAATTTTATCAAAACTTTCCAGGCTTTTATTAATTATAGCCTCCACAATTATTGTATTTTTCTTTTTTAAGTTCAAGCTGAATGGCAAGTGGTGGACATGGATTGACTACCAGAAATTTCACGAACTCTGGCAGCGAAATCAACAAAGCAATGGAACAGAATCATTTACATCTTTAGATTACATAGCCCCAACTCCTGCTTGGGCGGTGTTTGGTGCCACAGAGAAAGGCTTTGATCCCCTTGAGACAAGATTCTTCCGCAAGAAGGGGCAGAAGTCCTAGATAAAGATGACTTTGGATTTTTCATTTTATTTTATTATAATGTATTTTGTTGGCAACATTTTGTGTGGATTCAATTGAGAACTCTATTGTTACAGTCAATAACTATATTGTTACAATTGATAATTCAATCGCTACAGTTGATAACTATGTTGTTACAATTGATAACTCTATCCTTACAGTTGATTAACTGTTGTTACAATTGATAACTCTATTGTTACAGTAAATAACTATGTTGTTACAATTGAAACTTTGTTGTTACAATTGATAACTCTGTTGTTACATTTGAATGATTTGAGGATTTGTTGACAAAATCAGAATGTGGCAGATGAGATTCAATCTTATTTCTTTCAGGTGACACCAAGGTGTCTTCTAACAACTTCCTACACATTTACCGACTTGACCAGTCTACATTCCCCATATCTAAAAAAACTGACAACCCTTTAAGTTGCAGGAGTACTGCACTGGACGTATCACTATACAGAGCTCTCCAGTCATTTCTATCATCAGCGATGAATGTATCATCACTGGATGTATCACTATACAGAGCTCTCCAGTCATTTATATCATCAGCATAGCAGATGAGAGTAAAGAAACAAAAGACCACTTCATTCTTTGGTGTTTATCCATTCTCTTTTTTTGTGTTTATTTTCTGTTCCTTCCACCTTGGACTGTTCCATGCAGGATCATTTCTGACAAGGTTCAAGCCATACTAAATTTTTGTTTGCTACTATTGAAAGTAGTGATTCTTGTGAACTTATAAGCATCTCTGTTTTATTTCTAAAGTACGCATTTGATTCTTGATTGTAAACCAGCATAACTGCACAAATAGCATCCCCCATAAGTGCTCTGCTTGCAATTCTATTAAACTTTTTAAGAGTATATAGTTAGTGTCCCAGTCATTTGTTAGTTCTTCTGATCCTTCCTGAAAGGATGCACTTCCTTCCCCCTTTTTTCCTGGTCACTCCCATTGCTATCATTCTCTGTGCATGTAGTATTGTCTCTTTCAGCATCCTCTTCATTGTTTTGTAGCGTATCCAAAACTGCTTTAAGTAACCAAGCCATGCCTCTTCTCATAGATTTCGCATCCACTATAGCTTTACTTGCCAATGAATCAGCTCTTACATTGCCTCGGATTCCCACATGAAGTGGATCCATGTGAAACTTTCAACATTGTTGATAATAAGTGATACTGCTGTAAAAACTGTATAACAATAGTACTTACATAAAACAATTGTACTAAGGTAAAACACAGGTTTTTAAAATTGTTCCACTAAGACACGAAGAGCTATCACAAAAACTAAGGGGTTATAATGAGAAAACAAGAAAACATACAAATTACAATACACAAAACATTTTCAACATTTCAGCCAAATGGTCTTTATCAAGATACGCACAAAACATCAAAAGACAACGAATGGAAATTATCACAACACACAAAAAAACGTGTCCAACCGAAATATGGAAGTAAGATATGGGAAGGACAGGAAGTACATAAAAAACGTAATAAAAGTGGAAATGAAACAGACAAAAAGATGACAGAATAAATTAATTTAAAAAATTTGTTTTGCGTGTTGTGATAATTTCTATTCGTCGTCTTTTGATGTTTTGTATGTATCTTGATAAAGACCTTTTGGTTGAAACTTTGAAAATGTTTTATATTTTGTAATTTTAATGTTTTCTTGTTTGCTCATTATAACTCCCTAGTTTTGTGATAGTCCATAGTGTCTTAGTGGAACAATTTTAAAAACCTGTGTTTTACGTAAGTACAATTGTTGTTACGTTTCATGCAGTTACCTTATATTGATTTACATGAAACACAAGATCAGGCACATCTACAATGAACTATCAAATTCCCTATATGTTTTAAATTCACTTCTCTATGACAATTACTTTGTATATGTATGTCATTGTTACCTGGACGTCTGTGCTGTTAAATGTCCGTCGTCTAATGCTTTTGTGATAGTGCCTTTCTTTTTACTGTTTGCTAAATGCTTGTCTTGTATTTACTTGAAAAAGACCTTAAGTTTGAAACATGGAAACTGTCTTGTAAATTGTTATTTGTATTTTTTTGTATCTATAACCTGTAGTCTGCTGAAAAAGCTGATCGACCTTGTGTTTTATGTAAGCAACATTGTTGAGAAGAGTGACGCACTCATTTCTTAAATAAAAGTTTGTCTCATGCAATCGATAGAAGATGTCTGCACAGTAGCAGAGTGTTAGTGTATCTATAGAAGATGTCTGCACAGTAGCAGAGTGTTAGTGTATCTATAGAAGATGTTTGCACAGTAGCAGAGTTGTTAGTGTATCTATAGATGTCTGCACAGTAGCAGAGTTGTTAGTGTATCTAT
This sequence comes from Meghimatium bilineatum, assembly GCA_034231615.1. NCBI lineage: Eukaryota > Metazoa > Mollusca > Gastropoda > Stylommatophora > Philomycidae > Meghimatium > Meghimatium bilineatum. Next base: position 17,850,175 of record CM067304.1, read on the forward strand.
AGATGTCTGCACAGTAGCAGAGTGTTAGTGTATCTGTAGATGTCTGCACAGTAGCAGAGTGTTAGTGTATCTATAGATGTCTGCACAGTAGCAGAGTTGTTAGTGTATCTGTAGATGTCTGCACAGTAGCAGAGTGTTAGTGTATCTATAGATGTCTGCACAGTAGCAGAGTGTTAGTGTATCTATAGATGTCTGCAGAGTGTTAGTGTATCTGTAGATGTCTGCACAGTAGCAGAGTGTTAGTGTATCTATAGATTTCTGCACAGTAGCAGAGTGTTAGTGTATCTATAGATGTCTGCACAGTAGCAGAGTTGTTAGTGTATCTATAGGAGATGTCTGCACAGTAACAGAGTTGTTAGTGTATCTATAGGAGATGTCTCACAGTAACAGAGTGTTAGTGTATCTATAGAAGATGTCTGCACAGTAGCAGAGTGTTAGTGTATCTATAGAAGATGTTTGCACAGTAGCAGAGTTGTTAGTGTATCTATAGATATCTGCACAGTAGCAGAGTTGTTAGTGTATCTATAGATGTCTGCACAGTAGCAGAGTGTTAGTGTATCTGTAGATGTCTGCACAGTAGCAGAGTGTTAGTGTATCTATAGATGTCTGCACAGTAGCAGAGTTGTTAGTGTATCTGTAGATGTCTGCACAGTAGCAGAGTGTTAGTGTATCTATAGATGTCTGCACAGTAGCAGAGTGTTAGTGTATCTATAGATGTCTGCAGAGTGTTAGTGTATCTGTAGATGTCTGCACAGTAGCAGAGTGTTAGTGTATCTATAGATTTCTGCACAGTAGCAGAGTGTTAGTGTATCTATAGATGTCTGCACAGTAGCAGAGTTGTTAGTGTATCTATAGGAGATGTCTGCACAGTAACAGAGTTGTTAGTGTATCTATAGGAGATGTCTCACAGTAACAGAGTGTTAGTGTATCTATAGAAGATGTCTCACAGTAGCAGAGTGTATCTATAGGAGATGTCTGCACAGTAGCAGAGTTGTTAGTGAGCTTGTCTTGCAGACTTAATTTGTTAAACTAGGTGAGTCAAGCACCAGCTATCCACATTGTATTGGCTATATGATTGGATGTATTATTTCTATTGTCTTTCCCCCGAGGTGAATGATGGTTGATTGTATCCATACTTGCCGTTAATCATAGGGGTGCCTCAGTTGTCATTTCAAGCCAGATGTGTTGCCTTGGTTGCATTAAGTACATGTTTGTTCAAGGTTGTATTGATGTTTACTATCCAATTTGTTTCTTGATCTACCTTTGGCTTTATGTTTGGATATTCTTTTGTTAAATGCTCTTATTGGTATTTTGTTTGAGTTCATTCTCATAAGGTGACCGAACCATTTTACTTTCTATCTTTAATATACTCAATACTTGATATTATACCTAATCTTTTCCTAATTTCTTCATTTCTTTTTTTAAATCTGGTTTAGTAACTATTGCAACTTTTCTCAGACACTTCAATTCGCATGTAATGATTTTACTTTACTGCAAGACTGTTAAAGAGCATGTTTGACATTGTTAGCAGAGTGTTGGTATAAAAATTGTAGAAATTATGTCTTTTGATTTCCTTCTTGATTGTTGGGTGTATGTATTATTAATGATTCAAAAATCAACTATAGTTGAATAGTAATGTCCTGTATATACTTCATTTATTATTTTATTATCTATATGAGATGCACAGAATTTATCTATAATACTTGTATTCAAATGCCTGTATTAATACTGTTTCAAATACCTCGGATCCAGTATATGCAGCGATGGTAAATGCAAAGCAGAACTAAAAGTAAGACTGGAGATGGCTTTAGTGTCCTTGTCAAGGTTAACTGTGATTTGGAAAAGCAACATCAGTGTTGGAGTGAAAGTCAAACTGTATAAGTCGCTGGTGCTTTCTGTTGTGTTGTATGGTTGTGAGAGTTGGACACTCACTGCGGACATGGAGAGAAGTTTACAGGCTTTCGAGTACAAATGCTACAGACGAATTCTACTAATTTCCTATAGGGAACATAAGACCAATGTGTACGTAAGAAATAAAGTAGAGATGTGTGCAGGTGTTCAGAAGCCATTGCTCTCAATAGTGAAATGATAAAAACTAGCATGGTTCGGACACGTATGCAGGCACGATTTCTTGTCAAAAACAATACTACAGGAACTGTCGTGGGTGGAAGAAGCAGAGGAGGGAAAATAAAGGTATGGACAGACAATATCTTGGAATGGACAGGGCAAGATATTTCCACACTCATCCACATCGCTGAGGATAGAATTGCTGGAGGACTCTGTGTGCTGAGGCATCCAATGTGGTACCCCTACGACCCTGAAGGGTTACGGGTTTATTGATTGATTAATTCTGTATCCCGACATATGTTCAAATGACTTAGTCAAAATCTCATCTTTTTGTTTTATTGATGTTGACCTGGTTAGTAAACATGTTGACTTCAGTTAACCCAATTATAAACATCCAAAAAACAAAAACCAAAACCATGATAATCAACAAACTTACAGAACGAGTGCTAAAAATATAAGGAGAGATGCTATGAGTAGGATCACTACCAATGTCTTGGACACATAATCACAAATGATGGTAGATATGAAACAGAAGTTAAAAAGAGAAAAGGAATGGCTAAAAGTACTTTCAATGACATGAATAAAATATTGATTCTAAACAAATGACAAAGATAAAATTATATATATATATATATATATAATATATATATATATATATATAAAAGAGCTGAATAAATAGGAAAAAATTCCCAGACAACACAACACTAGCTGGTTAACATTTGCAAAAGTTTCAGGAGCCCAAAGCTGCTGTTGTGTCTGTCAAACATGTTTCCATAGATGATGCATCTTAGATATGATTGGTAGAATTTGCAATTCAGTGTGGCATGAGTGGGACTGGCCAGATTGAGGAATATGTTAACTAGCTAGCCACAGGAATCACCATTATCTTCTTCTCGAACCCCAGGAATTGCGAGCAATTAGCTCTTACTTCTTATGTGCAGTGAGGAGGTTTCTCTGAGCTTTCTTTCATACCCAGGAGGTTTCAGCTTAATGCAATGCCTATTGAAGTTGCCTTCTACTCAAAGGAAGTAGAAATTAGTGTTATTGGTGATATTTTTACATAACGGCAGAGTCAGCAGTGGGACTGAGATACTGTATAGCTGAATATGTTGGGGCCATCACTGACCACCTTTGCTACTCATCATGGCATTCGATGATGATACTTTAGATTCTAGATGAACTCAAACCGTGACTGAAATATGTTTTAATCCTCTACCTACCAACCAGCCATCCTTTTTTCTTCTTCTTCTTTCGTTCACTTGAAACATGTCTATATCTGTAATTTTGTCTCCTTAATAAAACTCACTGTCTTTTGTAGTTCATACAGTGTCCCATAGAGCTTTGATTCCAGTGTTGTTTCCTCTGGCCAATATGTCTGCCTCAGCGTTTCATGCTCAGAACACTCTTGAAGTATATGTTTGGCACTCTGTGCTGCCTGTCCACATGTACACATGGCCGTGTTGCCAATCTTGAACTTTGTATACATGTGACTGCGGAGTCGGTTGTGTCCTGTTCTGAGACATAGAATTATAACTTGTTCTGATCTGTTCATAATGTGATAGTCATCTTGTTTTGGTGTTTGTGGCTTTCTTATTGACTTTATCATCTGTTTTTTTCTGATGGTAGGTGATTGGTATATCTGGTTGGTCTTCGGCAGCACCTTCCTTAGCCAGTTGGTCTGCTTTTTCATTTCCTGGTATTCCACAGTGAGAGGGTATCCACTGCATGGTTACCCTATACTGGTAAGACAATTCGCTAAGTAGTTTTTTTAAGTCTGTTAGTTTTCCAGACTGGAGAGCTTGAAGCACTGACCTTGCATCTGTCAGGAATACCACAGGCTGTAGGCCAGAGTTGGAGTTCAGCAGTTTTTTAGCTGCCACACTAATTGCCTGGATTTCTGCATCATAATTATTGCAGAATTTTCCTGTCGGTGTTCTGATTGTATCTCTAGGCTTGTGTGGATATTCTATATATACACCTGCACCTCCATTCCTCACAGCATTCTGTGCTGACCCATCTGTGTACACTCTGACCCATATATCTTGTGGATATTCTTCATCCAGGAAACTGAGGGTGACTGTCATTAGCTGCACACTGTTCTGTTCGTCCTCGCTTAGTATTCCTTTCACATGGGTCTGAATGTATATTGGCATTCCATGGCTTTCACTCCACGGGGTTTGTTCTGGTACAGACCTTAAGGGGCTGTCAACTTCAGGTAGGTCTGTAAGTTGTCTACAGAGTCGTTTAGCTTGATGGATAAAGCTGCTCCTTTTCAGTCGCCCCATTGCTAGATTTACCAGCCATCCTAATACGAGATGTGATATGTAAAAACTCTGATGTGCCAAATAAATGAAGTGTCCGTCATGGCTGACAAGGCAGTTGCTGTCTGATGGGCAGGAACATAATGTTTCTATCTGATCTAATCGTTCCTGTGGCGACCGGACATGAAATTCTAGTTCAGGTTGAAAAGAAAAGATCCATTGTCTTCACTGAGGACGCATCGTTGGCGGCAACTAAGGAAAGGCAGATGCAAAGCGGTCAATTAGTTACATGTACTGACACCTCTTGCTATTGCATGTCGTTTCTCGATATCTTACTTTTATCTTGCGTCATTACTTTCTTTTCTATATTTATCTTCATGTTAAAGGTTTGGCATTTTTCATATAATTTGTCTTTGTAATTCCTCTTCTGATGATGCTACTAGGGCTTGGTCATCTGCAAATAGTAGTTCATTTAAGTTATCCTTCAGATTTTCTTCCGTTGTCATTGCTACTTTGCAGATGTGATCTATTTATGTTATGAACAATAGTGGATATAGTACACATCCCTGTCTCACTCCCGAGTGAATTTTAAAATTATCAAATATACCTGTGCTCATTCTTACTGAGCATTGAATATACTCTGACATAGGCTTATCAGAAGTTGGGGAACTCTATATGTCTGTAGTGTTATCCATAGTTGTGCTCTAACCACCCAGTCAAAAGCTTTCTTATGGTTCAAGAAAGCCAAATATAAGTCTTGGTTATGTTCTATCGCTCTTTCTGAGTTGTTTGAGGTCAAAGATTGCATCTGTGCAGCTTTTATTTTTCCAAAAGCCCATTTGTATGTTGTTGAGCCATCTATATATAACAGCCATCGTTAATATTGTTTCTTGTGTCACTGAAATGTCCTTTATATTTCTCTATTCCTTCTCTATTTGCACCCAGATGTGCGTTAAATCTCCCAAAATATATTAGATCATTTTCATTATTGCTATTATTTATTAATCTGTTTACATCCTCAAAAATTTCCTCTCTTTCATTGGTTGGTGTGTTACATCGGGCATAGTCCTGTATAAATGTTGTATTTACACTGTCTTGTGTAATCGTGTCTGCTATTAAACGTTTGTTCTGATGTGTAACGTGAGCAATGCTCTTGTGTAATCGTGACTGCTATTGAACGTTTGTTTTGATGTGTAACGTGAGCAATGCTCTTGGCTAGTGTCGGATCTATGAGGAAGACTATACCGAGTTTAGCTCTTGAAACTGGGTCAACTCCGCTAAATATACGTGTAATCTTGGTATACTTTCTTACAGCATTAGTCTTTAACTCTTGTATCGGCTAATCCTAGAAATTTGATGTTTCACTTTTTCATATCTATAAGATTTTGTTTTTAATGTCTTAGTACGCAAATATTGATTGTAGCAAATTTAATGTGTTGTTTTCGTATTCAATGTTTAGCATTGTTAGTCATTTTAACGTCGGTATTCATCTTCGGAAAATCCTCCATTTTAATACAAGCACTTTGTTCTCACTCTCAGATTGCTAATCTAGCTGCAGTGTTGTATCAGGAAAATACACCTGAGATCTCTAATTAACACATGCATTATTGTTATGTTATGTTCCTCCAGGGCCATAGGTGGCGCATAAGGCAGAAACCATAGCTTTCCATTTCTGTCTTTGTGCTGCCAGGTCTTTCAATTGTTGCGTGTTGTTTAGTTTCATTGACATGTCTTCTCTTTTAATGGTTCTTCGTAGAGTTTCTCTAGGTCTCCCTCTTCTTCTTACTCCAGGTAAGAAGAATTATTGAGGCCACTTATTCCAGATGAAGAATCCTGAAACACCAAACTACACTTTCATTTGTGACGACAAAGAAACAACACAACCGCCATTTTACCAGGTCCCAATATATATATATTTATAATTGAAAGCGACGTCATAGGCATGTACTAAATCTTCACTGCTGTTAATCTATATGATTGTAACCAAATCATTTTGTGATGTCATACAGGCCGTTTGATAACCTACACAGTTATAACAGCTGCAATTTTTGACTGCTATCATGTCGCCTTATGTGTCCAAAATACTTTATCTTCCTTTTTGGATGTCATGTATTACATCATGGGAGCCGCGTTAGCGCACTGGCTTCGCATATGAGTGGTCCTGGGTTCATTCCCCAGCTGAGGCGGAAATGTTTTCAGATCGCAACGGCTCCCAGGTCGACCCAGCCTTAAATGGGTACCGGATTAATCCAGGAAGTAAAGACTGCGAGGGAGAGGAGATGGCTACCGCCCTCATTTGCAGAGCCTGTGAAATGTGAGATCGCTAACATCTCACACCCCTACGGCATTAATAAATGCTATGGGTTACTTTACTTTTTTTACTATTACATGATATTTTCCTTCCACTTGGATGTTTATGTGTTCTGGAGTATTGTTTTTGCTTCTCTGCAGAACAGTGGGTGTCAGTATTGTTTCATTTCACTTCCTGTTCTTGACAGAGCATCTGCTTTCTCATTTCCCATTATTTCACGATGTGATGCTATCTATTGAAGGGTAAAGTTATGAATTTGTGGACATGTCTAAGCTCTTGTTTGATGTGCAGAAAGAGCTTAATTGATTTTAGCATTTTAAATCTCACAATGGCATACTAAAATATATTCTCAAAAATAATTGACAAGAAAGAAATCAACACAGCAATGTCTCAAATATGATAAAGTTTAAAACAGAATCTGGTCAAAACAACAAAACCACAACTACTACAGCATAAACATAATATTCTATACACAACAACAATATGAAGATATTTCTCAAGTAAATATAACAATGGAAACATATCACAGAACTCATGGCTATGTGGAAGTTAGCTGTTAATGCAAGATAAGTACATTTTTGGGTCTGTACAGTGATGTCTTGACCAAGCCACTCACAGATTGTGAGTTATCCCCCAGACCTTGTAATCTCATGGAGAGACCAAGCCACTCACAGAATGTGAGTTATCCCTCAGACCTTGTAATCTCATGGAGAGACCAAGCCACTCACAGAATGTGAGTTATCCCTCAGACCTTGTAATCTCATGGAGAGACCAAGCCACTCACAGAATGTGAGTTATCCCTCAGACCTTGTAATCTCATGGAGAGACCAAGCCACTCACAGAATGTGAGTTATTCCCCAAGACCTTGTAATCTGGAGAAACCAAGCCACTCACAGAATGTGAGTTATTCCCCAAGACCTTGTAATCTCCTGGAGAGACCAAGCCACTCACAGAATGTGAGTTATTCCCCAAGACCTTGTAATCTCATGGAGAGACCAAGCCACTCACAGAATGTGAGTTATTCCCCAAGACCTTGTAATCTCATGGAGAGACCAAGTCACTGACATGTGTTGATATTGTGAGGAGTGGATTCACAGCATGTGAGTTATCCCTCAGACCTTGTAATCTCATGGAGAGACCAAGCCACTCACAGCATGTGAGTTATCCCCAAGACCTTGTAATCTCGCGAAGAGACCAAGCCACTCACAGAATGTGAGTTATCCCCCAGACCTTGTAATCTCATGGAGAGACCAAGCCACTGACAGCATGTGAGTTATCCCCAAGACCTTGTAATCTCGCGAAGAGACCAAGCCACTCACAGAATGTGAGTTATCCCCCAGACCTTGCAATCTCATGGAGAGACCAAGCCACTCACAGCATGTGAGTTATCCCCCAGACCTTGTAATCTTGTGAAGAGACCAAGCCACTCACAGCATGTGAGTTATCCCCCAGACCTTGTAATCTTGTGAAGAGACCAAGCCACTGACAGATGTGTTGATCTTGCGGGAGGTTTAAAAATTAAGAAGGTTGGGGGGGAGGGAGTTGAAGTCAGCTGTCCCATTCCATAGCGGGTCAAGGTACCTAGAAGTCATGCTGAAGTTGGATGTGTCATACTGAAATGATCAGATATAGCAATGATATATACTCAGATATATATTTACAGTTTAGCTGTAAACCAAGACAACACATTCCATTTGCTGGAGTAAATCCTACTAATCTGCAGGAGTTTGAGAACAGAAGACCTGCATGGTGGTAAGGAATGAGCAAACACCACCACCAGTTACTAGTTACTTGGACTAGTAGAGACAAATGGTGTCTTAATCCTTTGGTAGATTATTACAACACACATATCGATCAGAGGTCACCATATCTGCAATTTGTGCTTTGCTGATGAAATTTATAGCTAGCTCAGAACGGGAACTATAAGAGTTGACAGAAAAATATACCAGCAAGGAAATCAAAACAGAAAAGATTAAGATCTTGGTTAACAGCAGAGACTGAAGCACAGACCAACATCATGATGAATGGGTATAAATTTGAAGAAGTGAATACTTTCAAATGCATTGGATCTAGCATATGCAGTGATGGATAATGCTAAGCAGAATTAAAGATACGGCTGGAGATAGACTAAAGTTATGTCCAGGCTAAACTTAATTTGGAAAAGTAACATCAGTGCTAGAGTGAAAATCAAACTTTATAACTCACTAGTACTTTCTATTGTGTTGTATGGTTGTGAGAGTTGGACACTTACTGTGGACATGGAGAGATGATTACAGGCCGTCAAATACAAATGTTACAAACAAATTCTACAAATCTTCTACGGAGAGAATAGGACATATATGCAAGCAATAAAATAAAGATGCATACAGGTCAACAAGAATCATTGCTTTCAATAGTGTGAAATGATAAACACTTGCAAGGTTTGGACATATATACCAACATGACTCCTGTCAAAAATGATACTATAGGGAACCGTCAATGGTGGAAGAAGCAGAGAAGGACAAAAAAAAGTATGGATGGACAATACAGCACAAGATTTTCCCTCACTTGTCTGCATTGCTGAAAATAAAACTGGAGGACTCTTGTGTCTTGATGTATCCAATGTGGTGCCCCTACGACGCTGACGGGTTACGGGTTTACAGACAGATTATCATTCAGACAACAATGTCTGATTGATTACCTGTGCTCTGTCTGCTTGTACCTTCTTCAGGTAACATATTCTTTCCAGAATGTAATCTTCTTTATGGATGTTCTGAATTTCTTATGAATCTGGACGAGCTGCCCTGTCAAAATCAAGAGTATGTTTAAACAATCTAAGATGTCTTATCTATCGCCATCTTGGGTGGCTCTTACCGGGGTGCCCTAGTGACCATTTATGTTTGTAGCTTTTTTTGAAAATGTATCTAATTTCACATTTTCTTGTTGAAATTTAGTTAAAGGAAATTATGGCATGGTCTTTTGTGGATATTAATTATAAACACTGTATCAAGACCATAGATATATGTAGGGGGCATAAAGTTCAACCACCTACTCCAATCAACTGTTAAACATCCAGTCCAATATTGGTCATATATAGAGTGGTTTGTTTTAGGTCATCTTGGGTTTGCAAAGAAGCTCCTGTGGACAAGATTTTCCTTTTGTGAACAGTGAAACTGAGACAGTTCTGTAGAAAACCCAGCACAACTCAGGAAGATAGTATTTTCTAAAGGAACCTCTGCCTGAAAAAAGTCGCATCTATGACCCTGCTGTCTATTCTACTCTTGTAAATGAAGAATAAAGAGTGATTTTTTTTTCAAGGATGTTTCTGATTAACCTTTTTTCAAGATTTGTAAGTGGAAACTGTGTAATGATAATCAACTATAACGCATCAAACAAAATGGGAACATAAGCTTTCATGGTTGCAAAAGACACAAGATTATAGTAAGGACAATAACTCAACTTTAAACTCAGTTGTTTACATAGTGAAAAGTAAATTGTATAATGCACAAAAAGTCCAAGTATCCAAATTGCTATTGGGTCTATGGAAAGCTCAGACTTTTAATAATAATAACTAAAATTATGTTTCCTCAAAGACAAGAGCACATTTGAGTAAAAATATATCTCCATGAGCGTATACATTTATAACACCTTTTTATGGATAAAAATTCTATCTTAATAAAAAAAATGTGTTCATTAATCTACTTGAATATTTTCTATTTACACCAACAATATACAGTGAAATCCTTCTATAGCATATTCCATTATAACAAATTTTCCTATATAACAACACTTCAAAATCCCCAATTATATTTATCCTTTATTGTTTGTACTGTATATAGTGAATTTCTTATATTAGATACATATTTCATCGGCCCAAACCAAGTTATAATGAGATTACACTTATTTTTTATTATAAGAAATTTTACACACATTTATATATGTAAGTCTTGTCTTATATTCAAACTCTATCAGCCAGGGACAAAAATGTGTGTGATAGCGTATTTTAGCGGAAACAGTGGTTAACGTTATCATGTATTTGTTATTGTGCAGTCAGTGAATGCTGATATCACTGGAGAGAGATAATACAAATTCATATAAATGTAGAGTTCTAGAAAATATAAAACTACACTGGAAAAAATTGCACTCTGATAATTAAATAAGTTCAATGAAGATTTAAAAGTAAATAGTAAAGACAACAGATTTATTTTGCTCATAAATGAATCAACTGATATTGACTATAACCCCAAAAATGCATTTTCCTGCTACAAGAGAGATCCAGCGGGAGTTTGAGAATGATCACTGACGAAGACAAATACGAATTTACATAAATAAAATATGCATAGAAATCTCTAATTTACACATTAAAATCACTAGCCGGACATTCAAATGATCATGAAGAGCAACTGTCATTTCATACTTGGAATTCTGAAACTATATGGCCTATGAAAGAAAAAAAACGATTTAAATATGCCATCAATTGGTAAGAGATGACAGCAGAGTTTGAATTAAAAAAATTCCAGTCAAACAAACTGAATAAAGAATGTCAGAATAAATTAGCTATTAATTGCATTTCACCACATTTTAAGACAATTTTACTATGTTTTAGTCATTTATACACAATTTTGAAATGTGGCCATAAACAGTTTCAACCATCTGGCAACCCTGGCTCTTACACATCACTGAAACATCAGCTGTATAGAAGACCATCAAACAGAATTAATTAGGACCTTATTCGTTACATTTATTTTTATATTGTTGGGCTTTCGGTTGATCACTATATACTTGGTGTTGTCTTGGCTATTTTTAGCATGAGATTCCAAGTATGTAAAGTGACCAACCAAAATCCAAACAATAAACAAAAATGTAAAAAATGGGGTCCTAATTAATTCTGTTGGAAGGTCTTTATTGGAGACAGTCATGTACATCGCTAGCAACCATACCTTCCATTATTAATTTCTCCATGCTGATGTCTCTTTAATGGCCAAATAATTTCAGTTTTTTTTTTGGTTATAATATTGTTTAGCAGCCAACCGTCTGTGATGTTTACCATTATTATCACTTGTTGGTTCATCTGTGATGTTTACCATTCTTATCACTTGTTGGTTCATCTGTTTCACTGTACATGATATTCTCAAAATCTTTCCGTAGCATCTCATTTTAAAGACAGCTTTTCTATTTGCCAATGATTTATTACAGGTAAATGTGCATGTTTCACAGCCATAAATTACTGAAGTGTATCTCTCAACAAACACAAAATCTCACCATCAAAAAAATACATGAAAATGATAATTAGATTAATCACATTGCGGTAACTTGGACATCAATATGACCACACTCCAGTCAGTTGGACATCATAATATGACCACATTCCCGTCAGTTGGACATAAAAATATGATAAATTTGCAGTCAGTTGGGCTTCAAAATATGATAAATTTCCAGTCAGTTGGACATCAGAATATGACCACATTCCCATCAGTTGGACATCAAAATATGATAAATTTGCAGTCAGTTGGGCTTCAAAATATGATAAATTTCCAGTCAGTTGGACATCAGAATATGATCAATTTCCAGTCAGTTGGACGTCAGAATATGACCACAGTTAGATGTCAGAATATGACCATATTCCATTCAGTTGGACATCAGAATATTATCACATTCCAGTCAGTTGGATATCAGAATATGACAATTTCATGAAGGAAAAACAAACATATTTGGAAATAAATACTGGCAAATTGGACAGACAATTATGAAATGCAGATATGATGGCATATAAAATTGATGTGGTCAGTAGCTAACACAGGCAATGAGTTATGTCTGCAGGTTATCATCAGCCCACATCGGAAAAGTTCAAAGGTTCTCTGATCCCAGTGTCAATAAATCCATCAGTATAGAGGCTGAGAGTTCCAGTTCATTGCTGACATCATATATATGTTTCTCTTTATGGGCTGTTCTGATCTTTACACCAATCTCATGCAGTCTTGAGAGCGACCATGATTCAAGCTTGGAAATCCTCTGAGCGAACAAGGTTCCACAATGCATTAACTATGTCAGATCGATCAATTGATGTACCTATTGACACTGTGACCAAGCTCTCCAGTACATTGGCTCGCCTCGCTCATTACTCTCAACACCTGCATGCCCTGACACAAATATACAGGTAATATTTTTGGTCGTTGATTATGTCAATAATCTCATTGATGACGGTTGACTCCTGCTTCAACTTTGATAAAATGTTTATTGAGTCACTAAGTATGCATGCATGTGAAGTCTTGTAACATCAGCCATGACTGTGCCTCCATCACAGCTTTTTATACACCAACAATATTACAAACCATGCAGTGATATCTTATAGATAAAAATCAAGCTGTTTATATTGTGCCAGAGATCTGTAAATATTTTATCCCAACTTGAAAAATGAAATGTGATACTTGTCTTATTTTAAGTAGACAATCGATAATAATTGAGACTGCTGTATAACGATAGTATTTACATAGAACACAAATTCAATTAGTTTTACAATGAACACACAGACTACGTTCTCATTCCCAATAATTGCTTAGTGCACACATCTATGACACTACTTGTGTATACATCATTGTTACCTTGGACGTCTCTGCTGTTAATTGTCTGCCATGTAACGCTTTTGTAATAGTGTTGTTATTTTTACTATTTGTTCACGGTCTTGTATTTTCTTGAGAAAAAAAAAGAGCTAAATGTTGAAAAAGTCTTCTATATTGTTATTTATATTTTTTTTGTACCCATTCCCTATAGTCTGATAGTATGTGCGTTCATTGTTAAGCTGATCGACCTTGTGTTTTACATAAGTACTATTTTAAGTAGTATATTTCCCTCCAGGGCCAGATAAATGGAACACATTATATGGAACAAAACAACAGCTCACAAACACATGCATATATCACACAATGGCATCGGGTCAAAGGGCACGAGCCCATGGACAGCTGGATCAGCAACCAACCAACCAAGTAGTATATTTAACATGCAATATATATTCAGGCGACATACGCCCTATTCTTTCCAGAATATAGTCTTCTATGTTGAATCCCTAACTCCCCACAATTCTGGGAATGTTGACCTGCTATAGTCAAGGATATGTTTAAACACTCAGAAATATATCCCAGAATACTACTTTTTAATTGAAAAATGAAGAACAGATTTTCAATGTCATATTTGCACCATGTTTAGGCAATCTATGTTTTGCAGAGATTTGCTTATAGTCTACAGTATCCTGAGCTAAGCCTGACGATTGACGTGTCGCCTGTACACTTTTAGAATGCAATCTTGTGGAAAGTTGCTGCCTGTTCTGACTCCATGCCTGGTTCTACTTTATAATTCCCCCTACATTAAAATTTGTTATAAAAGAATATGTTATAACATATTCTTTTATAACAAATTTTCCTATTTAACAACACTTTCCAAAATACCTAATTATATTTATTGTTTTGTTTATACTGTATATAGCAAATTTCTATTATTATATAAATATCTAATTAGTCTGGACCAATTTGTTATAATGGGATTTGACTATCAGATATAGGGTCACAGAATGAATTACAATCATATATTGAAAAAAATGGAATGAACTACCATTAGATATTATGGGCATGGATCGTGACAGATCGGCAGTATAGGAGACATGTCAACTAAAACATAAATAATAACTAGTTTCGGATTTGCGTGAAATCTATTGGTTGGCCATGGCTATTTTTGGCATTGACTCCAAGTATACATAGCGACCAATCAAAATCCAACAATAATCAAAAACGTAACCAACAGGGTCCAAACTAATTCAGCTCGAAGGTCTGTAGTACTGTCGATAGCCAAGCATGGATCTACCGCTGGATATTATGGGCATGGATCTACCACTGGATATTATGGGCATGGATCTACTACTGGATATTATAGGCATGGATCTACCACTGGATATTATGGGCATGGATCTACCACTGGATATTATGGGCATGGATCTACCACTGGATATTATGGGCATGGATCTACCACTGGATATTATGGGCATGGATGGATCTACCACTGGATATTATTGGCATGAATCTACCGCTGGATATTATGGGCATGGATCTACCACTGGATATTATGGGCATGGATCTACCACTGGATATTATGGGCATGAATCTACCGCTGGATATTATGGGCATGGATGGATCTACCACTGGATATTATTGGCATGAATCTACCGCTGGATATTATGGGCATGGATCTACCGCTGTATATTTATACTTGAAATTAACTATCATTGGATAAAAGAAAATGTGGATGGAATTATTCTTTGATATTGGGGCGGTGGAATGAACTATCAAGGATTTTTGGGAACCACTGAATTAACTAGTTCTGAAATACATTTTGTAGGAGGAGGGGAGATGGGAAAAAAAGACACTTGAATTTTAGACTCATGTAAGCAACTATAGTAAACTTAAGAACATTTATTCCTGTTTAAGAACTTGTAATGATTTGACTGAAATTTATGAAATTTTCTCAACTGACTATATTAATCCTGTCACAACATACAATTTTTGAAAGTAAAAATGAACAACAGATTTCAATGTCATATTTGTGCATTTAAGTGTGGCGCATGGCCGATAGGTTAGAAACTTGGTCTCACAACCGTGAGGTCCAGAGTTCAATCCCCAGTTAGGACTGGATTTTTTTTCTGTCGGAGGGTAAATTAAAAACCTCACCCTGTACATAATGTGGCGACAGCAATTGCATGCGGCCTTTATCACATAGCTACAAAATCCATCCCCTAACACAAAAAAATTCAGTATTAACAGTTTTTTTTTTACAATAAACATAATATTCCTGTAAATTAGTACAGTGGAGTCCCTCTATGCATCATCCTTTTAACTCTTTGCCTCCGTACGGTTTTCCTGCTATGCCGAACACGATAGTAAATTCATATTAAAATGTAGATATTAGCAGCTCAGTGGATATAGAGAGTTAAAACAGATTTTTAATAACAATTTTCAAAATCCCCCAATTATTTTTAATTCTTTGTACTGTATATACAACTGGCCACCCCACCTAATAGTTGCTGTGGCTTAGTACATGAAGAGTTATCTTCATTCCCGACGGCAGATGCCGTGGGACCTACCTTTACCTTTATTGTATATAGAAAATTTCATTTCTGTTGTTACATACATATTTTTGTTGGTATGGATTCAAGTTCATGCCAGCAAGATACTTTTCAAGATAATTATGAAAAGAATGGAACAACATATGAACAGAGAAATCAATATAGTTCAAGCAGGTTTTAGACAGGGCAGAGGTATGCCCTACATACATTGTTTGAACGTCTTTGCAAGACAATATTGAGCACATCTATGTCTCAAAAAATGCCATCTAATAGTTGAATTACCAAATCACATTTTTCAGGGATAAATTAATTATAATATAATAATCCTCATACAAAGATCAAAGGAATGTGCCGAAGCAAGATAATAGTACTAAATGCAGAATTTAAAGCTATAAAATCATGTCGATATATAAATATAAATGAATGAACCATTTGATATTTTGGGCTATTGAAAACTGCTTGATATTTGGGGCTTTGGATGAACTAACGCTGGACATTAGTGGGTTTTTTTTATGTCTACCTAAATATGTATCTTTGACATTTATCATAATAAAACCTTCCAATCAAACTCATGGAGTGCTGGAATGGGAGGCTCCACAAGAGACCATTTTTTAGTGGTGACATCTTCAGCCAGGCAACATATACAACAGTAAGTGAAACTGTTCAGGATCTGATGCATCTCCTGTGAGCTGCGAGGAAGTTTTCCTTGGAGCCGACGAGTAAATGTGTCCAAACTACCAGCATGAGCCACAATCAATATATCTCCACCTTTGGAAGAAAAGAATAAAGAATGGTAAATTCAGAGATAATGCTGACAAATCTGGTTTAGGCACTGATTTAACATGAGATAGTTAACTCTGTCTCTATTATTTTAGATTATTTCGTTGTGATATCTCTATGTAGCAAAAACCTGTAAATACTTTTAAATGTAGCATGTCAATAATGGGTGGGACTGAAGTAAAACTGTTAGATCCAAGTGAAAACACAGTGAAATAAAGTTTTATAACTGTTGAAGTCAAATGTGTCAAATCATTGGCATAAATAAAATGTCAACACAATGCATTTACGTTCTCTGGACTACCTCTGCTGCAAGAGAGATCCAGTGGGTGTTTTAGAACAAACACACACACACAAATATTTTACAAATTGTTAAAAGAGTTTGGGTGGTAGAGTGGATAGTGAGCACACTTTACAAAGCTGACTTTGTCAAATTAGCTTATGGTTTGAATGCTGATCAATCATAATTTTGTGTCAATATGATATTGAATGTAACCATCATCAAACCTATAACCTTTTATGGATATCAGGGGTGCCACTATATCTCCAATACAAAAATTCAACCATGTCTCTGTTTCCTGTTCATTGTTCCAGTGTAGAGAATCTTAATCCTATCCAGTCTTATGAATCCATACTTTCCTTTATCTTCTTCTTCTCCTATAGTCAGCTATCCTCATTAGGACAGTCTTGGAAAGGGAATCATGTCTCACCATGTGCCCAAAATGAAGTAGAATAGCAGCTGTGTTTTTTATGCTTGCCAATAAACCAAGTTCAGCAGAGGAAATGGGTACCACAGAGTAAAATACTGCTCATGGAAATGCAATACTAGAATATCAGTACACATGAGTAAAAACTTCCTGGGAGCTGATAGTGGCAGTAAC
The DNA here is from genome assembly GCA_034231615.1 of Meghimatium bilineatum. NCBI lineage: Eukaryota > Metazoa > Mollusca > Gastropoda > Stylommatophora > Philomycidae > Meghimatium > Meghimatium bilineatum. The sequence continues at coordinate 17,867,560 of CM067304.1, forward strand.
CACGATATGGTAATAATAACTCTTAAGATTAGACTTATACAAAATTATCATAATATAAAGGATCTCATCTGTGATTTTATTTAGAAAAGTTAAAAAAACCCAGAAATTGCTGATATATTTCAGGCAGCCATGGAGGAATATTTCGCAGCACTCAATCTTCTTGAGGAGGATGCCATTGACATGCAACATGAATAATGCACTTCTAGATACAGCAACAACCATTCTAGGTGAAAATAAGCTATCTTAGCAATGTTTGGGCAACCGATGACATAATGTAGCTATCTTAGCAATGTTTGGGCAGCTGATGACATAATGAAGCTATCTTAGCAATGTTTGGGCAGCCGATGACATAATGTAGCTATCTTAGCAATGTTTGGGCAGCTGATGACATAATGAAGCTATCTAGCAATGTTTGGGCAGCTGATGACATAATGAAGCTATCTTAGCAATGTTTGGGCAGCCGATGACATAATGTAGCTATCTTAGCAATGTTTGGGCAGCCGATGACATAATGTAGCTATCTTAGCAATGTTTGGGCAGCCGATGACATAATGTAGCTATCTTAGCAATGTTTGGGCAACCGATGACATAATGTAGCTATCTTAGCAATGTTTGGGCAACCGATGACATAATGTAGCTATCTTAGCAATGTTTGGGCAACCGATGACATAATGTAGCTATCTTAGCAATGTTTGGGCAACATATGACATAATGAAGCTATCTTAGCAATGTTTGGGCAACATATGACATAATGAAGCTATCTTAGCAATGTTTGGGCAACATATGACATAATGAAGCTATCTTAGCAATATTTGGGCAACATATGACATAATGAAGCTATCTTAGCAATATTTGGGCAACATATGACATAATGAAGCTATCTTAGCAATGTTTGGGCAACATATGACATAATGAAGCTATCTTAGCAATGTTTGGGCAACATATGACATAATGAAGCTATCTTAGCAATGTTTGGGCAACCGATGACATAATGAAGCTATCTTAGCAATGTTTGGGCAACATATGACATAATGTAGCTATCTAACAATGTTTGGGCAACATATGACATAATGTAGCTATCTTAGCAATGTTTGGGCAGCCGATGACATAATGAAGCTATCTAGCAATGTTTGGGCAACATATGACATAATGTAGCTATCTAACAATGTTTGGGCAACATATGACATAATGAAGCTATCTAGCAATGTTTGGGCAGCTGATGACATAATGTAGCTATCTAGCAATGTTTGGGCAGCCGATGACATAATGTAGCTATCTAGCAATGTTTGGGCAGCTGATGACATAATGAAGCTATCTAGCAATGTTTGGGCAACATATGACATAATGAAGCTATCTAGCAATGTTTGGGCAGCCGATGACATAATGTAGCTATCTAGCAATGTTTGGGCAGCTGATGACATAATGTAGCTATCTAGCAATGTTTGGGCAGCCGATGACATAATGTAGCTATCTAGCAATGTTTGGGCAACATATGACATAATGAAGCTATCTAACAATGTTTGGGCAACCGATGACATAATGAAGCTATCTAGCGATGTTTGGGCAACATATGACATAATGAAGCTATCTAACAATGTTTGGGCAACCGATGACATAATGAAGCTATCTAGCGATGTTTGGGCAGCCGATGACATAATGAAGCTATCTAGCAATGTTTGGGCAGCCGATGACATAATTAAGCTATCTAACAATGTTTGGGCAACATATGACATAATGAAGCTATCTAACGATGTTTGGGCAACCGATGACATAATGTAGCTATCTAGCGATGTTTGGGCAACCGATGACATAATGTAGCTATCTAGCGATGTTTGGGCAACATATGACATAATGAAGCTATCTAACAATGTTTGGGCAACATATGACATAATGAAGCTATCTAGCAATGTTTGGGCAGCTGATGACATAATGTAGCTATCTAGCAATGTTTGGGCAACATATGACATAATGTAGCTATCTAACAATGTTTGGGCAACATATGACATAATGAAGCTATCTAGCAATGTTTGGGCAGCTGATGACATAATGTAGCTATCTAGCAATGTTTGGGCAGCCGATGACATAATGAAGCTATCTAGCAATGTTTGGGCAACATATGACATAATGTAGCTATCTAACAATGTTTGGGCAACATATGACATAATGAAGCTATCTAGCAATGTTTGGGCAGCTGATGACATAATGTAGCTATCTAGCAATGTTTGGGCAGCCGATGACATAATGTAGCTATCTAGCAATGTTTGGGCAGCTGATGACATAATGAAGCTATCTAGCAATGTTTGGGCAACATATGACATAATGAAGCTATCTAGCAATGTTTGGGCAGCCGATGACATAATGTAGCTATCTAGCAATGTTTGGGCAGCTGATGACATAATGTAGCTATCTAGCAATGTTTGGGCAGCCGATGACATAATGTAGCTATCTAGCAATGTTTGGGCAACCGATGACATAATGAAGCTATCTAACAATGTTTGGGCAACCGATGACATAATGAAGCTATCTAGCGATGTTTGGGCAACATATGACATAATGAAGCTATCTAACAATGTTTGGGTAACCGATGACATAATGAAGCTATCTAGCGATGTTTGGGCAGCCGATGACATAATGAAGCTATCTAGCAATGTTTGGGCAGCCGATGACATAATGAAGCTATCTAACAATGTTTGGGCAACATATGACATAATGAAGCTATCTAACGATGTTTGGGCAACCGATGACATAATGTAGCTATCTAGCGATGTTTGGGCAACCGATGACATAATGTAGCTATCTAGCGATGTTTGGGCAACATATGACATAATGAAGCTATCTAACAATGTTTGGGAAACCGATGACATAATGAAGCTATCTAGCAATGTTTGGGAAACCGATGACATAATGAAGCTATCTAGTGATGTTTGGGCAACCGATGACATAATGAAGCTATCTAGCGATGTTTGGGAAACCGATGACATAATGAAGCTATCTAGCGATGTTTGGGCAGCCGATGACATAATGAAACTATCTAGCGATGTTTGGGCAACATATGACATAATGAAGCTATCTAGCAATGTTTGGGCAACCAACGACATAATGTAGCTATCTAGCAATGTTGGGCAACCGATGACATAATGAAACTATCTAGCAATTTTTGGGCAACCGATAACATAATGAAGCTATCTACCAATGTTTGGGCAACCAATGACATAATGAAGCTATCTAGCAATGTTTGGGCAAAATATGACATAATGAAGCTATCTAGCGATGTTTGGGCAACATATGACATAATGTAGCTATCTAGCGATGTTTGGGCAACCAACGACATAATGTAGCTATCTAGCAATGTTTGGGCAACCGATGACATAATGAAACTATCTAGCAATTTTTGGGCAACCGATAACATAATGAAGCTATCTACCAATGTTTGGGCAACCGATGACATAATGAAGCTATCTAGCAATGTTTGGGCAACCAATGACATAATGAAGCTATTGGTATGTGATGCCTGGAGAGAACTTAAGAAGGTAAAAAACAAAATCCTGTCGCAGCATAGCAGTATAGAAAATTAAATAAAGAAATCAGAAAGATTAAACAAGCTAAAGAGAACTGTATTTCTGAACAATGTGAGTCCATCAATAAGGATATGAGGCAAAGTAACAACAAAATAGCATTTGCAACTTTCAAAGAGGTGACACAACCACACCGACCACGAACACCTATCATTATAAATAATGGAGTTTTGTTCAATGAAAAAGAAGACATAATGAAAAGGTGGACAGAATATTGCAGAGATTTATATAAATGTGAAACTGCCCTAGACTTTTAAGTATTCAAAGCCATTTCATTTCAAATTATTTGGGGGGGGGGGGGGGCAGTAATATAATGTTAAGTCATTCACCCATCAACCAGCAGACAGATTATGAGTTCCATCGTTATTTGTTGTTTAAAATAAACAGAGTTCATGCTCTGAGAAGGTTGAGGAATGGCATTATTGATACTGGAAAAGTGCAAGGTGATCTAGTCAATCAGTATCTGGTTATTCACTGACTAGGCAGCTGAGCACTTATGGGAAACCATATGCTATAAGCTGGTTCATAGCTCAACGTATCCTATTTTTCACCTTACTATTGACCTGGACCTCAATTAAGATACAAAACATTTGTTAATTCAGTTTACCTTCAGCTTCATGTGTTTTAAGGATATGCTGTGCCAGTTTGTGACACCTCTCATAATAATCTGGCACTGTCTCATCAAGGTGAAGGCTGCTGGTGATCACAAATGGCCTGAAATATGGAACAACATTTGTTAAGTTATGAAAAATAATTGTAAATGTTCATTCTCAAACTGTGTTACCGATATCAGACAAGGGCACTAACTACATTCATTCATTTTCCTTTTGCGCTGAAGTTAGCGCAGAGGTCAGATCTCTCCAATTCTGTCCATTCAAAGCTATTCTGTGCAGTTCTTGGATAGTATGGATATTGATTGTTTTACTTTCTATAAGTATTGTTCTTCTGAGTGTTTCTTTTGGTCGACCCCTTGCTCTTTTGCCTGTAGGTATCCATTCAAGAGATTGGTGGTGTATTCTGTTGGTGTCTATGCATAGGACATGCCCGATGTAGGACCAATGGCATTTTCTGATAACATCTGTGATGAAATTTTGATGTGTCTCTTCTCTGATTTTATCATTCGATTTGAATTCACTCCAATGGGTGAAATCCTACGAAGACATTTGTTCTCGAAACTCAGTAATTTCTTTTCTGAAGATAAAGAGCTTTTCCAGCTCTCACATCCATATGATAGCACCGGAATAATGCAGGAATTAAAAAAGCGCAACTAACTACATAACAAGAGATAAAGATTACTACGTGTGAAATGAGATGTCTAAGAAAAGCGGCAAACAGAACAAGAAGAGATCATGTGAGGAATAAAGAGATTACAAGAACTGTTAGAACAACGTCTGTGGTTAAATATATTGAAAAACAAAGACTGAAATCATTTGGCCACTAAATGAGAATGAACCATTATTGACCGGTAGTAAAAGTCTACAATATGAAAATGGAAACAGCAAGAGGCAGAGGAAGGCGAAGAAGAAGGTAGATTGAAGGGGTTACTGACATTCTGAGATGTCACAATATTACTACATATCAAGTGACCAAATGTGCTATAGCCTGAAAACTGCTCATAATTTAACCTTGTAATGCCTTACAGCAAATGCAGAGAAAAGATAAGATAGATTCTTAACTCACTCCCGCTGGATCTCTCTCATAACAAGATAATGGTCCTACTAGGTTCCCAATGGGATTTAGTCCAGAGAATGGAAATGCAGTTGTAGTTTTATTTGTGCTACTGGTTCAACACATCTGACTTTGGCAGTAGAATGTACATTTTCAGCTGTTTACTAATTCTACTAAGAGGCCGACACTCTTTGCACTTAAAATATCACAATTAATACATTCTCTGAATTAATCACACAAATTACATCACCATCTTAACCTAAAGTCCTGGACTACCTCCTGCTGGAAATCTTGTAGGACCACTGTCCTGATATGAGAGAGATCCATATATTCTGACCACTGTCCTGCTACAAGGGAGATCCAAATCTAATAGGACCACTGTCCTGCTACAAGAGAGATCCACATAGTCAGACCACTGTCCTGCTATGAGACGATCCAAATATAGTTGAATCACTTTCCTGCTACAAGAGAGATCCAAATATCGTAGGACCACTGTCCTGCTACAAGGGAAATCCAAATATAGTAGAGCCACTGTCCTGCTACAAGGGAAATCCAAATCTAGTAGGACTACTGTCCTGCTATATTTGGATCTCTCTTGTAGCAGGAAAGTGATTCGACTATATTTGACTAGAGAAATCCATATCTAGTAGGACCATTGTCATGCTACAAGAGAGATCAAGTGGGTGTTTGTAAGTGAGTGAACCATTTAAAAAATAAAAGGATAAATAAATGTAATCAAATACAGCTGGAACTATGAACAAGAAAAATGAAACTAGACATACTTGATTCAATGATTCACAGACAAGCTTACTTGTGCTCTACATTAATGCTGAACTTAGACTTTGCCAACTGTTGGGGTGACATCCAGACAGGCATTGCATTCTTGTACCAACCAAGCCACTCAAATGCAGAGGGTTCTATGCATATCTTAGCACCATTGCCCAATCCTGACAGACAAAGAGACACATAAATAAACTACAAAAGATATGTAAATAAACTACACTTGGCATCAGACATCTTGCCGCATGGACATCATGCAGTCATAGGGACTATGAAGTTGGTGATTGGTTACTGATCCAGCAGACCATGCACTTATGTTATGGTGTTAAGCTGAGAAGATTGTAGATTCTCTACCCCCTTAGAGCCAGAGCATAACTCACATACCTGGAAGGTAGGTTTGTATATATCCACTGCTCCAAGCTATTGCAGCCAAAATAGGGTTCACTGTGTTCATTCCCCACCACCTTTCGCTTACTCACTTTGCCAAACTTCTCAATGGTCCCAGGCATGTAACCAAATGTTAACGTCAAAAAGGCTTGTCATGTCCTAAGACCCTGAGATTTTATGATGTGTCTCAAAAATTTAAAACAGTGTTGCCAGTCTCCCCCTTCTCATTGCTGTGCATATCTGGCTCTCTCCTAACCACACAAGTTGCATGAAAATACACAACAAAACCTGAAAAACAGAATTGTATTGTTGATGTGCTAAAAGTCTCCACAAGAAGAAAGTCTCAATATATAGGCATGTTATAGACTAAGGTTTTCTGTTGCATGGATGATATGTCTGGTGAGCTATTGATGAGATCCACACATGGGCGGCTGGTCTGTTTGGCAACCTATTGGTGAGATCCATACTTGGCTGGTGTGTATAGCGGGCTATTGGTGAGACCTGCACATGCATGGCTGGTCTGTTTGGCAAGCTATTTGTGAGATCGACTCACACTTGGCTGCCAGGGGGGGGGGGGGCGCCTATTAGTGAGACCTGCCCATAAGTAGTTGGTCTGGTGAACCATTGGTAAGATCTGCAGACATCACGCATACAAGACTGTGACAAAGTCAAAAGTAGCTAATATTGATACCACCAAATAGTTGCATACCTTTCTGAGTAGGAGACTTCTTCTCAAAGGATTTCACATCACTGAGAGTCTTCTGTTTATGAAATAAAGCTTTGGAGAAACTACCCCATTGCACATAGAAAGTAAGAGCTAATCATTTGTAATTCATGGGGGATTGAAATAAACAAACATTAGGCAGTTACAAAATTCAATTGGTTTTAATGATGAGTATCAAGTATATAAACAGGTTGGTTGGATGATTGATTGGTTAGTCAAGTTTGATCTTGGGGGTTAGATTTCATTTGTTTAGTTTAGTCGTCTAGTTTAGTTTAAGTATTAGGGTTTGGGTTTCATTTGGTTTAGTTTAGTTTTAGGTTTTGGTTTCGTTTATGTTATATTAGTTATTATATTAGTTAGGATCATCATCACCTCACACAGGACATGTCTATAGGTGCTCTGATGACACATCCATATGTGCTCCTTAACACATCCATATATGCTCTGATGATATCCATCGGTGCTCCAATCTCACAAAAGAAAACAAGAGAGTATCTTTGATTGAAACAGGTGATAGCACGAAATGAAAAGAACACATGAGATTTTGTTATAATTAGCACATTACTGAACAAATTATACACCCATAAATTATGGTAATAATGTATAATTGATGATAATAATGTATAACAGATCTTACCATCCACAACATTCTGTGCTGTTTGTACACATCTCAAAGATGGAGAGCAATACACAAACTTAATGTTCACATCAGCTCTTTCCAGTGCATCACCTGTGTTTTAACATATTAAGAGCTTTCAATGTTTGGAATCAGAGAGTTAAAAATCATGAGAGAGTTAAATATATAGAAAAAGAGAGAGAGAGAGAGAGAGAGAGAGAGAGAGAGAGAGAGTTAAACATATTGAGAGAGGTCAATCTATGGAAAAAAAGATGACATTAAACACAAGAGATTTAAATTTTTGGAAAGACAGAGAACATTATGAGAGTTCAATGTTTGAAAAGAGCTAAACAAATTGAAAGAGTTCAATATATGGAGGGAGAGATGGAGTTAAATATATTGAGAGAGTTCAATGTTTGAAAAGAGCTAAACAAATTGAAAGAGTTCAATATATGGAGAGAGAGATGGAGTTAAATATATTGAGAGAGTTCAATATATGGAAAGAGAATTAAACATTGAAACAAGTGGTCTCAATTGATCTCCACCAATTGATAAGACCAAAATATGGCAAGGAAACATGACAGGCTAAATCAATGTTTCAACCATAAGGTCTTTATCAAGAAAAATAATGTTTCTACGATAATACATGAGGTACAGTCATCCCTCGCTACTTCACGGTTCATTTATCGTGGCCTCAGTACATCACGGGTTAATATTTACAGTATGTAAACTTTAGTTACATCTATGTATGTTACACACACACGTATCATATTTATATTATTTATACATTATTTTATGTATGTTATTTATACTATTAATATTTTATTTACATGTTTGAAACTATTCTTTAATGTTCTAATGATAACATATGCACTTATATGGTTTCATATACACTTATTGATATTATACATACAAAAAATGTACATTTGTTAAAAAATGAGAGGATGACACTACTTTGCAGTTTTTCACTTATCGCGGCCGGTTCTGGTCCCTATTAACCGCGATAACCGAGGGATGACTGTATATGTTTTCGTACATCTCTGTTAGAATTTTTTTCTGTTGTTAAATGTCTGCAATCTGGTCCATTTCCACATGCAGATGGACTGAAGGTCTCACTATTGACCTACTGGACTGACCATTAGGCAACATTAATCTCTCAGTAGATAACATGCCACTATAGTGAGACTTTCCTCTTGTAGAAGCCCCACAGCATTTCATCCGTACCATTATATTTCCCTTTGTGGTGCAATATTCAGTTTAATATAGCATTGAAAATTGCGCTGTTTGGGTCTAATGGGGTCCATTCGTGAACATGATACGAACTGCCAATGTGTACATGGTGCTGGAGCTATGAACAGGCGGCATGAGAGGAGTGGGGGGGGGGGGTGGGGGAGAGGTAGTGAAAAATTATATGCAAGATATGACAATTCCCTGGGAGAACCCAGAACTAATCCTTTGATACCTTCTAGTAATGTGCACGGCCACGCACCTTAGAGGAAATATTGCCTGATAGTCAATCTATTTAAGCTCCATAAAACTAAACTACCTTGTGTTTTTTTCATAAGTAACTTGTTATAAAGTTTTACTGCTGGTCTCACTTATTATCAAAAGGTCTTTAGGAAAACAATACAGAGTTTACAGGCAAATATAAGTGACGAACCTGTCGCTCGTGCCTGGAATCTGCCAACTTCAGTCAGTGGACTGTCTTTCAGAAAATCTTTATAAGAGTCACGCTTGACCATAGATAGAGGTAGGTTCAAGTCAGCCTGCTTATAGTTACCTGGTAGAATTGAAGATATAGATACATTTCAATAGAACCAATGACGAAGTTACCTATAAGTATGATGATGATGGAACCCTGAGGAAGTTTACCTCTTTTTTCCACCTATACATTAAATTAAACCTATTAGTATCGTAGGGTGCCACTCTGGAAACATCAACACAAAAATACTGCCATACCTCCCAGTATCTAGTTTACATGTGGAGAAAAATAATCTTATCCATTCTTTAATATTATCAATCCATTTTTTATTTTGTCCCTCTTTTCTTTTTCTGCCTCCCTCAACTGTCACCTGCAGGGTAGTTTTAGAAAGGGAATCGTCTCCTCACATGTCCAAACCACACAAGTTGTGACATTTAACAACTGCGATGAGATGTTCTTGTTGACCTGCAAGAATATTTATTTTGTTTCTCACATGTTGGTTTTATGATCTGTATAATTGATGCGCAATACTCATCTGTAACATTTATTTTAAAAAGCCTATATTCTCCTCTCCATTTCTACTGTAACTGTCCATCTCTCACATCCATACAAAAGAATAGGTATTATTAGAGATTTATATAGGTTAATCTTCACTTAGAGGGGTAAGACAAGAATGTATTTTATCACCCAGCCTATTTAACATCTACACAGAGAATATTTTTAAACATCTAGAAGGAATGCCAGGACTCAAGATCTGTGGGAAAATAATAAACAACATGTGATGTGTAGATTACGCTGAAAAGTGAACAGGAACTTCAAAGACTAATAGATCACGCGAATAAGTCAAGTAACGAATATAGACTAGATAGAAGCATTCAAAATAATCAGCAAAATCTCAGAAAAATTGATGCTAACCATAAAAATACATGGAGAGATATTACAACAAGTATAGCATTACCAAATTTCTGACAAATAATAATAATGAAATGAAATCTCTTAGCTGGATGTAGGGCTGTAAATATGTATCCAGTGTTGTATTATTCATATCCAAATGTTGATGAGTAATGCTACTCTTGTCAGCACAATGCCATTCTTACAAAAGTGCAAGTCTTCTGAAGTTGATTTAGTGATCCATACAGTAAGTTAGGGAGCCGCGTTAGCGCAGTGGTTAGCGCACTGGCTTCGCATATGAGTGGTCCTGGGTTCATTCCCCAGCTGAGGCGGAAATGTTTTCAGATCGCAATGGCTCCCAGGTCGACCCAGCCTTAAATGGGTACCGGATTAATCCGGGAAGTAAAGACTGCGAGGGAGAGGAGATGGCTACCGCCCTCATTTGCAGAGCCTGTGAAATGTGAGATCGCTAACATCTCACACCCCTACGGCATTAATAAATGCTATGTGTTACTTTCCTTTTTTTTTACAGTAAGTTAGTGACTGTTACGGGTGTCCATATAAGTTTTTTCCTGGCACTTGAAAGGTGAGGGCAGTCAATAAGGTGTTCCACTTGCAATGGGATGAGAAGTGTTATGTTTCCAGTAAGGAGGGGGTTTACCTAAAACAAAATCGATCATTATATTTCCTTTTGGGTGAGAAATGTGATGACCTTTTTGCAAACTGAAAATCAATGGGGGAGGGATTTTACTTACCTTTTGGCTATATTCCTAGAACTAAAAGACATGTTCAGATTTGCTTGGGAGGGGGCAGGATGGGTGTGAAAACCAAAAATAACATCAACAGTGTTTGGGAGCTTGGCTGGATGCATCAACTGTCTACCAGATACTGGTAATAATATTTCCTATTATAATACTATACGGACTAGCAATCTAGTGTGTACTTATCTCTCTATTACCAAGGGTGTTCACAAATTTTTTAGACTACCATAGCATTATCTTTAATAATTTGTACAAAACTCATGACACGGAGCTTTGAAATTTTCTATGTGTCATAATGAATGTTTGCATTTTATGAATAACTTTTTACGCCCCAGAGTTATTTCAAAAGTGAAATCCTACTTATTATATTGCCTGGCATGCATTTACATTACTCTGTATATATTGCAAAACCTAGTTTACATAATTTTGGATTTTTCAAGATTAATCTCTTCTCGTCCACGAGCCACTAAAGTCTACATTTTGGAGACCAATGTTCCAAAAAGACACTAAAATCGACATTTTGATGCAAATTTACTACTGTGAATTATAAGCATCACGAAATCAATAAAAACAAATGAACTGTTACAATTTGCAGTACTTCCGATTGAGAATATGTATATCTTCAGAAGTGTGTGTAATTCGGAGACATTAATTTTGGTTTTGAATAATATTTTCATATAAACAGATGTGTTTACATTTTCAGTTTGTGTAAATTATTGTTACTTGTATTTAAAGTACCGGTAATTAAATCTAGACTTCCTCGATGTTTTTTCAGTGAGTTAGGCTTTGAAAATGTTCCAAAATATATTAGGTAATAATTTCAACATGAGCATAAATGACAATTATAGGCCTAATATAGAATTATTACAATCTGACTTTGATGGAAGTACTGATTAAGATTTGAGTGTTGATGAAGCTGAGGAGGCATTTCCAATGCAATATATATATATGGCTATCCCCCCTTTACTGCATTAAAACATGATCTTTGGAGTATCAAATACGGATGTGAATATTCAGACCTGTATATAAAGCATATTAATTTGTACTATATATATCTTAGGATATGTAAATAACTACTAGGCACTAAAATGTAGGCCTAAAGAATAGAACATTTTGTGAAAAATGCATATTTTGATGGAATTTGCTGACGTCAAGACAATGTGACATTTATAAGTAATTCTGTATATATAAACTTTTGTACAAAATGAGTCAGGATATATGCAGATGTGTCTTATTTCATAATTAATGGATTATGATTCATTCTTCTGAGATACTAGCTTGGTTATGTACACATTTTTATTGTTTTTTCCCACATTTTCTACTTTTTTTTTCGGAATTACATTTTCCATAACTAACACAATATTGTATGTAAGCAAACAAACTAAACTGAGTCTTACTACCTGCATTTCTGAATATTTTCATGTCAGAATTGTTCATGTAGACAGAATGGTCATGTAGACAGAATGGTCATGTAGACAAAAATTTTTCCAATATTTTTAGTACTTTATGGTAGTATTTGTATTTTTACAATTTCTCCCTCACCATTCTGTCTACATGAACAATTCTGACATGAAAATATTCAGAAATGCATGAAATTAATAATCCATTAATTTTGAAATAAGACACATCAGCATATATCCTGACTCATAAATGAAGATTAGATACTATTTCGTTGGTGCCGCTATTTTGGAATGACATACTATCCTGGATGAGCTATTCTTAGTAATGCTATCATTACAGTTGCCATGTTTCTTAATTATACTAACGGTTTTGTCAATTGTTGAAGTTGGTCACCAATGATGTGTAACGGAAATTCAATGGTTTTTTTAATGTGATCAGTAAAGTGTTAATGTTTAACATTCATTCAAAGGCTTGAATATAAATAAGGATGAATTAACTAACTACCTTTGTCATCAAAACACTTGTTCATCCATGACCTTCCAAAAGCAAAGTCACACCGTTCACCATGTCGCATGACAAACAATCGTCGTGGCTTCACACAATCGCTGTGATTATCCTCTGTGTGTTTAATGTTGGTCTTTAAATCATGTGATGATTGACGTTTAGATGCCATACCAGTATCCTATTTACACAAACGAGGAGTAATAGTCAACTTAATCCTTTTATAAGTTAGCAATTAGTTTAGTGGATAATGAACAAAAACGCTAAAAAACAGTGTTCTCACAGCTAGAAAACAGTGAGCAAATAGCAAGAAAACTGTGAATAAACAGTCAGAAAACTGAATAAATAGCCAGAAAACTCTGAAAAATGGTGAACACACAGCCAGAACACTGTGAACAAACAGCTATAAAATGGTTAACAAACAGCCAGAAAATGATGACAAACAGCCAAAAAATGGTGAAACGCCAGAAAACAGTGTAGTCTGAGTAAGGGCAGACAATCCAAACTAATTTTACAGGTGAAATTTGGATTATAGTATTGTTGCTGTTACTACAAATGTATGTGCAGTTAGAATGAGTGTAGTCCTCTAAGACAAATTTCACATTCACTCTGGCATGCGACAAGGATATGTTCAATTTCTCTTGATATTCAACAATATATCGATTGTATATGTAAAATTGTCAACACCAATGAAGAAGACAACCTAAACAACCTCCTGAGCAAACTTCTTTTTTTCAGATGATCAAGGGTGCAGTCACATGTATACAAAGTTCAAGATTGGCAACACAGCCATGTGTACATGTGGACAGGCAGCACAGAGTGCCAAACATATTCTTCAAGAGTGTTCTGAGCATGAAATGCTGAGGCAGACATATTGGCCAGAGGAAACAACACTGGAATCAAAACTCTATGGGACACTGTATGAACTACAAAAGACAGTGAGTTTTATTACGGAGACAGAATTACAGATATAGACATGTTTCAAGTGAACGAAAGAAGAAGAAGAAGAAGATGATTAAGAAATAATATCAACATCAGAAGAACAACTACCTACAACAACATATAAATAGACTGCACACAAAATGAGGTACTTTAACATAAAGATAGACACAGAAAAACTGAGGTAATGTCAATCGCAAAAACAAAGAAACACTACTGTTTTCATCAATGACCAACAACTTAAACAAATGAAATAATTCACTTATCTTGGAAGCATCATATCATCAAATGGGAAAAACGCCAAAGAAATCTAACATAGATGCAACACTACCAGATCTTATGGCAGACGTCTGTTATTTTCAAAAACAAACATGTACATATGAAAACTAAAATTGCATTATATAAAACGATCATCATACCATCACTATGCTACCAATGTCAAATGTGGGCACTAATAAAAAGAGCCAAAAGAATACTTGTTATAACAGAAATGACCACCTGTGTGTTACCAGGGCCCGAAAGGGGAGCAAAGAATAGCAACACTGTTTACCTTCCACACATGTCGTAAAAGGCGACTAAGGAGGTTATGGGATGGAGTTGGCTGTCTCATCCCATATAGGGTCAGTGACCCAAAGCCATGCTGAAGTCAGATGTGTCAGGCCGAAAGGCACAGATATCGCAGCAATGCTGTAAACCATGACAACACATTCCGTTCTCTGGACTACATCCTGCTAATCTGCAGGAGTTTGAGAACAAACGCAGAAGAAGAAGAAGACATAAATAACTTGTCTACGTAGTATTCTCGGAGTAACAATATGTGATAAAATCAGAAATGAAAACATCAGAAGTGATCAAATCAGAAATGAAAAGATCAGAAGTGATAGAATCAGAAATGAAAACATCAGAAGTCTAACAAACGCAATGCCAATCCTGGATTACATGATGAGACAACAGATTAAGTGGTTTTCACATGCTTCCAGACTACCATCAGACAGTGCTCTTCAAAAGGCATTGTTATACAGACACAATGGATACAAAGCCAGGTGCAGACCATGCAAACGATGGATTACAGAAACAAAAAAGTCACGAAAACAATATATGAAGCACACAAAAAGTCATCTCCAGAGAACTCTTCTACCCTGGACACTGCAAGGTGTAAAGAGCAATAAAGCAAAACAAAAAATGTTACTACCTATTATCGAAACTTATTTAAAAACACAATGTTACAAAAACTAACATTCTAAAACTTGAGTGATGTGTAACTCTGATGGCTTTCTGCATCTTGTTTTGAACTCTCTGTAAAATCTACTCCTGTCATGTTTGTTTTTTTAAATTATTCTTTCCAAAACTCCCTCTGAATCTCTCTTATAGCTGAACAATGTTCCTACTAGATTTTCAGCAGGATGTAGTCTGGAAATGTGTTTTACCTCAGTTTTATTTTCATCAATGACTTAACAAATACGTCTTTGGCAGTGGTATGTATACATTCAGTGTTTTACCAAAATCAATGAATGGTGGATCTATCTATCTATTCGCTAAACCCTTTATTGCCTTTCAGCGCCAGGGGTAGAAGAGTTCTCTGAAGATGGCCCTTGTGTGTGCTGCATATATTGTGGAATTTGTCGCCTCTTTTATGTCGGTGGCCCATTGTTTTTGAGGTCGGTCTCTAGGTCTGCCTTCAATGTATCTGTGTAACATAGCTTGCTGTGGTATGCTGTAGTCACTTGATAATCACTTGAGTTCAAATCTAGACACAGACGAACTTATGTATAATCTGTTTGTTTTCCAATTTACACATTTTTTACAATTTCTATTATTTGTGGTGAGCAATCAGTATTTCTGCCTGCTACACACGGAGCGAGGTGCGCACACACATTAGAAATATTATTCCTAATCCTAACCTTACTCTAAGTACTTACCCGTAAGCTTGCCAAATCACACAACAAAGGTCAGGTAACACCTCAAAACTAGAGCAAAGGTCACAGCGGAGAACTATAATTTACTTCAGCTGTTAGATTATATTAATATTAAATATAGAGCCTATCTCCTTCTGCATTTGTTCTCAAAATCCTGCAGATTAGCAGGATGTTGTCTGGAGAACGGAATGTGTTTTACTATGGTTCAATGCTTTGCTACAACACATGTGCATTTCGTCTTGACACAAGCCTATGTCTAAATGGATATAGACTAGTCTATTCTTAAGAACTTGTGGCAGCAGCGCTACACTACAATACAGTAATCAGAAGTGATTTACATTTTACTTTGCTTACCCAAACAACAACAGATCTACTGCACCCTCTGAAGTTTTTTATTTATAATTTATAACTCACGTTCTCTAAATTTTTCATATTAGTATTATATGTACTACTATTATTTAAATTGCTGTCTTTTTTACAGTTTGCCTATTTAATTATAAGTTATAATAATTATTCATATACCAGTTTAATTTTGAGTGTTAACGGACTGACCACTAGTGTAGTGTAGTTATTATTATATAGTAGTATTAAAATTTAAACAGTGCCTTCTAATACTAGCAGAATAAGAATCTT
The DNA here is from genome assembly GCA_034231615.1 of Meghimatium bilineatum. Taxonomy (NCBI): domain Eukaryota; kingdom Metazoa; phylum Mollusca; class Gastropoda; order Stylommatophora; family Philomycidae; genus Meghimatium; species Meghimatium bilineatum. Next base: position 17,884,054 of record CM067304.1, read on the forward strand.
CTTACTTCGTCCGATGTTTGAAACCGGTTCTCCTCCACCATTCAACAAAACTAAGACTAAATTTTTGATAATACACTCAGTTTGAGTTTACTTATGTAATTCCTTTACAAAATTAAACATTAAAACAATGTTTACACTCATTACGTTACACAATTGTAGTGTAACTTCATATAAATTACCATCCGGTATTCACGTATGTCGTATGGCGTGCCGTCGATGCAACCACAAGTGACATGTACATACAATAGTATGTATTACAAAAATGTATTACAATAGTATATATTAACTATTATTGCTTAATCCATCGGCAAGTATTTGAAGTATGTGTGTACGTACTGTAGTGTCCGTCCACTCGAGCTTGCTACGCCTACTACAAGACAAACTTCTATAATTTTAAAAACTATAAATAAACTAAACATTAACACACGGCTCACACGCCTATTAACAAAACGCTACAATACAACTCTTTAACGTATCGAGCTAATAATTTCCTCAAATATGTTTCTTAAATGAACAAATGGAAAGATGAACAGATTTAAGTTATAGGCCTATTAGTCTTTTCTATTGTACAGTTTTTGACACAGGCTTTTTTTTTAAATTACTGAAGAATGCAAATCCTTTGACAGGGTTGCCATATGGTTTAAACTCGAAGGGTGTAGAGCAGTGATTCCCAACGTGGGGCGCATGCCCCACAGAGGGGCAATTTGATTGTTCTGGGGGAGGGGGGAATTCGACATTTTTTAAAGGGAATAATTCAATTTTATGAAAATAAAAAATATGTATATGGTACATAAGGGGGCATCAGAATTTTAGAAAAACTTAGATGGGACATGGTACAAAAAGGTTGAGAAACACTGGTGTAGAGTATTGACTTCATTGTAATCAGGTTATTCCTTAGGTATTCCGGTTCTGCCAAGAGTACCACTCAAAGCACGTACTCCGTGCCTCTATCGATACCCCCCCCCCCTCCGGGTTCTCCTGAAAAGGCACTCGATAAACGAGGCGAGCCGGATTAGAACCTGCAATCTCTTCAGCACAAAGTGAACGAACCAACCACTACTTCAATTAAATACACCATTGATACTGTTATAGATAAAGTATTTCAAGTAGCATATTTTAAAACTGACGTCAGTGCACTCTGAGAAAATACATAGATACTCTATGTGTATCTTTTTTACTGCTGGGCAGATGGTGAAATGGCAGACCTATAGATAATCAGTCTGAGAATATGGTATGCTTATCGCTCCTAACGCACGATGAGATTTCCTAATTCGACCTCATACTCACCCTTCTTTACTTGTCCCACACTTGATTCCAAATTCCAATATGTACTGCTGATTTATACAGTTTATTATCAAAATATAGGAAATACAAAATTCATAAAATTGGTCGAATTAGGAAAACGCCTCACAAGCTGCGAGCCAACTCGACGCCAGCTGAACGGACCTGGTTCCCGTCTACTAACTTCTGATTTTGTTTCTAAAAAAACATCATTATGTGCATTTTCCTCAACGAACGTTCTCTGCAACAGACATCTAACATCTGTCTCTTGTCTTGATGGTGCACTAGGGTAGACTGTAACCTGTCCATCTCGCGATGTTTCTTTACGTTGTTTTTTTTACAAATTGTATCTCTGCTTCCCTTTTTCTCGTATTCCCTCGACTTTACCATCAAGTAAGGTCTTCAACAAGGAGTCATATCTTTTGATATGTCCAAAATATTTATTTGTTTGATCTTTATTTCTTTTAATAATTCTTTCTTCATGTGAAGTATTGTTAGAACCTTTTTTTTGTCTATTTTCTTCTCTTTCCATGATATTATCCCTATTTCTCTATATAGGCCTATTTAGAAAAATTATAAAAATGGTAAAATTATAATATTAATAGCATTGTGATAAAATAAATGAAATGAATATAACAATTAAAACGTTTGCAATTAAGATGTAAGTGCGAATTTAATTATAAAGGTTACTGAATATAACTATCAATATAAATAAATCAGAAATAACAATAAACAAAGACAACTTTCGAAGGCCCTATTGTGACCTTTGTAATGAAACAAAAACCAATTAAGACAATACAACTATAAAAATACAACAATGCCAAGACTTGGACAATGGTTTCCCTATAAAAACCATTGCCGATGTGGCCATTTTGTCGTGGCTTTTAGATTAGGTGCAGAATTAGATGCGTACAATATTGACAGACAGAAATGGGTATGGGAAAATAATGAGATTGAAATGCAAAGTATAAGATGAAAAATGAAGAAAGAGGACACCAATTCACGATTGATAAAAATAACTCACGAAAAAGATAACTCAGAGCAACTAAACAATCAACTAAATGAACTGCTTTTTTCAGACGACCAGAGCCTCATTTACAAAAATGAAGAACAACTACGAAATCATGTTAACTCACTATCTGCAACATGTAGAAAATACAACAAGAAGTTCAATACACAAAAGACGGAAACTATGAAAATATGCATAACACTAAGCCCACTAAACATACTGATAGACAACATAGAAGTAAAACAAGTAACAGAGTTCAAGTAATACCTCGGTAGTATTTTTACAGAAAATGGAAGCCTTGATAGAGAGATAGAGACGAGATATCAAAAGGTAAATGCAGTAACATACCAACTTTCACCATTACTTCTTCATCCCAAGATCGAGATGGAAGTTAACTCTTTCAGGACTTGATTATTTTTAGGTTTGGACCAAATTAATTTTCAGGAGTAGAAAAATTTCCTTACATGTGTTTTTCATTGTATCACTTGACATACTAATATTAATAAATAGTGTATGTGTAATATATCATTGGAAAGAGGAATGGATACAGAATATGAATATATAAGTACATTGATCCTATATGATTACTTCACAAGGTTAGAGTTAGTAAGACACAAAACAAGAAAATGAAAATGTTAATTTAGATTTATTGACTTAACAATTCTGTTACACACAGTTAACACCAAGATTTTTTCAGTCATGTCATATTTAGAACTCACTATAAGAATGGAAGATTTATTGACTTACAGTTCTGTGGATATCTACGCCAAGGTTTTTTAGTCTTGTCACATGGAAATATACAGCTGTAAGTTGTAGGCTGATCCTAATTTTGTCAGCTAGCTAAATTTAAAATTGCACATCAAGCAAAACCTTTTAGTTCCAGTATAGCCAATATAGTCACAGTTTTCACCAACTGCCAAAAACATCAGGAGACTTCCTGTCTTGGAAGTAAAAAATGTTTGTGTCAGTGTTGAACATCAAACGTTTGCAGTGGGCACTATCTCCAGAAGTCTATTCTGTTCTGAACACTGAAAACACACATTTTCTCCATATGTTGGCTCGGTGGTAGAGGGTTATTTTTGGTTCACTTCACAGACCCAACTTGGTTGAATTAGCTTGTGGTTTGAAAGCCAATCGTTCACATTGTACTGGCAATATGATCGGATGAAAGCCAATTGTTCACATTGTACTGGCGATGTCATTGCATGCATTAGTCACGTCATAAAATTTAATCATAGTTAAATGGCAATGGTAGGAGAAGATGAGGTGGGCAAAAGATACTGATATAATAATAAAACCCATAGTCTGTCAGGGTCGTAGGAGTGTCACATTGATAAATTTGGTACAGAAAGATTTTCACACATCTCTATCCTCTACCATCCTGATGAGTTTTGAAACTTCACACCCTGCCATTGATATTATCTAGCCATGTCTTCTTCTGGCCTCCTAGTCTTCTTTCAACCTCCACCATACCTTGAAGAACGCCTTTTGTCAATGGACACAACATAGAAAGGGACAGTTTACAAGTTTCAATTTCTCTTAAATTAGTGGAAGTTCACTACGAGTCACTCATTTCAGTGAGAGCAGCAATTTAGTTGTACTGGTCAACTAATACCTGGCATAATCTGCACTGCTATTAGGTGTTGCCCATTATTTCTGCCTGCCTCATTGGACACATTGAAATAGATGAAACATGGGAAAACTGATTTTAATAATGTATAGTACCTAGACAAAACAAGCAATCAGTAGTACTTAGAATGAGTACATGGAATGCAAGAACCATATGCCTTAGACTTAACACCTCTGACATGACAAATGAATCATCTATTCATAAACCCATAATCTGTCAGGGTGATTGCGGTACTACATTAGATGCACCTCCTTTGTAGTATTTCTTTAGGTGTACAGCATAATTGGTCATAACATTTTTCTATCTTGCACAGCATACTTTGAGAGTTCAATAAAATCACTGAGTCTGTTGGCGATTGCATCACCAGCATAGTGAGATCTGCTGTCACTACCTCTATTTCCATTCTTGTACTTGATGTTATAGTGGGATATGCAGCTCACTTCTTAGCTAATTTCCTGCCATTTTGGTAGGCCATGAAACCCCAACCACATACGTGTGTTTCTTGTGTTACTGAGCCATCTGTGTAAATTATATGTGGCTTAAAGTGCTTCAGTGTGAGTTCTTGGATCATCCCTCTGTTCTGTTGGCAGCCAAGTCACTGCACTCTCATCCCAGCTGAATCACAGCTGTTGTCAATAACTTTCTATCTTTGCTAAATGTCACCCATTCACAGCTTCTTCCAACTTCCTCCAGCTCACAAACTCTTGAGTCTGTGATGGCAAAAGTACTGGGTTCAAATCTCCCGCAGACAATTGTATATTCATATTGTTTAGAGAGATGGCAAACTACTGAATGTTTTTATATTGCATAGAAAATAAATAAAGCCAAAAATTGCTGTGTTGATGCTATGTCCTGAATAGAATACACTACCATAACAAAAATATTGATGAAGAAGCACTCTGAGAAACTAGATTTTGAGTTTCTTGGTACCATCAAAGATAAACTATACAAGAGTCTTGGTACCATCAGAGATAAACTAGACAAGAGTCTTGGTACCATCAAGGAGAAACTAGACAAGAGTATTAGTACCATCAAGTATAAACTTGACAAGTCTTGGTACCATCAAGGATAAACTAGACAAGAGTCTTGGTACCATCAAGGAGAAACTAGACAAGAGTCTTGGTACCATCAAGGAGAAACTTGACAAGAGTATTAGTACCATCAAGTATAAACTTGACAAGTCTTGGTACCATCAAGGAGAAACTAGACAAGAGTCTTGGTACCATCAGGGATAAACTAGACAAGAGTCTTGGTACCATAAAGGAGAAACTAGACAAGAGTATTAGTACCATCAAGTATAAACTTGACAAGTCTTGGTACCATCAAGGATAAACTAGACAAGAGTCTTGATACCATCAAGAATAAACTAGACAAGTCTTGGTACCATCAATGAGAAACAGTTATTACTTGAATGTTTTATGTGAAGAACAATCAAGAATGGAATTGGTTTCACCATAAGAATAACAGATGCATCAACTACATAAACATTCACAATGCTATAGTACATGAGGAAAGGAAAGTTAGTGTGTAAGGAAAGAAATGTTAGTGTGCAAATCTAAATACATTTTGAACCAAAAAATGCAATGTTTGTTTTCTGTTTATCTGTTTATACACTATGTAGGTCTTTTTTATTTTGTTCGTTCTCAAACTCCCATGGATATCTCTTATAGTAGCACAGTGATCCTACAAGATTTCCAACAGAATGTAGTTCACACAACGGAAATGTGTTGTGTTGCTGTTTTAATTGCACCAATGGCCTGGCACCTTTGACTTTGGTAACTAATACATTCAATGTTTTTACCACATCTGCTGAACAGTGTACGTCTGTGATTATATTGATAGTATAATCGACCAGCCATACAAGAGAATATTGCTAAAATGGCTTATGTCTGCTTCACAACAAGGTAATCCAAACTATATTATGGATCTGAAACATGGACAACCTACACAAGACATGAGAGGAGACTAAATACCTTTCAGCTAAGATGTCTAAACAAAATCTTACATTAAATCGCACGATAAAACATCAATATAGAACTTTTACGCCACACTCAGCTACCATCTGCCATGAAAACACTTAATAAAAATAGATTGCGAGGGCTGGACCATGTCCACAGAATGCCAAATTGTCGCATTCCACAATAAGTACTATTCAGAGACGCGTCTGAAGGCCTGTGGTAGTCCAATGCTGAGGTACAAAGATATTTGTAAGTCCTCAATGAAAGATTTCTCCAAAATCTGGAAAAAATTTGGCCAAAACTTGAGCTGTCTGGAGGCACAATCTGTGTGCTGGCTGGGGCGATGTTGTTTAGGAACAATATAATAAAAGATATGGAAGATAAATTGAAAAGATGAAAACAGACATCTTCTGTTGCTTTAGCAAAATGATCGCTTAGAAAGTCTTCCATTAATGAGAGAAAAGGCTCATTGGCTTGTTTTTGTTTGTTTTCTTAATGATCGTCTGCAAGATGAAAAAAGTCATTCAGTAAATTCTAAATATTACAGAAAGTTATGCTATATAATTAACTGCTTGTGTTACTGTGATTCAATGGTGGAGCAAAGATGAATAATACTACAATCTGCCATGTATACTATGAGGGGAAACTAAGAAGATGTAGGGTTTATTATAGTGGAATCCCCTTATAACAACTTGGTCCAGACCAACAAAATATGTTGCTATATAGGGAAATGTGTTATAAGAGGATTCTCTATAGAGGAATTCCACTATACTAATCCTCATGATTTTTTTCTGCAATGACTTCTGGGAAGAAATCATGCCTGAACTTCTAGTAGGGAATCAACCCTGTTTGTGTGGGGAATTTACCTGTTTGTCTTAAAAATGCAGGATGGTCATAGCAAAGACCTCTCTAAAGTAAAAGACTTCCCAGATCCTAGCATTGCTCCCTACAGTTACATTTAACCAGTCATCTTGGACTTGTTCCCTACAGTTACACTTAACCAATCATTTTGGACTTGTTCCCTACAGTTAAATTTAACCAGTCATCTGGGACTTTGCTAAATCTATTTTAAAAAGCTGTTGTCTTTCTCCAGGTGAATTATGGTTGATAGTATTCACACCTGCCATTCTTCTTTCTTAAAGCGATTAGCTCTTACTTCATATGTGGTTGGTTGGTTGGTTGATTGGTTGCTAATCCAGCGGTCCATGGGCTCATGCCCTTTGAACTAATGCCATTAAATGGCATTATATTGCTGGGAAGTCTGTGGATTTTGGCCCCACCCCAGGACAGAGCCAGAGAATAACTATCACACCTCCAGGAAGGTAGGTCTCAACCTATGCACTGCTCCTAGCCACGTAGCCAAGATAGGGTTCACTGTGCTCATTCTCCACCACCAATTGACTATTGGTTATGCTGAACTTCTCTATTGCTCCAGGCATCCAACCAAATGTTCAAGTCAAAATGATTGTCACGTCCTGAGTCACTGTGCCTCTGTGATGGGTCTAAGCCATAGGAAAAAAACAGTGCTGTCAGGTTCCTCCTCCCCAGTGCTGCACAGTACATCTCTGGCTCCCTCCCAACCACAGAGGGTGCATACATATATATTCAGGTAAACATGGAACACATTTAAACAACAAAATATAACACATTTAAACAACAAAATAAACTCACAATTGTATAGATGACGTGCCATGAAGCTTTTCTAAGAAGATAACCTCAATATAACGGCACATCATCCACTAAGGTTTTCTGTTGCATGGGTGGTTTGTCTAGTGGGCCATTGGTGAGACCCACAGATGCAACCACCTGCGTACTTCCTATGTGCAGTGTGGTGGTTTTTATGAGCGTTCTTTCATACCCAGGAGACTTCAGCTTAATGCAAATGCCTAATGAAGGAGCGTTCTACTCGGGTGGAGTTTTGTCGATCCAGGGCCAGATGTGTCACCTTGGTTGAATTGAGTCCATGTTTGTTCAAGGTTATCTAGATTTTTTTCTATCCACCGTTTTCGTGGTCTCCCTGTGGCTTTATGTCCAGATACTCTTTTGTTATCTGCTCTTATTGGTATTTAGTTTCATTCTCATAAGGTGATCAAACCATTTTACTTGCTGTCTTTTGATATGTTCAATACATGATATTATACCTATCCTTTTCCCAATTGCTTTATTTTTTATTTTATCTAGTTTAGCAACCATTACAGCTTTTCTCATACCTTTTTATTTCACATGTAATTATTTTTCTTTGCTGCGAGACTATTAAAGACCATGTTTGGCATTGGTAGCATGGTGTTGTTTAAAAAACTGTCCCTGTGAACAAAAAAACATCACAAAATGAATGTGTCTTAGGAGTTCTTATTGTGAAATTTTGGTTAATTATGGGGAGGCATGGCCACATTTGTAACTAAACACACCATACAGTAATTAACAAAACAAAATTTTGATAAGACGCATAAATCGCTACATCCAACTATCTTCACTCTACGCACTGAGAGGACCCCAGTATGAACCTAGTAGGGGTGCCCCTCAGTGTGTTGCATGCAGCTCAATTTATCTGCAGCTGAAGTTGTGATTTTTTAATCTCCAAGTCACAAAATCTGTATGAAATACTAATGGTTACTGTTATAGCCTAACTATCAATGTAAAAAATAAATAAATAGTAATAAACAAAATAACAAAGACCTTTTTTCTACTTTACGGTCCAACTGGGACCTTTTTCAAGAAACACATAAACAACAAAAACTTAAAACTTTTGTTACTGCATGTTTTCCTGTGAAGGAGTGCAGAGAGACTTTCTATGGGCTGTGGAAATAAAGACTGCTTTGCCATAGCAGATACCTCAACATATATAGGAAGGATTTTAATTGTTCCACAAGATAAAATCCTGTCCCAACCGTGGATTGAACTCGGAACATCAGAGTTCTAACAACATGACCATGCACTCCATTAGCTCCACACATAAACAAGAAACACAAAATTATCAAAATATACATGTGATTATTTGGAGATGTCTTTCATTACTCACAATATTAAAAAGTTGGACTATAGACACGTGATGTGGCCACATCTCCCCATAAAGCACCATAATTTTTTTTCATACAAAGTTTTGTCATAATTTTTTTCTCATTGTGCTAGCAAGGAGACCAAAATCAATGCTGAATGAAATATGATCTTGGTTAACAGCGAAGGTCGCCCGTGTGTTGCCAGCCCGAAAGGGGAGCAAAGAATATCAACACTGTTTACCTTCCATGCATGTCGTAAAAGGCGACTAATGAGGTTATGGGATGGAGTTGGCTGTCCCATCCCATATAGGGTAAGTGACCCAAAGTCATGCTGAAGTCGGATGTGTCAGGCCGAAAGGCGCAGATATCGCAACAATGATATAAACCATGACACAACGCATTCCGTTTTCCGGACTACATCCTGCTAATCTGCAGGAGTATGAGAACGAACGCAGAAGAAGAAGAAGAACAGTGAAGGTACAGAAGCACAAACCAACAACATAATAAATTGGTATAAATTTGAGGACTTGAATATTTCCAAATACCTCGGATCCTGCATAGGCCTATGCAGCGATGGAAAAATCAAAACAGACTTAGAGATAGGTCCCTAAGGCTGGAGATGGATGTAGCGGATATGTCAAGGTTAACTTTAATGTGGAAAAGCAAAGTCAGTGTTAGTGTGAAAAGCTAACTTTGAAACTCACTTATGTTGTCTATTGTGTTGTGTTGGTGTGAAAGCTGAACACTCACTGCAGTCATGGAGAGAGGTTACAAACCTTCGAACACAAATGTTATAGACGAATTCTGCGCATCTCCTATAAAGAGCATGAGACTAATGTGTCAATCAATCAAGTGCCATGCCGAATGGCATAGGCGATCATGTTTCTCCACGACTCTCTGCCTCTTATGTTGTCAATAAGCTTGGTTGGTGAGCTTTTACCAAGCTACAATACTAGTCCATCTAGCGACAAATGTGTACGTTAGAAATAAAATAGATTCATACAGGTCTGTAAGAATCATTGCTGTCAATAGTAAAGCGACAAATATACCTACTTGCATGGTTTATAGGTCTGTTGTTAAGGGTGGTGGGTGTTCAACTCCCCCCTCCCACCCTTAGAAAATCATAACATGTTTTTTATTGCTAGGAATTTAGCCAAAAGGTGGGTGAAACCCCTACATTAACGATTTTTCACAAAAAGGTCATCTTTCTCATTAAAAAGTCATCACCTTTCTCATCAAAAAGTCATCAGCTTTCGCATCAAAAAAATTATCCGCTTTCGCATCAAAAGGAGGGAATTACATACAAAAATGGACGAATGCCTTTTTTCACATTATTTTATAGGTAAACCCCCTTCCTCAATGAAAACTTGTCTACGGCCCCGATGGTTGTTTTTTTTTGGACGTGTGATGATATGATTATTCGTCATAAACTATACTACAGGGAACAGTCGAGGTTGAAAAAAGCAGACGAAGACTAAGAAAATCATGGACATGCAGCATCAAGGGCTGGATAGGTCAAGGTATTTCCACACTCATCTGTGTTGCTGAAGATAGAATTTGCTGGAGAACTCTGGGTGTTATTTCATCCAATGTGGTACTCCTTGAACCTGGCAGCTTATAGCAGTGTTACCCAAACTTTTCTTTAAACCCATCCCCACCTCAATCTTTCAAAAATTCTGATGTCCCCCCCCCCCCCCCATGTAGGCCTCCATAAAGGGGCCCTACATTTTGTATAGGTCTATTCAAAAATTGGCTTATTCCATAAATGAAACCTAATTATAACTTGTTCAGGACACAAGACTTAGGTTTTAGGAAGAATGCACTAGAAAATTATTAGAAGAAAAAAAACAGTTAAGTAGGCTAAATTTTCAAAACATATAATAGACAACTAAATCTCAAGTACACATATTTTTTTTCGAAGTGTCCCCCTAAACAATGAAATTCCTAATACCCTCATCCCCCTTTTCCACCTGTGGGGCGTGTGCCACAACACGGGTTATAAGCTTATAGTATGGTGTGATAGCAGGGAAAGGAACATGAGGTAAATGGGGACTGTTGCTGACCTTTCATGCGAAGAGGGTACCTCATCTAAAATGAATAGCCTACTGTAATGTTAAACTTCTGTCATGTTTACGGGGAAATGAAACTTTCTTTTTTTTAAAAAGTATGTGCCAAACCTGATTAAGAATCTCGAATAAATAGGTCAGACTTAGGCCTGTTCAATCGTCTCATTTTATCCTCATGGTAAACCCCCACCCCCTCCCCCTACCATCACAAAAAACTAACAACCGAGAAATACAGGAATACTCAAAAACGTGTAATAACGATGTTCACAGGAGACACATTCACGTGACATTTACAGTGCATGAATACATGTCTCCTTACTTGATGATTGGTCGATAAGAGAATTAAAACCTTTTGGTTAAGATATGTTGATATCATGGACTTCCAGAAAAACTAATGTGGAAGTGTTGAAAAAGTCAAATGCGAAACGGACTTTAATCAATAATATAAGAAAAAGACAGTCTTTATATTTTTGGCCACTTCATGAGACAAGGAGGTTTGGAGAACATAGTCACAACAGGCAAGATTGAAGACAACAGAGACAGAGAGCGACAATGTGAGAAAATATTAGACAGTTTAACAACCTGGCATGGCAGGTAAACAACAGCGAACTTGATACATAATACTGGAGATAGAGAGCTGTGGAGAGCCATGATCGCATAAGCTAGCCGGCATGGCACCTGATGATGATATCGTCTTAGCGTAAATAGGCTTCAATTTCTAGCAAGTGTACTTGCGTTATAGCAAACACACACATCGTTAGGCTGCTTGTTGTTTGGTGAAGGCTCCACTGGTTTCATGAACTGTTCTTCCACGTGATCTGGTGGTAAAAGTCCATGCGAACCACTGATTGTGGATTATTTTGATCGTCTGTGTCTCACAACATCCGTGTCATGAAAATGTTCGCAGATGAACTCCGTGAATACACATTCATATGTTTATCAATGAATGCTCTAGTGATTGCAAAGATAGTCTTGAAAAGATAATCCATTCTTCACCAAGATCGATGTCTTCTGGTGTACACATCTGTTCAAGATCGATGCCTTCTGGTGTAAACATCTTTTCAACTTCTTGTTTCATCTTCTGTGTCCATTCTCAAGCTCCTGCAGATCAGCAGGATATAGTCCAGATAAAAGTTGTGCCATAATTGACAGCTTAACTGACAAATCGGATTTCAGCATAGCCTCTAGGTCAATTTGACACTGTGGGGTGAGACCAGTGTCATAAATATGTTATAAGGTAGGGGGAGGGAGAATTCCCTTAAAAAAGGTCATTCGTGTGTTTTCGTGTATCAGATCTTCTTGATGTGAAATGTGATGTTCTTTTTAGTGAAAATCTATAGGGGATGGTCTTTTTTACCCGCATTTTGGCCAAATTTATAATACTAAAAGTCACAGGCCTATTCCAGTTTGCTAAAATGGTGGGAAGTTGAATACCTCAACCCTTCAATCTCCTTATCTACATGCCTTTATGGGACAACAAAATCCACCTCAAATTCCTCTTAGTTGTTGCTTACGATATGCGTGACAGGTAACAGTTTAGCTATCCCATGCTCCCCTTTCAGACCCGCCAACCAAGGACGATTTCTATTGGAAATTAAATTTATCTATCACTACGTAGCAATTTTTTTTAAAACTAGAAACAGATTATTGAAGAGATTCTTTCTTTTTAATTATATCAAAGAACATATGTAAGATGTATTGGAAATTTAATTTATTTACTGGATGATCTCCGCGACAGAAGATCCATGGCAATCACATAATGCTGTGAATTAATACGTCCACAGAAAATACCTTATGGCCATTGATCTATGTATAAATAAATCAGTCTTCACGCTCTACCGCATTTAGTGTTACCAAGCGTGTTTATTCGCTTGAACGAAGCGAGACCAAGTGTGTTCATTCGAACACGTAACAGATTCGTTATATTTGTAAACTGTTCTAGAAACTGGGACATGGGCAAAACAGGGCGAGATATAAGTCAGCGTTATAAAACCAAGACAATCTAGGTCACACTTGGACACATCTTTGCATTCAATACATACAATTACAATACATATGTTCCATTAACATAAACAAATGTATATTTCCGCAATTTTAGTAAGCAATGTTTATCAAGTCAAAATATTTTGAGTTTACATTTTTTTAAACTCAGTTGACACGGGTGGATGTCGTTATATTGTGACATTGCGTAATTGTTGAAAGTAAATTTTTTCTTAAAAATGAAGCTTTTAAAACTGACAAATTGCAATTCCATTTGTTTCCTCGTGAATTCATTTTCTTGTGTTAACGAAATTATAATTAGATGATTAAGATCTTTTAAATTACGAATTCAGAACTATGGCCATAAAAACTGTAAGACTACATTACTACTTTGTATCAAAATACTTTATTTATTCTTTCCAATAATTAACAGTATCCAAATGTTAAATCAAAAATACGTTCAAGTGTAAGGGTATTTACTACCGTGTAAATACAAATAATACTAAAATTTAAGTAATTCCAAAGTTATTTCATGACAAAAAAGTCGAGTGAAGCACTTTCTAAGCAGCTCTCCTATACCCCCGTAATCCTCTCTCGAGGCGGTATGACATAGCAGACGCCGACATCGAAAGCCACTCGGACGCTAAGTATAGCTCACCACTCAGCTGAGCACGTTTATGCTGTTAACATTCCGTACGACCGAAAACTTCACCCCGGTGACTTCGTCCTGTCTTAACATGTCATATGGGGAGGAACCAGCCTAGATCCCAAGCGGTACTGTGACGAGCGAGCTGACTCGTCACTGGCTGAACCTTGACCCCGCGGTGGAGTCTAAGACATGTGAACGGACTACTGACACTAGTTCCCATACAAAGTCAAGAGCCAACTTTTGTAAAGTTCCGCGGGGAACTTGAACCTTATACGGACATTATCCCTTAACATCCAAAAGTTTATGTGCCACACTTTTGTTCACCATGTCAACAGTTAGGGAAGAATGTCGTGCATATTGCTTTCAAAAAAACCGTTTTTATATATAGTAGAACGGGGAATAGTTACATAGAATCACTCAAAATAAATGAGAGTTTATTTAAATTATATTACCACATGATCAGATCAAAATATTTGTGTTCTTATGATTTATTAATACATTTTCACATATTAATACATTTCACATGTATTACATCCCCTTATCTGATAGTATCTGCGGGGTTATGACCCTTAATGAATAATGGAAATGTCCACTCTCTATAGCCCTGCTATCCTATACAGAGCCTCAAAATATATTTCACAAAATTATTTTTCCATACAGAGCCTCAGTTTTTATCCTATTTTTTGCATTGCAATCACGTTTTTATCTTCTTAAAAATTCAAGTTGCAAAAAAGAGTCATGTTTTTATGTTGTGAGTTTAATTCAAGTACAATTAGTTTTCGCAAAAAAAAACACATGACATTTGTTTGGACAATCATTCAATCATGACTATTACATTTTTGTTTGTAAGGTGTCTTTTGCTAGGTCATATCGACTTACTGTACCGTGTCTCTAGTCAAATACAGTCACGTGAACTCATTCTTCTCAATGACTTTACTTGACGTTGATTTGTCATTGGCTGTCGACACAATGTATACAAAAGTGACCAATGAAAATCACTGTAATGCTTAAATAATGTGACTTCAGATGGATTATTTTCAAATATTCCACACAACTAATTGAGAGACACGATTATACAGTATAAAATAGTAAACAATGTGTAATGGGAATTTTTGATACCACACCGGTATATTCCGATCATTTCTTTTTGTACTGGGTCGTTCAGCAGACAGGGGTTACATGCGCTCTGTTGCATTCTTTATCTTTATAATAACTACTGAAACCAGTATTCTAGTTTCCACACTTTTCTTTTATTAATATATATGCACGTTGTTTGGGAAAATTAGCAGTATATTGCCCTGAATGATTTATGAAAAATAACCATCTTTTAATACGTATTGTATTTAGGCAAGTGCTACCAACTCGTTCCGTCAAAAGCACTAAACAACACAAATTGTTTTGAAAAGTCACACACCATTAGTTTTTTTAATAGCCTCGAAAGGGGAACAAAGAATAGCAATACTGTTTGCCTTCCATGTATGTTTTAAGAAGCGACTAGGGGTTATATGGTGGAGTTGACTGCCCCATCCTATATGAGGTTAAAATGATCCAGTGCCATTCTAAAGTCAGATGTGTTAGGTCAGAAGCGAAGATCTTGCATCAATGTTGTGAACCATGACAAAACACATTACGAACTACATCCTGCTAATCTGCAGGAGTTTGAGAACAAACGCAGAAACTCAATTATCCAGAGTGAGAACTAAGATGGAAAGCATCTATGTCTTGGTGATCAGATCTTATTGTGCTTTTTATCTCTTGTTACCAGGATTGATCACATTGTCCGTAATATCACTCCCTTAATATCCACTTGTGCTTCACTTCTTTCTTTCCCACTTTCATCATCCCTTGCCTCCCATTTCGTCATATGTGTGTTTCTATTCATTGTTAGTCAGCTATCGTTTGTCCTGATGATGGTTTCTTATTTAAAACGTCGTATGTCTTTGCGTCTATTCGCTAGTATGTCGTGTGTATACATATTGACAACATTTGTATCTAAATCCATTTTTCCTTATATTGCACTGTGTTGCCCCAGCCCTCGTATTTCCAGCCAATGTGTTGTTCCCGGCACTAGAGATTAATTCCTATAGACAAGAAAAAAGCTTGTCATCTTTCCTCAAGGATTACTAATATCGTATATCTTATGTGTCGCATAATTCTTTTCTCCTTCTTCCTCGTTTTCCAACAGGTCAGATGCTCATATGGATACCATCAAAGAACTGTTCTGTAGTTAACAGCTCCAGTGCCAGAGCTGTTTCAGAAAGCCATCGTTTCCCCTTTGTGCTGTGATATAGTGAGCAGTTTTGTAAAAGAATAGAAGCATTCAAAAACTTATTTTTATGTCGCAGATCTGGAAGAATCTGCGCCATAGTTTCATTTTTTTTGGGTGCAATTACCCCCCTTCAATTCAAATATATAGCCCTAAACGTGGACCTAATTACATTTTGAGAACCACTAATCTTTATCTGCTTCTTTTTATGCGTTCGTCCTCAAACTCCTGTATGTTATCAGGATGTAATCCGGAGAATGGAATGTGGTATGTCATATTTACATCATGGTTGCGATATCTGCGCCTTTCGATATGACACACCAAACTTCAGCATGACTTCTGGATAACATGATCCTCTATTGAATAGGAGAGCCAACTCAACCACCCAAAACCTTCTTAGTCACATTTTAAGATGTGCATGGTAGGCAACAATACCACTAACTTTGCTTGATTTTCCATACCACATTGGCACCACTGATCTAAACAACATAGCACAGTCCACACCACACATTGTTTGTGTTTTGGTTTTTCTTACTAGTCCTAATGTTGACATCTTAAGAGCAATCTTACTTTCGTGAACTGTGCTCACGAGATAGAAATAGGGCTCTGTTTACTGGAAGAAAACTTGACTATTGTGTCTTAGATAGTCACAGTGACTAAACATAATGCTTCATTAATAAAATATAATTTAGTCACAGTAAACAGGGAACTTCCCACTTTATAGAAGGTGGTTTTCACTTTATAGAAGGTGGTTTTACGTTTGCAATGAAGGGGAGATAATATGCACAGTTGTCAACATATTTGTTTTAATTAATTATTGTGTCAAAACAAAGTTGAGAAATCTACTCCTGGTGTACTTTCACTTTAAACTTGCCTTTACCAATTAGTGTGTTCTTTTTTTAATTGTATGCATCTGTCTAAAATGTTTTTAACAAATTATTGTTTCCTATATACAAAAACGAGAAATTTGGATGAGATCCCCTTGTTCTATCAATTTAAAAAAATCATATGGTTACTGTTTCATTGTTACTGTTACTCTTACTGTAATTACTGTTACGCATTGGAGCACCTGCCATCTGATGGTAAAACGGTACCTAGAAACTTGACTTTATCCCCATGATTAAATGTTGAATCATAGATAGTAATGCTGTATTTTGGCGGTGTGTATTTCTTGAAACAGCCATTACTTCTGGTTTCTTCTGGTTTAGACTGAGAGCTTTGTTTTCACTTTTTTTACTACCATGTCTAACAAGCTTTAAATTTCTTGTTCTCTCCCTGTAATCAGAACTGTATCGTCAGCATATCTTAGATTATTCAGATTTTATAACCTCCAACTGCTATTCCTAGCATGCTTTCTAAGTCTCACATAATATGCTCTGTATACAGAAATAAAAGATCTGGTGACATTACACATCCTTGTCTGATGCCCATCTCTATCTTTTGAAATTCTCCTACATTACCGGCAACCCTCGACACAGCTGTTTGTTTCCAATACATGTTTCTTACTATCTTTAGATCATCATCATCAAGTGCCGTCTCCGCAACGAAGGTTGGCTGCAACGTATCTCCAACATCTCCTGTCTCTTGTCTTGGTGGTGCACTCTGCTAGACTGTAACCTGTCCATCGTGTAATGTTACTCTCCCACTTGTATCTCTGCCTACCTCTTGCTCGCTTCCCTTTGACTTTACCCTCAAGTAAGGTCTTCAATAAGGTGTCATGTCTTTTAATGTGTCCAAAGTATTTTATTTGCCTGATCTTTATTTCTCTTAGTAGTTCTTTCTTCATATTAAGTGTCTTTAGCACCTCTTTATTTGTTTTCTTCTCTTTCAATGATGTTCTCCCTATTCTTCTATATACCCACATCTCAAAGGCATCAATTTTGTCTTCTAATTGTTTATTTAGTGTCAATGTTTCTGAGCCATACATTAATATGGAATAGATGTAGCATTTTATAATATCTTTAGATATTTGCCATCAATATAGCTGTCATTTTATTTTTACATACAGTCATATGTAGTAGATTTCCGGTAGTGACGTCTGTTGATGGAGGGTGTTTCTCTAATCAAGTCTGGGTCATTCCGTCGATCGTTGGATTAATCAACTAACATCGTAAAGTCCAGACCGATTTGTGTAACAGACTATTCAAGAACTGCACAGAATAGCTTTGAACAGACAGAATTGGAGAGATCTGACATCTGCCCTATGCGCTAACTTCAGCGCAAAAGGAAAGTGAATGAATGAATGAATATGTAGTAGCATTTATATGCGTATTCTTATACAACTTCTGATTTATGAAACAACCAAGAATGAATGAACAACGTAATTACAAACTCAATAAACTGCTTTTCGCTGACGATAAAAACATCATGTATGATGATGAAGAAAAACTGCAAACTCACATCAACTCACTATCAAGAATATGCAATAAATACAACAAGCGGATCAATAGCCAAAAGGCAGAAACAATGCAAATAACGAGCTCAACAGAGCATTTAAACATTCAAATAGAGAACACAAAAATAATACAAGTCAAAGAGTTCAAGTACCTACGAAGTATCTTCACAGAAGACGGACGAGTCAATTGAGAGATAGAAACAAGATGTCAAAATGAAAATATTGTGATATACCAGATGTCACTTTTGCTAAAGCACCAAGAAAACAACATGGAAGTAAAGAAACACATAAGTAAAAGCATCTTTGTGCCAACACTATTCTACCAATGTCAGACTTGACAACTAACACCTACACATAAGTATGGGCATCTTTGTGCCAACACTATTCTACCAATGTCAGACTTGACAACTAACACCTACACATAAGTATGGGCATCTTTGTGCCAACACTATGCTACCAATGTCAGACTTGGCAACTAACACCTACACAAAAGTAAGATCATCTTTGTGCCAACATTATGCTACCAATGTCAGGCGTGGCAACTAACACCTACACTTAAGAGAAAGATGGAAACTTGCGAAATGTCTAAGTAAGGCTATTTGAGTCACCAGATTCGACAAGGTGTGCAATTAGAACATCAGACGGGTACTAAGTATAACATAGTGCAATAAATATATAGAGAAACAACAGATAAAATTGTTTGGACGTCTTATGAAGATGAACGGTCCCATAAGAGCTTATAACAAAATTTAAATAATGATACAAAGCCAAGGGCAGACCTAGGAAAAGATAGATAGACAACATCAAGACCATCCTGCATAAACATGACTGCACTACAACCATAGCAACACACCTGGCTCTGGAACACAGACTACATCTTCTGTACAAACCTCTACGCTCTGCGGCAAGTGTGGACTTTATGACAATAGACAATTCTTATAAAAAACGTCCGTATTAGTAATAATTACTGAAATTTAAACCCCGTCCCTCCATTGTCCAAACTATTTTATCTATTGTTTCTATATATACTCTATGCATGGTGTTTTATCTATTATCTTTCTGATGTTCTCATTGCGCATTTTGGTTGAGTCTGGTGATTCCAATGGCCTTTTTCGGGCATTTCATTTTGCAAGTTTTGATCTTAAATCAAAAATCATGTACAGCATTCAACATAACTGCAGAATGTTCACAGTGCTCAATAATTACATACTTGGGTTATACATTGTTCACTTTCTCCACCTTGGATTCACTGGACATTTATGGATCACATTTATGGATTTAGAAGTTATTCATCTGACATTGGACTATTCAACAATCTAAAAAACATTAATCTATTGTTTCTTTTGAACCCTGTGCTCGCTTTTATTGCGGCGTTCTTTGCCAGAGAATCTTCTACCATTTATTCATTTTAACACAGGTGGGAGAGTTGTAAGGAATATAATTTTAACACAGGCGGGAGAGTTGTAAGGAATATAATTTTAACACAGGTGGGAGAGTTGTAACGAATATAATTTTAACACAGGTGGGAGAGTTGTAAGGAAAATAATTTTAACACAGGTGGGAGAGTTGTAAGGAATATAATTTTAACACAGGTGGGAGAGTTGTAAGGAATATAATTTTAACACAGGTAGGAGAGTTGTAACGAATATAATTTTAACAGTGTGTTGTCTAGTATTATTATGTATAAGAGTTAGTCATGGTCGCTGTAATTTATTGAGTAATGGATGATACATTTGGTTTTCTGTAACGTGATACACATGACAAATTATCACTTTCATTTATTCCAAAGACAGTAAGTGAGAAAAGGAAGCGTAGATGTTAGAGTGTGAGGTCTATGGCACCATCTTTTTCCTTATGTGGTATGCTAGTCATGTTAAGCACCTGCGATTCAAAGTACACAAATTGAGTAAACTGTAGCTTATAGGGACACCATATATATTGTTAGTTTCTTTGCCATTCCTGCAATACGAAAGTTATGAATATATTTGTGAATATATAGTATATTCACTGTTTACCGAAATAATCACCCTTCTTCAGTTTTTCTTTTTAAAAATAAAGAAAGTATCTTACGGCGAGGCATGCACCTTTCAGCCACAAAAGGGAGGAGGGGGTTTACTGTTGCAGATAATCCAGTCACCATGATTCCAATATTAACATTGTGATGACAAAAACGTATTGAATATATAACTCGGTGGTTATGGTTCTGCACCACTCTCTTAAATACATAGGCCTACTCTCGAACTCGTGGTGGCTGGATTACCAGAACTCTATTATTATTTTATGGTTAAAAAACTATGATATAACCAAATTGGCGCCCGTGTGTTGTCAGAGGACAGAAAGGGGGGGGGGATAAAGAATTGCGACATTATTACCTGCCAATTATGTTGTAAGAGGCGACTAAGCAGGTCTTTGGTTCGAGTTGGTTGTTTCATCCTCAAAAAGGTCAAAGTAGTAGGATGTGTCAGACCGAAAAGCGCAGATATCGCAGCTAAGTTATAAGCAATGACACAATGCACTTTTTCTCCGAACTACATAATGCTAATATTCAGGAGTCTGAAAACGAACGTAGAAGAAGAGGAGAGAAATTGGACCATGTCTGCGTTTGAAAGAAGCGCGCCTCACCATAATAGTACCTTAAATCAAATTAATTATAATAATACCATAGTTTGTGATACCAACAAGGGTTAAGTAATAACGAAACATGAGGATGACAAAACAGAGATTTACATAAACATATTGTGATCAAAATTATTCCTTGATGACACACACTTAAATCTACGTTTACACAAGGGACTGCTTGACCATCATGTAATAATGAATATATACATATCTGTGTGTGTTTGTGTGTGTGTTCGTCCATCACAAATGATGATGACCATTTTTACATCCACTTTTGAAAATTCAGTTAGAATTATGACCATGTCTACTAGTTCGTAGATGTCTAATGAGCCCTATACGATCTATAAATGTTCTTGGGCAGTTCGGACATGGAATGACCACTGTAGATAGATTTTGATCTATCCGTGACTTTCTAGCTACTCTCCGCTGTTGGGCGCTGCAACATTTCTCCTCTTTTCACAAGATGATGCGCTCTTTTTGACTGTAGAGCGCAATATATATATAAACACACACACCGTGTTTTTTTTCTAGGAAAAAGGTGGGCATACGGAGTTTACAGAAGTGGATGGTCATGCCTTACATGTGACTTCACTTACACACAAACATGCCTATGAGACAACCTTACATGTGACTTCACTTACACACAAACATGCCTATGAGACAACCTTACATGTGACTTCACTTACACACAAACATGCCTATGAGACAACCTTACATGTTACTTCACTTACACACAAACATGCCTATGAGACAACCTTACATGTTACTTCAGTTACACACAGACATGACTATGAGACAACCTTACATGTTACTTCAGTTACACACAGACATGCCTATGAGACAACCTTACATGTTACTTCAGTTACACACAGACATGCATATGAGACAACCTTACATGTTACTTCAGTTACACACAGACATGCCTATGAGACAACCTTACATGTTACTTCAGTTACACACAAACATGCCTATGAGACAACCTTACATGTTACTTCAGTTATACACAGACATGCCTATGAGACAACCTTACATGTTACTTCAGTTACACACAGAGATGCCTATGAGACAACCTTACATGTTACTTCAGTTATACACAGACATGCCTATGAGACAACCTTACATGTTACTTCACTTACACACAAACATGCCTATGAGACAACCTTACATGTTACTTCAGTTACACACAAACATGCCTATGAGACAACCTTACATGTTACTTCAGTTACACACAAACATGCCTATGAGACAACCTTACATGTTACTTCAGTTATACACAGACATGCCTATGAGACAACCTTACATGTTACTTCAGTTACACACAGACATGACTATGAGACAACCTTACATGTTACTTCAGTTACACACAGACATGACTATGAGACAACCTTACATGTTACTTCAGTTACACAACTAAATGGAACCTGTGCTTTTATTTGAAACATTGATGTCAAGAGGCATGCCCCATCGAGGCCAACTCCTTGACGTGGAGATGGGGCGTAGTCCAGCCAACAGAGGCTGGAAACTAAGATTGGTCGGGCCAACCCAATATCGAGCAGGGTTACAATCCTGCCCAAGCAAGCACAGGTGCTGAAGTCAGAGATGCCAGGCCGAGAGGCGTACTAGCAACCATGGTATCATGCAACCCGAATAGTTGACACTAAACCAGTTAAGGGAAGAACACTGGTCCACAGAGATGGATATCCACAGAAAGATGTATGGGAGCACTGAGGAGCTTTCAAATACAGCAGCATTTATTAAGAAAACAGGACTTGCTGTGTAGACATGTCATACTGCGAACGAGAAGAAGAGGCATGGGTATTTTCTCTCACAATGTGTGCTCTCTGTCTCACAGTGTGTATTCTGTCTCACAATGTGTTCTCTGTCTCACAATGCCTGTTCTCTTTCTCACAATGTGTATTCTGTCTCACAATGTGTATTCTGTCTCACAATGCGTGTTCTCTGTCTCACAATGTGTATTCTGTCTCACAATGCGTGTTCTCTGTCTCACAATGTGTATTCTGTCTCACAATGCGTGTTCTCTGTCTCACAATGTGTATTCTGCCTCACAATGTGTATTCTGTCTCACAATGTGTTCTCTGTCTCACAATGTGTTCTCTGTCTCACAATGTGTTCTCTGTCTCACAATGCCTGTTCTCTGTCTCACAATGTGTTCTCTGTCTCACAATGCCTGTTCTCTTTCTCACAATGTGTATTCTGTCTCACAATGTGTATTCTGTCTCACAATGTGTATTCTGTCTCACAATGTGTTCTCTGTCTCACAATGCCTGTTCTCTGTCTCACAATGCCTGTTCTCTGTCTCACAATGCCTGTTCACTGTCTCACAATGCGTGTTCTGTCTCATAATGCGGGTTCTATGTCTCATAATGCGGATTCTATGTCTCATAATGCGTGTTCTATGTCTCACAATGTGTATTCTCTCACAATGCATGTTCTCTGTCTCACAATGTGTATTATGTCTCACAATGCGTGTTCTGTCTCATAATGCGTGTTCTATGTCTCATAATGCGTGTTCTCTGTCTCACAATGCGTGTTCACTGTCTCACAATGTGTATTCTGTCTCACAATGCGTGTTCTGTCTCACAATGTGTGTTCTATGTCTCATAATGCGGGTTCTATGTCTCATAATGCGGGTTCTATGTCTCACAATGTATGTTCTCAGACTCACAATGCGTGTTCTCTGTCTCACAATGTATGTTCTCAGACTCACAATGCGTGTTCTCTGTCTCACAATGTATGTTCTCTGTCTCATAATGTATATTCTCAGACTCACAATGCGTGTTCTATGTCTCATAATGCGGGTTCTATGTCTCATAATGCGTGTTCTATGTCTCACAATTCGTGTTCTCTGTCTCACAATGTATGTTCTCAGACTCACAATGCGTGTTCTCTGTCTCACAATGTATGTTCTCATACTCACAATGCGTGTTTTTTGGCTTGCTTGCATTATATTGCTTGTGCCTAAATCTTCCCTTGTGACCTATATACATTTATACATATGTTTTCAGGATAGAATGCATTCTGAAAGCTCGCAACGAATTCATTTATGAAAGGCTCTATTTTACATTTACCCTGTTCATCAGCTCCAGCCGAAGCATTGATTGGTAAATCAATAAGAATTTGGTCCTGCTGAAAATTGATCCAAACCAGGGGCTACTTCTGTGTGTTTTTGTGGACCAAAAATCCTTTATATAATGTTTGGGGTCCAAACTCATGTTTATCAGGGTCTCGAGAAACTTCATAAAAATGTTTCGGTCGAGCGGAATCCATTTCGAATAAGTAGAGTATTTCCTTCGAGGTGTATTCATTTTCAATTTCTGCTAGGCATAAGAATTTACATTGGCTATTAGATTGTCAATTATTGGTTCTGTCATCAAGGATAGCAATTACTGGAGAGGTAAGGCATTGTCAGGAAGGCCAAGTTTGCTGCCAGAATGTATCTATATGAAGTGAGACACACCTATACTCTCTCCTTCTAGGGCTTCACGCCACACAGCATCAGTCCCAGGCCTACCTTGTTGATTTGTGGAAGTTTGATGCATAGGCCTACTTGTAGTATTAGTAGGCCTAATAGTACCAGCTAAATCCTCCGAATCAGTAGATTCATCACTACTATTAGACGCTTCTTCAGAGGAACTAACATTCCTTGAACTGATGCAATCAGTTGCTACATTTTTAATCAAACCTGCACCAGTTTGTTTTGGTTTCTTACTTTTCGTCAACACTGGGCCTATAATCACTATCAGAATCATCATTATTCTATTCACTAATTAGCAAGCTCTGAAACATATGATCGATCTAAAATCAAAGCCGTTAACGTGGAGAAAGGTCATGTAGACCCATATTATAAAGCCGTTATAGTAGCGATCGGTCCCCAATGAGTTAAAAGACAAACCATCTACAGTATATTCCTACCAACAACATTCCTACCATTACCAGTACCAAACCTGGTCTCTCTCATCTTCACATTACAGAAAGATAGTGACATGAGATGAAATGCTTGAGGAGAGCCGCATGGACCACCAGACGATAGATTACGAAATGAAGATATCAGGGAAAGAATAAGTATAATACCTTGCACAGAATACATAGAAAGACAGCAGATCAAGTGGTTTGGTAACATTATGAGAATGCACCACGAAAAGTTGCCAGTATAGGCATATAACCAAATGAGATCAGGGTACAAAGTCAGAGGAAGACCACGGAAAAGATGGATAGATAACGCCAGGGACATCCTGAACAAACATGGTCATAGCACATCCGAGGCCACACACAAGGCTCTAGAATGCAAGCTCGAGCTCCAATCAACCCTGCGCTTAACGGCAAGAGTGGATAACAAACCGCCTGGGGAAAGACAATGGTCCTCAGTCCTTCGTCATATTCTCTATGAGTCCTTGTTTATTACATACATTTTATGGCCAGCGATCTTTAAAATGCACAAAATCGAGAGGCTTAATGTGACAATGAGTACAACGTTCTGGGAATCACACGTCCCATAGATAACCTTTAGAAATTGTTAATATGGCAGCCCTGTCGTCTGGTAGAGATAGAGCTCTTGTGTAAAAAAGATTCGTTTTAACATGGAGCAGAAGTAAACATTCGTCTTCTTTGGATCAATTTACTTCCGCATCTTCTAAGCTTTACTTTCGTTCGGCCAATAATTTCTAACACTGTAATAACGAGATAAAGTAAACTGTTAGTTTCCACAGAAATGTGAAGAAAGTATTTCGTGTACAACTTGGAAATATTTTGCTACCATGGCAGGGCTACCCCCCCGTTCCAGATCTATAAGTTTAAGTTCGTCTGTCCAAAATAGGTCACCGTTGGAGACACTTAAACACATGGGGTTTCCAAAAGATCGAGCGTAAGTACCACTAACTAAACTAAAACAGCTTTTTTATTAACGTTCTTCGAAAATGAAGAAGACTGCCGTTCTATGGTGTGCAGTGGGCTTTGCATTGTCACCAAAAGTCTTGTGGGCGACTATTCCCAAAGGTGTGAAGCCTCTTTTAAGTAAAAAAAAATGTAGTCTGTCAACGATACTTCATCATTCACACATCACATATACATTATATAGGCTATTAAATAAGTCATTGCATGAGGTGCAGACTGGAAACAAAAGGAAACTGACAAAAAGATTTCAGACCCGCTATGTTGAGTGGGATTCACTTAGTTAAATACTTTGACTACAATGCAACCTACAGGAGTATGTGCCAAGAATTTCCTTTTGTGGAATTTATGGATGTATTGAGATTTTCGAAATGAAGTGTTATAGAAGATTCCTGAGAGTACCATGGACAGCAAGAAAGACTAACCAAGACGTGCTAAGAAAAATCAGCGTTCAAGAAGGCTGGCTTTTAAACACAATTAAGAAGGAAGTTCGGTTTTTTTCTGCCATGTAAATAAACAGAATAGGATGGCATGGGAAAGAGTGTTGTTGGAGAGGGCGACAGAAGGCAATAGAAGAAGAGGCAGATCAAGACATTGTTGAACACGCTATAGGAAGTGGGACAATTTGTCAGAGACCACAGGCATTTAATGAGATTCATAAGGAAGACTACATTCTGGAAAAATACATCATGTGACAACAAAAATACTTAGAAACTGAGACGAGCTTAGAAAGCAGCCAGCAGATTAATATTGCTTGTCATACTGATTCTTACAAACAGAAACATATTTAACTAGACTGATAGTTC
This sequence comes from Meghimatium bilineatum, assembly GCA_034231615.1. Lineage (NCBI taxonomy): Eukaryota > Metazoa > Mollusca > Gastropoda > Stylommatophora > Philomycidae > Meghimatium > Meghimatium bilineatum. The sequence goes on from CM067304.1 coordinate 17,910,617, forward strand.
TTCTGCATTCATTTTCAAGCTCCTGCAGATTAGTAGGGTGTACTGATGTAGTCCAGAGAATGTGGTTGTATCATGATATGCAGCTTGGCTGAGATATCTGCACCATTCTGCCAGATACATCAAATTTCAGCATGGCTTTTGGTCACTTTGACCCTTTGAAAACAACAAATAAATAGACTCTACACAACATGTAGGGACTATAACATGAAGATAAACACAGAAAAAAACTATTTTCATCGATGAACAACATAAACAGGTGAAATAATTCATTTATCTTGGAAGCATCATATCATAAAATGGGAAAAACACCACAGAAATATAACATAGATGCAACATAGTATACTGGATCTTATGGCAGATGTATCCTATTTTCAAAAACAAACATGTAAATATGAACACTAAAGTTGCGTTATATAAAACAATCATCATACCATCACTATGCTACCAATGTCAAACATGGATACTAACAACGAAAGCTAAAAGAAAACTTGTTACAGCAGAAATTACTTGCCTACACAGAATTCTCAGAGTAACAATAAGAGACAGAATAAGAAATCAAACATCAGAAGACTAACAAACACAAATGCCAAAACTAACAATGCCAAACCTGAATTACACCAGAAGACAGATTAATTGGTTTTCACATGCTTACAGACTACCATCAAATAGTGCTCCTCAAAAAGCATTGCCATACAGACATGATGGATACAAAGCCACGACAGGCAACCATGCAAAAGATGAAATACAGAAATAAGAGAGTGAACAAAAACAAACGTATATGAATCACTCAAAAAAGGTAGTCTCCAGAGATCTCTTCTACCCCTGACGCTGCAAGACATAAAAGGTAGTCTCCAGAGATCTCTTCTACCCCTGACGCTGCAAGACATAAAAGGTAGTCTCCAGAGATCTCTTCTACCCCTGACACTGCAAGACATAAAAGGTAGTCTCCAGAGATCTCTTCTACCCCTGACACTGCAAGACAAAAAAGGTAGTCTCCAGAGATCTCTTCTACCCCTGACACTGCAAGACATAAAAGGGTATAAAGTGAAAAAGAAAAGACCCTTTATGAGATGAGACCGTCAATTCCACCCCCAATACCTCATTAGCCACCTTGTGCAACGTGAATGGCATGTAACAGTGTTTGTATTCTTTGCTTCCCTTTCAGATCCTTCTAACACATGTATAAGGAGTGTTACATCGTTCTAGCATAATATGATGATTAATTTTAAGTTTTTACATTATTTGTAAATTTCAATGTGCCTTTAAAGACATCTAGATATGGTTACCCCTGCTCTTTCAATAGGTTTCATGGACACATCATCGTGATATAGGCCTATATGTAATCAAAATAGTTACCATACCAAAGCTTATCCCCCAGAGAACTATAGATATGACTGCTTGAGAAGGGGAAAGTGGGCTTTCCTAAAAAAATAGGCTTTCCGCTTCAATTTAGAAGACCATTTTAAATTAACCACATAATTTTTAGTAGTTGTATCATTAAACAATGGACCGCGTGGCCGTACGGCTAGAACGCCGTCCTCAGGTTCCTGAGGTCCCGGGTTCAATCCGCTGTTGGGTCAAGGATTTTTGTCTTTCGGAGGTGCAACAAAAAATTCTTCCTGTACACGTTGCGATGACAGCTTTGGCAGAGCTACCTTTATTTCCAGAGCCTTAAAAGCCTCCCTGCACTCCTTAACAGGAAATCATACAGTAACGAAAGTATCATTAAACATGGTGCATGGGTCTCACATTCATAATGTCCAGGGTCTGGATCTCAGAAAGGACTTTTTTATATCAGAGTGTACATTAAAACACATCCTGTACATTACGTGGTGACAGCAGGGCATACATCACTTATCACACAGCCACAACAATCACTTCCCTGCAACTCCTTAATTGGAAGATCTGTAGTATTGGCAGTTTTTTTTATCATAAAAGAGAAGTTAATTATCTTATTTTACTTGTTTTGTATTGCTAAATACCATGTTCTATTGAACCCTACAAATCTCCCTCTCCATACCTACAACCTTCCAACTCATTTAGAATTTGAGTTACTTAGAAAAAGTGTTATTACGTAAATGGATACCAGATCACTGTGACATCCTTGGTGACCAAAATTCAAACGAATTGACAAAATTGGGAGGCATAACCTGTAGGGTAATGGTGTGATAGCTATTGAACTTAAGACCCACTATTGATGGTTGTGAGATATGGGTAATGACATACGCATTGGAAAAGAGAATATTAGCTAGTTAGTTAGCCGTCGGATCACCAACACTGCAAACTGGACACGTCCATAGTTGCTCCGATCTCTCCCTGAGTGTATCCACCATTACACTTCTGCTGATAGTACCGGTCCTATGTTGAAATCATTCTTCTGTGCCTTCCAAAATTTTCAATATCAGCATTTAAGATCAAATGTTATAGAAATATGCCAAGAATATCAATGGAAGAAAGATGATATAAAACAGACGTCCAGAAAGACCTGAACATAGAAGAAGACTGTCTCCAAAAAAAAAATACAAGGTAACATATTTTGGACATATAAAAAACACAATAGTTTATAAAGATTAACGATGGAGGGGAAAAGTTCCAGGAAAGAGTAAGAGCCGGACCAAGACTATGAAGGACACCGGATATCGAAGACCTGCTGAAAATGACACTGCAAGAGACTGGACAGCTTGCACAGAATCGTGAGACTTACAGTGGCAGTGAGGACAACATTGTAAAGGACAAGTCATATAGATAGAGAGATAGACAGGCAGGTAGGTAGGCACAAATGTGTGTATGCTGAAGAACATCCTGAATAGAAGATAAGAGCATCTATGAGCGTATCCAGAGTTGCCATGATGATTATCTGGCGACTAGCTAACTATCTAACTATGAGCGTATCCAGAGTTGCCATGATGATTATCTGGTGACTAGCTAACTATCTAACTATGAGCGTATCCAGAGTTGCCATGATGATTATCTGGTGACTAGCTAACTATCTAACTATGAGCGTATCCAGAGTTGCCATGATGATTATCTGGCGACTAGCTAACTATCTAACTATGAGCGTATCCAGAGTTGCCATGATGATTATCTGGCGACTAGCTAACTATCTAACATAAAAATATGTTGTCACACAATTCAGGAATACTTGAAGTGGCAGTGTACTATACAGAATTTGCTTAACAACCATTGCAAGATACCACATTTCATAATAGTCCTTGATCTACTTTGTAAGTGCATGGTTAATACAGGAAGAAGAATTAATGTATGTACCGTGATACACATCTGACTGTTTTAAGGTTATGTAGTAATAGTCATATAAACTGTGTGATCAAAAAGGGTCACCATTGTACCACCAAATGTCTGACCATATTGCAGCCATGTAGTCATATGGAATGTTTGGTCAAAGGTGACTAACTTAGATACCACCAAATGGTTTAAGACTTTCATGTAATTGGCTGTCTGCATACAAAATAGTGGTAGGCCTACATGCAGTCTACATACACATATAGACCCCCTCTGATAGTGGTAGGCCTACATGTAGTCTACTTACACACATAGACCTCCCTCTAATAGTGGTAGGCCTACATGCAGTCTACATACACACATAGACCCCCCCTCTAATAGTGGTAGGCCTACAAGCAGTCTACATACACACATAGACCCCCCCCCCCCTCTAATAGTGGTAGGCCTACAAGCAGTCTACATACACACATATACCCTCCCTCTAATAGTGGTAGGCCTACAAGCAGTCTACATACACACATAGACCTCCCTCTAATAGTGGTAGGCCTACAAGCAGTCTACATACACACATAGACCCCCCCCTCTAATAGTGGTAGGCCTACAAGCAGTCTACATACACACATAGACCTCCCTCTAATAGTGGTAGGCCTACAAGCAGTCTACATACACACATAGATCTCCCTCTAATAGTGGTAGGCCTACAAGCAGTCTACATACACACATAGACCCCCCCCCCCCCTCTAATAGTGGTAGGCCTACAAGCAGTCTACATACACACATAGACCTCCCTCTAATAGTGGTAGGCCTACAAGCAGTCTACATACACACATAGACCCCCCCTCTAATAGTGGTAGGCCTACAAGCAGTCTACATACACACATAGACCCCCCCTCTAATAGTGGTAGGCCTACAAGCAGTCTACATACACACTGAGTAGAAGGTTTCTCAAAGTGTTACATACACGAGTTGAAGTCTTCTGGAATGAAAGAAAGCTCTGGAGTAACCTCCCATAATTGCACATAGAAAACAAGAGTCATTACAACATTATATGTTAATATATTATTATATCTAGTGACATATTCTATCCAGAACGTTGTCTTCATCGTGGATACTCTGAATGCCTCTCTGTTCCAGGCAAGCAGGCCTGCATTGGCCAAAGACATGTACATACATTCTTCAATGTTGCTGGTCCATCGTCTTCTTGGTCTTCCTCTTCTCCTCTATCCTGGCACTCTGCCCTCTAGAATCAGCCTTTCGATACCATCATGTTGCTTTAAGTGTCAAATATACTGTAGCTTCCTTCTTATGATGGTATTTAGAAGCCACCCTTTGTTTAGTTTCAGTAATTTCAAAACTTCAATGTTCTTCTTTTTCTCTGTCCATGATATTCGTAATATATTATTTGTTATGTTATGTTCCTCCAGGGCCATAGGCGGCGCATAGGGCAGAAACCATAGCCTTCCATTTCTGTCTTTGTGTTGCCAGGTCTTTCAATTGTTGTGTGGTGTTTAGTTTCATTGACATGCCTTCTCTATTAATGGTTCTTCGTAGAGTTTCTCTAGGTCTCCCTCTTCTTCTTACTCCAGGTGGCACCCAATATAGTGATTGCTGGGGAATTCTTAGGCTGTTCATAATATATTATTACCAATTATAATTTCTGTGATTAAAATCAAATTATGATACCTGGAATAATTCTTACTGTTGCTCTTCCATGAACATCTTTCACCAGTGAGAAGGCAATTGCTGCATCTGGAAATCATGGTGCTCAACAGGCAGCAGAGTGGTAGGTAGAAACTTATCTCTTGATCTATTATTGTAGGATAGAATGGGAAGTTAGTTCTGTGCCGTTATAACATAACAAGATCAAGGTTGTGTTGACCCATTAGCTGGTATGCACCAGTTTACTTATCCCTATACCTTACTGTATTTGATAAGTTAACCCATTGTTTTATTTTTATCCCCTCATTGCTAAAAATCATTTCACTATGAAACCGCTAAGTGACAGTATGGGTTAACTATCTCATCCATACAGAATATATTTATATATTTTCTAGTGACATTAAAAAGTAAGTACTGTGGAAGCTCTCTTATTTTTGTAGCCCAAGAAATGAAATCAGTATGAGGGAGGGGGTGGAAGTCATTGGGGAAAGAATGTAGCACAGCTGGGAGCAGTTATTGAGAAGAATGTAGCAGCAAAAGTGTTAAATATGCTTACACTGGAAGGGTTTCTTCCCATTTTGTCCACAAATCTTGTCTAAAAACAAAGATAGATTTGACATTCACTAAGGATGGCAGAAAACTGTATTAGATTGTGATGGGTGATTTTTATATGAATTATTGTTGTGAGTGAAGGATGATTTCTATATGAGTGATTATTGTGAGTGAAGGTTGATTTCTATATGAGTGATTATTGTGAGTGAAGGTTGATTTCTATATGAGTGATTATTGTGAGTGAAGGTTGATTTCTATATGAGTGATTATTGTGAGTGAAGGTTGATTTCTATATGAGTGATTATTGTGAGTGAAGGATGATTTCTATATGAGTGATTATTGTGAGTGAAGGATGATTTCTATATGAGTGATTATTGTGAGTGAAGGATGATTTCTATATGAGTGATTATTGTGAGTGAAGGATGATTTCTATATGAGTGATTATTGTGAGTGAAGGATGATTTCTATATGAGTGATTATTGTGAGTGAAGGATGATTTCTATATGAGTGATTATTGTGAGTGAGGGATGATTTTTATATTAGTAATCGTTATGACTGATAATAATCACAACATTCTGTGAACACTTTGGGATGAGATTAGTCACTTTAGATTATTTGATGAGAAGAGCTCATCAAATAACTTTCTAACTATTCTCTGCTGTTGATCTACGATATTTCTCCCTTTTTTCACACAATAATGCATCCTTTTGGGATGCAGGGCTCTACATCAATCTGTTTCATGCAGCATTTTCTCATGGGTCATGGTTTTCATGTGCCAAAGGATTCAGTGAAGTTTGTTTAAGTCTTTGTAGTGCTTCTTTTGACCATCTTGAGAATAACCTTCATCTCACCACAGAAGAGTATTTTTAAGACAGTGATCTGGCATACATACTACATGACCAATGAATGTGTGTCTGTATCAGAATAGTATCAATACTGTCGGGCAATTGGCGCAAATAAAACAGTGACACAACGCATTTCCATTCTCTGAACTACATCCTTCTGGAAATCTAATAGGACCTGCTATGAGATATCCAATGGGAGTTTGAGAATGAACGCTGAAGAAGCGAAAAAGTATCTATGCTAAAGATACCAGCTCTTTCAAAGACAATGGTATCCAGAATCTTATCTTGCCATTTGATGTTCATCACCTTTCTCAGACTCATTCTGTGAAAATAAGCTTCTTCATGTGATTCCTATATATTGTCCATGTTTCACAAGCTTAAAACAGCAATGGAATAACCACTGCTCTGTAAACCTTCAGCTTAATGTGTAGACTAATGCCATAGATTTGCATAAAACTGCCAAAAGTGCTACTTGCCTTGGAAATTCTGAAATACACTTCATCAACAATAGCTGTATCCGAGATTCCTTCTTAATTGCACAAGTGAGTGGCCACACTTGAAATTATTAGATACAGCTCATGAATATTAACACCAAAAATAGTTAGTTAGTTAGTCGTCGGATCATCATCACTGCAAACTGGACACATCCATAGTTGCTCTGATCTCTCCTTGAGTGTATCCGCCATTACAATTCTACTGACAGTACCAGTCCTATGCTGGTTGATCATCATTCTTCTGTGCCCTCCAAAATGTTCACTTCTAGCAACACCGCATTTCAATCCCTGATCTTTAATCCTAGCCATTGAAAAGGAATCATCATCCACATTAGTCTCACTCTTGCGTGCTATGTCTCTTAAGGAGTTCAAAACGTAAGCGCGATCCATTGCCCCATCGCCCTGTGCCACAATCGCGCATGATGCCAGTTGATCCGCTCTTTCATTGCCTCAAACACCCACATGTCCCGGCACGAAAATAAATATACCGGTAACCACTTTCAGCCTTGCCTTTCTCAAGGCTTCAATCCACTGTTCGCGAACAAGACCCACTTGTACCTTCTTAATCATACTCATAGAGTCACTCAAGATGCAGACCTGCATTACCTTCTGTGTGCATACCCACTCAAATGCCCTTGTCACTGCCATAGTCTCCATGGTCATACTACTCGTAGTGACCGCAAAGGTACCACTCTCCTGCCTGATCGTTTTACCTGCACACTGAGCTGTGAAGGCCCAAGCACTGCGAACATGTGTAATCACAGATCCATCAGTGTATATAATCACATCCCCCTCTTTGGTATTCTCACTGACCAAAGCCTGCACTTCTTTCTCCACAGCTGTGGGACACCATTCTCTTCATTCCAAAGTGATATTACTACTCTCAAACAAGTTTCAAAATCTCTGGGTAGACTTATCCATACTGCACCTGCTGCCACATCCTGCAATCTCCACACGCTTTGTATGACATCCTCAGCATGTCCCATCCACAACCTCCCTCTTTTGAGTCTGCTGCCTTTAACTTTCTGTATTTCGGAATGCAATGGGTGTTCCTTATCTGCATATATTTGAAGGTGCACTGCAATACTGTAATCTGTGCTCAGCTGTTGGACAGTCAAGTAGGTGTTCCAATAATAGGAAAATATATAATAAAAATAAATAATAATTCCACAAAAAGGAATGTTAGATGAACATAAATTATTTTACATATATTTTTCTCTACTCACTCTCAGTTTTACTTGTCTTGAAATGTTGATATCCAATCTTACTAAAGTAGATTCCTACTTTACTTACTAAAGTGCATTTCCTGATCATAATCTGTTTATTTCTTCTTCTTCTGTGTTCATTCTCAAACTCCCACTGGATCTGTCTTGTAGGAGCATAATGATCCTACTAGATTTCCAGTAGGATTTAGTCCAGAGAAATTTAATGCGTTGTGTCGCCGTTTTATTTGTACCAATGGCCCGACACATCCATCTGCGGCGGGATCTGTTTATTTGAAGTAAATCGTGCAACTGCCTAGTGCTTTATGCCATTTTTTATGTGTGCCATGTCCAATTTCGGAACTGAACAAAATATTGTGAAAATTTAGGAAATTAATTCCACTCAATATTATCATTAGTTCTAACTCCATTTTCTGTATAACATAGTGCATGATTATCATTGCTGTCACTAGGCCCATCTGATTCTTCAGAAAAAATATCAGTGGGAACAGTTTTATAATTTTTTAGCTCTTACCTATTAGATCCAGGCCTATTTTCTGATTTTCAACAAGTCAGCAATCTCCACTGTCAAAATCGAATTTATATTATATAAATTATATTTTTTAGCTCTTACCTATTAGATCTAAACCTAAATGAACCTAAACAACACGCAACAATTGAAAGACCTGGCAACACAAAGACAGAAATGGAAAGCTATGGTTTCTGCCCTATGCGCCGCCTATGGCCCTGGAGGAACATAACATAACATATTAGATCTAGGTCTATTTTCTGATTTTCAACAAGTCAGAAATCTCCACTGTCAAAATCGAATACACTGTTGTTTTCTGATACTTCACTTGAAATAATATCTCCAATTATACAAATCTCAAAGAATAATGCAGCCCAATGTTTGCTAAATGTTTGAGCTCTCTTACTAGTGGAAGATGAAGCCATTTTGCTAATTTCAGGAAAACTGAACCTACCTTGTTTGAATTTTAATTTGAAATAAATATGTCACACGTGTCTAATCACACAGTACCACAAGGTTTCCTTTTGTTAGTCAGATTTTTAATGCTTAAACAGCTATATAAATTAATACTAATTCATTTACGACCCAAACGAGGCAAATTTAGATGGTATATTTGGAAGATCGATACATTTAAAATTTAAAATTAATTTAAAATATCTTTGTACTTCAGAAATGATCTAATGATCTACCACTTCTGAGGTACCTGCATTAAGCAAACCAAAACTGTGCAACTATTATTCTATATGCAGGTTACTGTCACACGTCAACGACCCTCAATTGGACAACAGAGAACCTCGAGATTACATCATCTACCTATGTCCTACAGGTGACTTGCGCACACATTTGTTAGATTTCTGGAATACATCAACGGAACTTTGTGGCTGGAACTCTGCTCATGTATACTACCCACATATAACATTATGTCCCTTTTTCAAGGTTGGTTTGTAGAATTGTCTTGCTGTCTTATGACACTCTTCACATAATGAAAGATCATTATTGTAGTAATAATTTGTAATCATTCATAGCTTCTTATATATGTGAGAACATGAACAATCTTTAACAAGGCACTAGCTATAAAGCTCAATTACATCTTATTAGAGCAAACATATGATTTATGGCTGTGAAACATGGACAATTAATAAGTCAGTCATAAAGGGAATTGCTGTCTTCAAAATCAGATGCCACAGGAGAACATGAACAATCTTTAACAAGGCATTAGCTATAAAGCTAAATTACATCTGATTAGAGCAAACATATTCGCATTAGTGATTTATGGCTGTGAAACATGGACAATTAATAAGTCAGTCACAAAGGGAATTGCTGTCTCCAAAATCAGGTGCCACAGGAGAACATGAACAATATTTAACAAGGCACTAGCTATAAAGCTAAATTACATCTGATTAGAGCAAACATATTCGCATTAGTGATTTATGGCTGTGAAACATGGACAATTAATAAGTCAGTCACAAAGGGAATTGCTGTCTCCAAAATCAGATGCCACAGGAGAACATGAACAATCTTTAACAAGGCACTAGCTATAAAGCTAAATTACATCTGATTAGAGCAAACATATGATTTATGGCTGTGAAACATGGACAATTAATAAGTCAGTCATAAAGGGAATTGATGTCTCCAAAATCAGATGCCACAGAAGAATTATGAGAATAACATAGACAAGAAAATATATATAAATTAAAAAAGTGATGAGAATATTAACCTGTAGCAACACAGAGAAAAATAATGCATAGGTCCTACTTCTTCTGGCACCTGGCTATTTTTTATGACTTTTTGGTTTTTCTGCATGTGTTTGCTTTTTTGTATAACTTTTTTATTTATTGAGTTATTGATTTCAAATTTGGAGACACCAGAGATAAGTGGATGCTGGATATGGTGGTGTTGTTTGTTTGTGTGTGTGTCAGTGGGGTTAAAAACATGGACATTAACAAAAACAAATGCCCATAAAAGACTTACAGTTTCCTGATAGGCCTGGACTAGATCTAGTCCACTTACAGAGCCAAGGATGTTGATAGCCAGAAAACCGGGCTCCTCAAATCCTTCATCACCACTGATAGCATATACATCACTTTTATTATTATATATTATTAATATTCCATTATTAAACTTTGATCTACAATAACTAACATACTGTATCCTTTAAAACCTCCTTTAATCGAATCAACATCCAAAAAGAATAGGCCTACACGAACAATGGCTCAATGACAACTAGCACTAGCTGTAAACCCAATAGTGGGCACTTGGCTGTGACTCATTGTTAGGTTGTTTTATGACATATTTTGGTAACACTTATAGCTACTTTTGTTCATTTTTATATTTGCCATGTGTTACCACAGCCACCCATTTCCTGTTCAGGGTTGTTACCGAACACTGGAACTTTTATTCCTCAATAGCAATTGAGCAATTACTGTTCAGAAAAAGAAAGCCAACATTTTTTCAGTGCTAATGGACACCACATTCCAAACAAGTACAAATATTTTAAAATTTTATTTTATGGAATTCATGTTTGAACCTTGGCATGTTTGTTTGTTTTGTTTGTTTTTCGTTCGCTCCATTGTAACCATCACGGATATCCGTGCGATTTCCGCCGGGAGCGTGATTACGTTGTGCCACCGTTATGCGCCTTGTAGGCCTAGCACATCCGATTTCGGCATGCCTTGACAATTCGGGTGGGCTACCCTTAGCCTGTGACAGCCTCTATATCTGTCTCCAGGCACGCGTAGTGGAGACTCTTCGCCCAGACGATGTTTTGCTCTCGTCTAACTCGAACGAGGTGTTCCACTGTCTATGAACTTGCCTCGTGTAATTGGACGTGCTGTGCCTGTGCCCATTGGGTACCCAACCGTTTCTCATCCGTGAGCCTGGTTCCTTAAGGGGAAGAACTCAACAGAGGAGTTGGACCCTGGCTCTTTCGCCCTCTTAGCCGAGGTGTCATTCACCGACATCGTGTACCCCTTGTCCAAGTTCGAGTCTCACACCACGCGTTTGGGAGCAAGGCGTTCTCGAGCTGAGCGTCCTTGTCCCAATAGCGCCTGAGCCCATCAGGTACTGAACCCTTTCTCTCTTCAAGTGTATTTCCGGTGTAGGAAAACCTGACAGTAGAGTTGGGCCAGGGCTAAATCGTTGTCCCTTTTGTGCCTGAGCGAATCGAGTACGGAACCCTTTCTCTCTGCAAGTGTACTTCCGGTATAGGAAACCTTGACAGTAGAGTTGGGCCAGGACTGCCATCGTTGTCCCTTTCTTGTCTACACCCATCGGGTACAGGACCCTTTCTCTTTGCAAGCATATTTCCGGTTTAGGAAGGCTCGACATTAGAGTTGGGTTAGGTCTTTTGCTTTACCAAACGCCGATGGATGGGTCTGGGTCTCTGCCTGTTAGGAACTCTGGTAACTAGAAGCCCGTCTCGAGCTGACGGAGCTTGTAGTTCCCTTTCCTAGGGACTTTTCACTTTCTATTTGCAGTTCGCGCTGCCCTCTAGCGCTGTTCTGCCCTTTCATTGTTTCATTGTACTCTGTATGAAACATATTTGTCTCTCGCCATGCATTTACCTTTACGTGCATTTTACATTGGCAGCCCCTCCAATGTTCGGACTGGACTGACTAGCTTCACTGTATGTCGACAGTGTCGCTATATGTGGTGATGCTGGTGGTGTCGGAGATATTGTCTGTCTCTTGTGCAGTCAAATCTCTTTCCATCTGCTACCACCACATTCTCGGACACGATCCCCAAATGATTTGGTCAGAATCAGCACGAGCTGCTGTATTTCTGTTTCCAGGGTGCACCGCGTGGAGGTACATTTGGGATCTTGGTTATCTGCTAACCCTGGGTCCGCCTAGAGCAATGCGTTCCCTTTGCACCCCGAACCTTGGCATGAAGAACCTTTCATACTTTAACAAAGAAATGATGTTCATTAAGTTTGGTTTGGACTATTATTCTTTGCGACTGAGGCCTCTGTTTCAGTAAGGTGTATGGCCTCCTCTGGCTTCTATCAGAATGACATCTCCATGACATGGATCCGATTAGCCATTGGATTTGTTGTAGGATGGTTGCCCACTCTTCCTGTAGTGCAAGAGATAACTGTCAGAGATTCGCTGGAGCCATGTTTTGCTGGTGGAGTCATCTGTTGAGTTCATCCCATAAGTGTTCTTTGTAGTTCATGTCTGGCCATGGAATAGTCTGAATGTTGTTGTCAGTGAGGAACTGGGTGGTGCATTGTGCCACATGTGATTGTGCATCATCCTTCTGAAAAATCTACCATTGTGCAGCCAAAATTGGAAAAATGTGAGGATGAACAATTGCGTCCTTCAATTTGCTTCCCATGAGGTTGATCACCTGCCCACATCAGTACGCCTCAACCACCATGTAGAGGAGCATCATCAAAGCTGTTCTGGGTGTAACGTTCAAGGACTCTGAGGTAAACTCTTCTCCATCTATCCTGTTGCTGGAGCATAAAAATAAGTCATCACTAAACCAAACCCGTCTCGTCATTCCCAACAGTCCATTGACAATGCTGGTTCCACCACTGCACTCAGTTCTGATGATGACAGTCTGTAAGAACAGGACCTCTGTAGGGTATTCTAGCCCAAAGACCAGTTTTGTGCCGATGGTTCCTGACCGTTTGATCTGAAATTTGATGAGCTACTGACATTGAGTTTACTGTGGAGGATGTAGAGGCAAATCGATTCCGGGCAACAAACCATTGACGATGCTGGATCTTCCACAGCACGGCTGGTCTGCCACTGAGCCAGTTTGTTGAAATCACCTGCAAAGGCAACTAATGGTGCTTCTAACTAGGTACATTAAATTGTCTGGCAACTACACTTTGTGATTGTCTAGTCTGTAAGCATCCATCAATGATGATGCATTGTTCTGTAGTGAGATGAGCCATACTTGTGCATTGAATTTTCAACTGAATTTATTCGAGGACCGTCAATCTTTTATAGTTATTTGAAAATATAGTCAGAGAGTTTTGTGTTCATTAAGTTTAACTGGATTCTCATGAACCTGTCACGAGTTATTGCCAAATATATTGTTTTCACAGCGACCTCTTTCATGACCTCATAAATCATGAGGTGAGTACAATTCAGGTAACCACAAGAAGTTAATGACTAGGTGGACACAGTCAATAGGTGGAATGATGTTCAATCAGCAAATATATTTTATAAAAGTAACCCCAAAAAAGTTGTGTTTCTTTTTTTGAACAGTATATAACAGTATCAAGGGATAGGGTTTGACAAAGAGAAAAGTTGCTAGATGGACTAGTATTGTGGTATGGTAGAAGTTCACCAACCGAGCTTACTGACAACACAGGAGACAGGGAGTTGTGGAGAAACATGATCGCCTATGCCATTCGGCATGTCACTTGATTGATTAATATAATGGTGCAAAGACCAAGCATGACTGTGATTAGCTTTTAAGTTGGTGTTCATTATACAGTATGGGAACCAGTTTTTTCCAACATATGCAGTGGAAGTGGTAAAAACATAGACGTATTAGTTGCCACGCAAAAGTTGGATGAGTCCGGCCATTAGTACAAACAATACAGTGCCGCAACAAATTTTAATTATCTGGACTACATATGCTGTAAATCTTGTAGGACAGTTTCCATGCTACAAGAGAGATCTAGTGTGACCAATGTCCTGCTACAAGAGAGAACTAGTAGGATCATTGTCCTGCTACAAGAGAGAACTAGTAGGATCATTGTCCTGCTACAAGAGAGCTCCATTGGGAGATTTAACCAAAAACAAAGTCAACAATATCTCTGTTCCAAGAATTTTTAAATCTACATTTGTTAAGGGCTTCTCGGTGTACATCAGTTCTGAATCTGTCCTACATCTTTCTATTTCAGATGCCTGATAATAAAGTAAATGTCATAGACCTGGTCATGGATATGATCAGTCAGGAAGTTATCATGTGGCCTTCAGTAGGTCCTCTTGGCCTTGACCTCTTTACACAGAGCAGAAACTTCATAGGATTTTTTGTCAAGAACCCATACCATCAGTATTTACAGCAGCTAATGTTGAAAGTCATGCAGGAGTTTGCTACACACGGTTAGTATATATCCTCTTGTCAACTGGTTGTCATGGGCATGTGTAGCACTCATGCTTGTTTTATATTTGTTGTCATAGGTTTGTTTGTTTGAGAACACCAGGAAATGCGAGTGATTAGTTCTTACTTCCTATGTGCAGTGGGGTGGTTTTTCTGTTCTTTTTTTCATATGCAGGAGACTGCAGCTTTCTGCTTAGTGCAATGCCTATTGAAGGAGCCTTTTACTCAGAGGGCGTCTCATCACAGTTTATTCTTTCATTCTGTGTTCCTCATTTTGTTAGGAAAAGAGTGAGCACCGATTAATCCACGTCACAAAGGCTGGGGATGCTCTGACTTCAGTTGAATTGGACTGCTTTCTGTTTGGGTGTCATACCAATAGTTAGATTGCCGTACTGGGATTGAGTGGTCTGTCTACGCTTGACCGTCACCAGCTTTACCATCATCTATCCGATTATGCCCAGTCTTCATCTTTCATCCCTGTATTAACACCGT
Source organism: Meghimatium bilineatum (assembly GCA_034231615.1). Classification (NCBI taxonomy): domain Eukaryota; kingdom Metazoa; phylum Mollusca; class Gastropoda; order Stylommatophora; family Philomycidae; genus Meghimatium; species Meghimatium bilineatum. The sequence goes on from CM067304.1 coordinate 17,925,693, forward strand.
GGTCCACTGGTAGACTGTCACCGCCACCTGCTAACTAGTTGTGGATGGTGTGGGTGACAGCTGTTTATTTGGCGTTGTTGCGTAAAGTTGAATTTGAGGTTGAGTTGAACTGAGTTGCCACAGTGGTGGGTAGTATATGATAGATGTGCAGACTAGACCAGATACTGGCTGGAGTGAATGGATGTGGTCAAGCGTGCCTAAGAAGGATGACATAGGTGCAGCTCTTCTAAGTCTCCCCAGAGCTACCTTTCAATCTAGGGTTATCACAGATATGTGTGGCATTCTTGGTTGTTATATGTTTGTTGTTATGGGTATGGTGTGACATTCTTGGTTGTTATATGTTTGTTATGGCATGTGTGACATTCATGGTCGTTATATGTTTGTTGTTGTAAGCGTCTTTGACATTCTTGGTTGTTATATGTTTGTTGTTGTGGGTATGTGTGACATTCTTGGTTGTTATATGTTTGTTGTTGTGGGCATCTTTGACATTCTTGGTTGTTATATGTCTGTTGTTGTGGCATGGTGTGACGTTCATGTTGTTAAATGTTTGTTGTTATGGGTATGTGTGACATTCATGGTTGTTATGGGTATGTGTGACATTCATGGTTGTTATATGTTTATTGTTGTGGTATGGTGTGACATTCATGGTTGTTATATGTTTGTTGTTATGGGTATGTGTGACATTCATGGTTGTTATATGTTTGTTTTTATGGGTATGTGTGACATTCATGGTTGTTATGGGTATGTGTGACATTCATGGTTGTTATCTTTGTTGTTATGGGTATGTGTGACATTCATGGTTGTTATATGTTTGTTTTTATGGGTATGTGTGACATTCATGGTTGTTATGGGTATGTGTAACATTCATGGTTGTTATCTTTGTTGTTATGGGTATGTGTGACATTCATGGTTGTTATATGTTTGTTGTTGTGGCATGGTGTGACATTCATGATTGTTATATCTTTGTTGTGGCATGGTGTGACATTCATGATTGCTATATCTTTGTTGTGGCATGGTGTGACATTCATGATTGTTATATGTTTGTTGTTGTTTGTTGGAGTATGTTTGTTGTTGGAGTATGTCCAAGATGGCGACCATGCTAGTCGCGATGTTTTTGTCTCACTGTTTATGTGATTCGAATTTCGTGGATTGTGCTAGTTGTGTTGTTTAATTGTGTACTCAAGTGATAAATGGATATGTTTCCGTACTTTAATGTTGCTATTTGCAAGATTCGAGCGCTGACAAAGGAGAAACTTGATTTTTCCGTTATTGTCAGTCGGATACAAACATCTCATTTGGTGACCTATTCTCGCCGCTGGGGCGGGCTCACTGACCGTGTCAAAATGGTCTGCCCTATTTTTACACGGTGTCAACCTGTTACAGTCGATGTGATATTGGGCGACACACTGTAGCTACTATGGACACTCACAGTGCTAAGAAATAAGTCAACCTAGCATTGTTAACAAAGGCTTTGTCTACCTAGGCTTAAAAAGTCTGTTTGCGGTGAAATACTCGGAAGAAGTTGGCAGGTAACTCAACGGGTACATAGGCGCTAACAGCAGAGCTGTGTGGACAGCATAGGGCACAGTTAGACACATAGTACGCTCTGGCCATCCACTGCACCTGATTTTCTCCCAGTTGTCTCGACTTTGTCTTGCCACTGGACCAAGATAAAACTCAGGAGAGAGAGTGTGGTTGACGATTAGCGCAACTCTTCCACACTATAAATCAACTTCAGCGCTAGTCATTTCTCAACCCATTTATTTATTTATCTTTATTAATTAAATATGAAGAGAACAAAGTGTGAATCAATCCTAGTTGGTTCATGGAATGTTCGGACACTTACGGATATCTCAGATGTAAACAGACCAGAAAGAAGAACAGCACTAATTGCTAAATAATTGGCCCGTTATAATCTGGATATTGTTGCACTTAGTGAAACGCGGTTTGCAGATGAGGGTCAGTTGACAGAGAGAGGTGGAGGGTATACATTCTTCTGGATAGGACGTAAAAACACAGAGAGGCGTGAATCAGGTGTTGGTTTTGCTATAAAATCATCTCTGGTGCAGAAACTTCCAGGTCTGCCTCGAGGAATTAGCGATCGCTTGATGTCGTTGCGATTGCAAGTGAGCAAAAATAACTTTGCCACATTACTTTCTGCATATGCGCCGACAATGACAAATCCTGATGAGGAAAAGGATAAATTCTATGAAGAGTTAGATGCCGCTATATCTGGTACACCGAGAACTGATAAACTCATTATCCTGGGTGATTTCAATGCCCGAGTTGGCAAAGACTTCCAGACATGGCAAGGTGTTCTTGAACGTCATGGGATCGGTAAATGTAACAGCAATGGTTCCCTTCTTTTAAAGCTATGTTCTGTGCACGAACTCACTATCACCAACACTATGTTTCGCTTGCCAACGCGCAAAAAGACCTCTTGGATGCATCCACGCTCCAAGCAGTGGCATCTTATAGACTATATCATAACCAGAAAAAGGGACATCAAGGATGTTCGTGTCACAAAAGCAATGTGTGGAGCTGAATGCTGGACTGATCACCGGCTTATAGTATCCAAACTAAATTTCACCATTGCAAGAAAAAGACGTCCACAGGGACAAAAGATAGAAAAACGCCTAAACACTGATCGGTTGAGTAACCACGATATAAAAAATAATCTCTCCAAGGATCTCGACGTAGCCTTGGGAGACTTAGATCTTCTTAATACCACATCTGAAGATAGCTGGGCTTCGTTTAAAGGAATTATTTACGCCAAAGCGAAGGAACATTTGGGAGTGAAGGTACATAGACACCAAGACTGGTTTGATGATAATAATTTTGAGATAACATCCTTGTTAGAAGAGAAACACAAAGCTTTCAAGAAACTACAAGGGGCAGCATCTTCACCGTCCAAGAAAGTAGCCTATAACAAGATCCGTAACACTTGTCAAAAGAAGCTTAGAGAGATAAAGGATAAATGGCTAAGTCGAAAAGCTGAAGAAATTCAAATGTTTGCAGACAGAAAGGACTATAAGCGATTCTATGAGGCTTTAAGAACTATCTATGGTCCACACTCATCGGGATCACCACCTCTATTAAATGCTGATTCGTCGAAGCTTCTCACTGATAAAAATGACATCTTAAATCGTTGGGCTGAACATTTTGAAGAAATCCTAAACAAACCATCAGTAATAAATGAAGAAGTCATAAACAGAATACCACAACTTAGGATAAGAGAAGAACTCGATATACCTCCAAGCAGTCAAGAGGTTATTATAGCGATTAAACAAATGTCAAATGATAAAGCTCCAGGTTTGGATGCCTTACCTGCTGAAATTTATAAAAATGGCGGACCACTGCTGATTAAAAAACTGACATTTTTGGTATTTTCTGGAACTCAGGTACATTGCCTCAAGATCTAAAAGATGCTTCTATAGTGCACCTATATAAAGGCAAAGGTACCAAACAGTCTTGCGATAATCATAGGGGCATATCACTTTTGTCTATAGCTGGTAAAATTCTCGCTCGTGTCATACTCAACAGATTAAATAATTCTCTACTAAACGAGCTACTCCCAGAGAGTCAGTGCGGTTTTCGTGCAGGTCGTGGTACAGTTGATATGATATTCTCTGCACGACAAATTCAGGAAAAGTCACAAGAGCAACATAGTGAACTCTTAGCAACATTTGTGGACTTAACTAAAGCATTCGATACCGTTAACAGAGAAGGACTGTGGAAGGTGCTTACAAAGTTCGGATGCCCCCCAAAACTTGTCACTGTGATACGACAATTTCATGACGGTATGATGGCTAGTGTTATCTGCGACGGAGGAGTATCTCCTGCATTCCCTGTCACAAGTGGTGTAAAGCAGGGATGTGTGCTGGCCCCTACTCTTTTCAGCCTGTTATTTACAGCCATGTTAACGGAAACACACCATAGTAATGAAACAGCAGGCATAATGATCAATTACAGAACGGATGGTGGTCTTTTCAATTTACGTCGTCTAAAAGCAAACAGGAAAACTAAATCTAGTACTGTTAGAGAATTACTTTATGCTGACGACTGTGCATTGTATGCTGACTCTGTCGTAAACATGCAGAGCACCATAGACCGCTTCTCAAAGGCCTGCAACAACTTTGGTCTCACTATTAACACCAAAAAAACAGAAGTCATGCACCAAGCAACATCAAATAGCCAACATACTGCTACTTCCATCATCGTCAATAAGGAAAAACTGCAGGTAGTCGACAATTTTACTTACCTTGGAAGCACTCTCTCTCGCGATGTCAACATTGATGTGGAAATTAACAAGAGACTGGCAAAAGCTAGTGCTGTATTTGGCGGATTACGCAAAAATGTATGGGACAGAAGAGGTATAAGAACAACCACCAAACTACAAGTATATCATGCTGCTGTTATACCAACCTTACTATACGCCTGCGAAACGTGGACAGTGTATGCTAGACATGCAAGAAAGTTAAATCATTTCCATCTTACCTGCCTACGTAAATTACTAAACATCCATTGGTGGGACAAAGTACCAGACTACGAGATCTTGGAAAAATCAACCTCAATAAGCATCCACACAATACTTATGAAGGCGCAGGCACGCTGGGCAGGCCATCTTGTGCGTATGGAGAACTCGCGATTGCCAAAACAAATATATTATGGAGAACTCAAGGCAGGATTTCGAAAAGCTGGTGGACAGAAAAAGCGTTTCAAAGACACGCTCAAGTCATCCTTGAAACATCTTAACATTGACGTAGGCGCTTGGGAGAGCCTCGCTCAGGATAGAACGGCTTGGCGTTACAGCATTAGAACGGGAGCACTAGCGGCAGAAGAATTCAGACAAGAAACTGCAAGACAGAAGCGGACACGTAGAAAAGAAAAAACATCTCAACCTCACACAGATACCTTCTATTGTTGTCAATTCTGTAAAAGAACATTTTGTGCGCGCATTGGACTTGCTAGTCATTTAAAAACGCACTATTAACTTTATTATTTTATTATTTATTGTTATTATTATTATGGTTGAGTTTTTGGTCATCGTCGATCACGACGGACGAACATCATCATCATCATGTTTGTTGTGGCATGGTGTGACATTCATGATTGCTATATCTTTGTTGTGGCATGGTGTGACATTCATGATTGTTATATGTTTGTTGTTGTGGCATGGTGTGACATTCATGATTGCTATATCTTTGTTGTGGCATGGTGTGACATTCATGATTGCTATATCTTTGTTGTGGCATGGTGTGACATTCATGATTGTTATATGTTTGTTGTTGTGGCATGGTGTGACATTCATGATTGTTATATGTTTGTTGTTTGTGGCATGGTGTGACATTCATGATTGCTATATCTTTGTTGCTGTTGGCATTCATGGTTGATATTTAAAGTCTGCTAAAATTTCTGACCTATATTTCTCGTATGGAAACAGATTAAGCACAAGAAGTGTCAGCAGTGGAAAGTGTAGGAGACCATCATGTTCACATTAATTTTCCCCATGTGTATACATTTTTCCCCACACCTATTTTTCCATATGTATGAATTTTCCCCACACATATGATCTGTCCCCCACATAATATGAATTGTCCCCCACACTTGTGAATTTGTTCTCATATGTGTGAATGTTTACTCATGTATGAATTTTTCCATCTATAAATTTAAAAAAAAACAACTTATAATAATCTGATAATAATCCTCATCAGTCTGATGCACTCAATTTTGGGGGGTAATTTGTGCAAATGTTGGTAATGAAAGCACAGTAATAGTTTCATCAGGCAGTCTAACAAGACACACTAGACAGCACAAGTAAATTTATCTTGCAGTCTCACAAGACACACTGGAGAACACAAGTAAATTTATCTGGCAGTCTCACAAGACACACTGGAGAGAACAAGTAAATTTGTCGGACAGTCTCACAAGACACTGGAGAGCACAAGTAAATTTGTCGGACAGTCTCACAAGATATACTGGACATCACAAGTAAATTTATCTGGCAGTCTCACAAGACATACTGGACATCACAAGTAAATGTATCTGGCAGTCTCACATAGACATACTGGACATCACAAGTAAATTTATCTGGCAGTCTCACAAGACATACTGGACATCACAAGTAAATGTATCTGGCAGTCTCACATAGACATACTGGACATCACAAGTAAATTTATCTGGCAGTCTCACAAGATATACTGGACATCACAAGTAAATTTATCTGGCAGTCTCACAAGACATACTGGACATCACAAGTAAATTTATCTGGCAGTCTCACAAGATATACTGGACATCACAAGTAAATTTATCTGGCAGTCTCACAAGACATACTGGACATCACAAGTAAATTTATCTGGCAGTCTCACAAGATATACTGGACATCACAAGTAAATGTATCTGGCAGTCTCACAAGACATACTGGACATCACAAGTAAATTTATCTGGCAGTCTCACAAGATATACTGGACATCACAAGTAAATGTATCTGGCAGTCTCACAAGATATACTGGACATCACAAGTAAATTTATCTGGCAGTCTCATAAGACATACTGGACATCACAAGTAAATTTATCTGGCAGTCTCATAAGACATACTGGACATCACAAGTAAATTTATCTGGCAGTCTCATAAGACATACTGGACATCACAAGTAAATTTATCTGGCAGTCTCATAAGACATACTGGACATCACAAGTAAATTTATCTGGCAGTCTCACAAGATATACTGGACATCACAAGTAAATTTATCTGGCAGTCTCACAAGACATACTGGACATCACAAGTAAATGTATCTGGAAGTCTACTGGGCATACTGGACATCACAAGTAAATGTATCTGGAAGTCTACTGGGCATACTGGACATCACAAGTAAATGTATCTGGCAGTCTACTGGGCATACTGGACATCACAAGTAAATGTATCTGGAAGTCTACTGGGCATACTGGACATCACAAGTAAATGTATCTGGCAGTCTACTGGGCATACTGGACATCACTAGTAAATGTTTCTGGCAGTCTACTGGGCATACTGGACATCACAAGTAAATGTATCTGGAAGTCTACTGGGCATACTGGACATCACAAGTAAATGTATCTGGAAGTCTACTGGGCATACTGGACATCACAAGTAAATTTATCTGGAAGTCTACTGGGCATACTGGACATCACAAGTAAATTTATCTGGCAGTCTCACAAGACATACTGGACATCACAAGTAAATTTATCTGGCAGTCTCACAAGATATACTGGACATACTGGACATCACAAGTAAATGTATCTGGCAGTCTCACAAGACATACTGGACATCACAAGTAAATGTATCTGGAAGTCTACTGGACATACTGGACAGAAAATATGGTGACCCAGTTTCTGACTACTGCTATTACTGATGAGGAGTTGTAGGTGTGTAGATTCAATGTAGAAACCAAATCTGCTGCACTCATTCTCAAACTCCTGTCAGTTAACAAGATATAGTCCAGAGAGTGAAATTCAATGCATTAGGTTTACAGCTTAGCTGCGATATTTGAGCCTTTTTGATCCAATTTCAACATGGCATATTTTGGGTTTCCTTTGACTTGTACAAGGATAATAAACTCCACTTCATGCCCTCCATAGTTGTTTTTATCACATGTATCCAGGTGACTATTTCACTAATATTATATCCTTTTCAATATGTTTCAGGCATTGATATGAGGCCACAAATGAAGCAAGTACACATGACCTTGGCCTTCCAGTACAATCCTGATCATCATGACCTCCTAATGAAATTAACCCAAGAAATCAACCTCCAGTGCAATGCATCATGGGAGATACAGATATATTCACGCATCCAAGACTTGAAAACTGCGGAGGTATTATAGAGTAGCTGCTGTCGTTATCATAATATCGATATAACATGTCTCTTTATATCATCAATGAATAATATACCCAGTGATGCCTTTTATTTTTTTGATTGTGTCATTTCATAACCAGTCCAATCAGGTAACACTGATGATCTTTCTCGAATTTAATTTCACATTATTTGCTTTCTCTTGTCTGAAGATGTCAGAGTCCAGGTCTGATATTGGAAATAGTGATAATATACTGCAAAAGTGAAATCCAACAGACCAAACTTGGAACTGAGTGATGAAGATTTGCTAAATATTGGAAACACACATAACACACACAAATCAACATTTCGACCAAAAGGCCTTTAACAAGAAGACATTCTCAACAAAATATGATGAGTAAGAATGACACTATTGATGTTCATATGGCAGAGCTAAATATAGATATAACCCGGAAGAGTACAAAATAGAAGGTTAGAGGTGAAACAGTACAAACAGAAAATAGGCAAAAGATACCCAAATTTTGATAAAACAAAACACTGACGGGCATTTATCCAAATGGCTCAGTCATGCGAAATTTATGTATATAATGATTCTCAAGCTCCAGATGTGTCCAGTCATCTGAGAGGCATGACTTAATGGCCGTCACCATAATACCATTGGCAATCCGATGTCCTGTGCCATTGAAGTAGTCAGCAACAGGAGTACCAGTCTGATTTTTGATGATGTACTGATGTTCACAGAATTGGTCTTCCAGTCTCACCTATGTACGTTATATTTAAGCTCTTGCAGATGATGGCACAGATAACGTTACAGGACACACATGTGAAACTCTTCAATGGTGAAGGTGGCTTTGGTGAATGCGGCAGGCCAGGTCTGGGGGACATAGGCATCAGTGTAGCATTTACTATATTTGCAATTTATGGTGCTAAAGTATTAGGAATGTCAAGCTTGAGATTACTCTGGACCAATATATCCTTGATTTTTTTGTCAGATCTGTAAGCAACCAGAAAGGGATTGCAGGGTCAAATAACAGTGTTGGTAGAAAAATACTCAATATTAGGAAGGTTGGAGAACATAATCACACAAATTCATCATTCATTAAAACATCATTTGAAATCATATGAAGAACATCAGACCTGCTATTGTCTCAATTTAAAATATTATTGAATAATAAGAAGTATCGGTACTTTATGGGAAGCAGCGTCCTCATTTTTAATGAAACAAACCATACATTATTTAACGAAACAAAATTGCGATAAAGACGTATTCTTCATCTTCTTCTTCAGTGTTCATTCTCATACTCCCACTGGATCTAGCAGGACCATGGTACTACTAGATTTCCAGTAGGATGTAGTCCAGAGAATGGAAATGCGTTGTGTTGCCGTTTTATTTGTGCCAATGGCCCGACACATCCGTCTTCAGCGAAATAAAGACATATAAACCACTGCATCCAGCGATAGCACACTATGTACTGATAACCCTCCATGCCTTCCACTACCCCCCTTGGGGGTGGGGCTCTCAGTCACTGCGCATAGATAGATTCATCTGCTTTTTAATCTCTGAGTTACAGAAGCTGTATGAAATTCCATATAATATTAAAAAGTGGGAATGTGGACACAGTTACCCATAATGAACTGAACTATCTGTATCCTTCAGGTTCGAAGAGTCATACAGAATTATCAACCCTCACAAGCTGATGAACTGAAATTGACAGAGAATGACTTTGTCTTTATTTCTCCCGAAGAACATGAGTATAGTCCTGATGGTTGGTTTAGAGGCACCTCCCATCAAACTGGTGTTACTGCCTTCTTTCCTGGTAACTTTACTGTCAAGTGTTCTCAGATGGAGATGTGGACTCTACATCGGTAAGTGAAGCTTGTCATCATTATCTATACATTTTCTTAACATGTTGGGCAGCTTAGAGTTGTGAGACAGTGTATAATCAAGTTGTGCAAGAAGAGATCATGTGAGAAATGAAGACATTATAAAAACTGTTGGAGCAATGTCTGTGGTCAAATATATTGACACACAAGACAAATGGTTCAGCCACTTAATGAGAATGAACTCATACTGATCAGCAGCAAGAGAATACAACATGAGAATATGGAAGCAGCAAGAGGCAGAGGAAGACCATAAAGTAGGTGGATTTAAGGAGTTATAAATGTTCTTAGGAATCACAATATTACTGAATGTATTTTTTTTAAATCTGTCAAATACTGCATGTTTCCCGTAAAGGAGATGCAGGGAGGGATTTTGTAGCTGTGTGATAAAGGTCGCATTCTCTTGGTGTCATCACATGTACAGGATGAGTTTTTAAATTTACCCTCCAAAAGGAAAAAACCCAGTACTTACCGGAGAGCGAACTCTGGACCTCACTAGTGTGAGACCAATGTTCTAACCTCTCAGCCATGCGCCACACTGACCAAATGTGACATAACCCGATAACTATCCACATTCAGTCCTGCGATACCTTAGAGTAACAGTAGAGTTAAGGCAATAGATAGATACTGGAAGATGGGTGAGGTGGGATGGATGGATTTGGATGTAGGATTAGATTTAGGTATAATTTTGATACAATCCAGTACTTTGTCTTGCTTTATGTTGTCAGGAGTTGTAGGGATGGAACTTTAATTCAGAGTTGGATGGAAACAATGTACATCTATTATTAGAAAACACTAATCTAGCTCATGGAACATTTTAGTAAATACTTGGCTCACTATTCCATTAACCACAAATCTGTCCCTTTCTGTATGTATGTGTCTTCTTTGTTTACAAATCTGTCCCTCTTTGTACATAATGTCCCCTTTGCTCACAGATCTGTCCCTCTCTTTACATGTATGTCCCCTTTGTTTAAAGATGTCCCTTTTTGTATGTATATGTCTTTTTTGTTTACAGATCTGTTCTTTTCTTTACTTGTATATTCCTTTTCTTTGCAGATCTGTCCCAGTTTCGAGCTTAACTGTCCATAACCCCATACAGAGCGGCATCTGTACAAAAATGGAGCCTCAAGAAACCAGCCTCGAACACAGTGAAGCTGAGTATGACCATTTGTGGTCAGCTAGTCTAAAAACTGAAGATAAACTTTATGCACAAGTCAACAAAAAAAGAAACAATGCAAAAATGGTGCCTCGGAAGTTATACATCATCCGGCATGCTGAAAGATGTGATTTTGCTTTTTTCAGAACTTGGTTTGACAAAAGTTTCAACTCTGAAGGTAAGTAATAATTGAGTATCTATGCAGATTAATAGAAAACATAAAGTGACAAGTCTACACTTGTCAGATTAACAGAAAATATAAAGTGACAAGTGTAGTTTGCAGATTAACAGAAAATATAAAATGACTTGTATAGTTTATTAGATTAAGTGAAAATATAAAGTGACAAGTGTAGTTTGTCAGATTTACAGAAAATATAAAATGACAAGTTTTACATGTCACAAAATAAACTAGCAGACAGAAAAATGTGGTTAACATTTTACCAAACAATCTGTGAACAATATTTTTGTGTGTGTCTGTTAGTCAAATTTTTGAACAATATTTTTGTGTGTGTCTGTTAGTCAAATTTCTGGATAATATTTGTGTGTGTGTTTGTTAGTCACATTTGTGAACAATATTTGTGTGTGTGTCTGTTAGTCAAATTTCTGAATAATATTTTTGTGTGTGTTTGTTAGTCAAATTTCTGAATAATATTATTGTGTGTGTCTGTTAGTCAAATTTTTGAACTGTAAAACATTTTGCTTGGTATTTTCCATTAATAACATCATAGCCATCATTCACTTTGTTATTCTTCAACATTCATTTTCACAAACTCCCGCTGGATCTCTCTTGTAGCAGGACAATATTAGATATCTACCAGGATTTAGTCCAGAGAGTGGAAATGCATTGTGTCGCTGTATTATTTGCGTCAATGGCCCAACAAATCTGTCTGCATGATTCAACTTGTATTTTCTTAAGAATATCACCACCATCATTAACTTTGTATTTTCTGAAGAATATCACCACCATCATTAACTTTGTATTTTCTTAAGAATATCACCACCATCATTAACTTTGTATTTTCTTAAGAATATCACCACCATCATTAACTTTGTATTTTCTTTTAATAATGATGTCGGGCAACATTTAGATTAGAATGAAGAATGAAGTCTTTCTAGTGAAAACATCATTTATCTCTGTGTCTCGTTGCAAGCATGTGTTGTTTATAATTATTAGTAACACTATTTCCATTTATCTCCATTACTCTCATAGCCATTTCTTCCTTCAAAGATGTCTGCAGTCTCCTAAATGAGGCATGACCACAAGCCACTCAGATATGTCTCTTTTCTTTCTATTTGCTTTATACTCCTTTATGCCTTGCTACGTCAGGGGTAGAAGAGTTCTCTGGAGATGTATTTTTTATGTGCTTCATATATGTTTGTTTTCGTTGACTATTTTATTTATGCAATCCATCATTTGCAAGGTCTGCCCATGGATTCGTATCCATCATATCTGTATAGTAGTATCCTATATAGCGCTCAGATAGGTAATTGTATGAATACAATCCAAGACTATCTAGCACACCTTGACACTTCATGGGTTTTAAATCAGTTTTGCTTCTTCTAAACAAGCTACCAACTATTTTTGAGTTCCAACTACCCAAATTTGAAATCAGTTTTCCTTCTCCAAGACAAACTAGAGAACTAGACTTTTGAGTTCCATCAACCCAAGTTTGAAATCAGCTTTCTTTCTCCTAGACAAACTAGAGAACTAGACTTTTGAGTTCTGTCTACCCAAGTTTGAAATCAGTTTTCCTTATCTAAGAGAAACTTGATAAGTCATGCACATGCATTCCTGAATATCTCTTGTCCAGCGACATCTTAGTTGGCCTCTGCCTCCTATCTCTAACAACACTCTTTCTATGCCATCATTGTCTCTTCACGTGACCAAAAAAATATTGTTGAACATTGATTTTTCTAAGCTCGTCTTGGTTGATCGTTCTTTCTGTCCATGGTATTCTCAGGACTCTTCTATAGCACTTCATTTTGAAGGCCTCTATTCTCTTGACTGTAGTTGTATTTATTGTCCATATTTTTCAGTTTGAGGTCACCACTGGGAACACACATGTGCATAACAAACATAATTTAGTTCCCGTGTTTGCCCAGTATCACAGTTTTTTTCAGTTGTTTTAATTTGGACATCACTATTGCTGTTCCACTCCTGATCTTGACTGCACAGTCTCCTGTACTGTTTATGTTAGCTCCTAGATATTTGAAATTTGTTACTTCTTCTAAAACATTGTTATCAATATTAATACTAAGTCCTGTTTTCACTTTGTTGATTGTCATTATTTTTGTCTTTTTTATATTTAGAAACAAGTTTTGTTGTTCGCTAAATTTTTGTTGATTTTATTATGTTAATTAAGTCTTTCTCATTTGATGTTAATAGCACTGTGTCATCCGATTATCCAATTTCTATAATCTGAAGACCTCCAATGTTTATGGGGCTGAATTCTTATTGCATTGTTTCATGTTTCACATTTTTCATTATGTTCTCCGCATATATGTTAAATGAGTATGGTGACAATGTACACCCTTGTCTTACTCCTTTTTGTACTTTAAACCACTCTGATGTTACCCCTTTCACTTTTATGGTGGCTTCTTGATTTTTGTACAGCTCTGCAATGAGGTGTATAATCTGATCCAGGAAACCCATATTATTCATTATTCCCCATAATTGGTGATGTTTCACACAGTCAAAAGCTTTAGCGTAAACTATAAAGCATGAATGCAGGTCAATGTTGAATTCTCTGCAATTTTCTATGATCATCCTCATATTAAATATGTGATCTCTATCTAGTACCTCTTACAGCTCTAAACTCTGCCTGAGCTTTGAGAACCTCTTCTTCCATTGAATCTCATTTGTCATATTTGTGATATATCTGACAAGTCTGTACACAAGGTTCAATCTCAACTGTGATATGTGTGATATATCTTTGTACACAAGGTTCAATCTCACCTGTGATATGTGTGATATATCTTTGTCTGTACACAAGGTTTAATCTCAACTGTGATATGTGTGATATATCTTTGTCTGTACACAAGGTTTAATCTCAACTGTGATATGTGTGATATATCTTTGACAGGTCTGTACACAAGTTTTAATCCCATTTGTCATATTTGTGATATATCTTTGACAAGTCTGTACACAAGGTTTAATCTCAACTGTGATATTTGTGATATATCTTTGTCTGTACACAAGGTTTAATCCCATTTGTCATATTTGTGATATATCTTTGTCTGTACACAAGGTTTAATCTCAACTGCAATATGTGTGATATATCTTTGTCTGTACACAAGGTTCAATCTCAACTGTGATATGTGTGATATATCTTTGTCTGTACACAAGGTTTAATCCCATTTGTCATAATTGTGATATATCTTTGACAGGTCTGTACACAAGGTTTAATCTCAACTGTGATATTTGTGATATATCTTTGTCTGTACACAAGGTTTAATCCTATTTGTCATAATTGTGATATATCTTTGACAGGTCTGTACACAAGGTTTAATCTCAACTGTCCGAAAAGTCTAGTCCCAAGGACATCATTTCAAGATTTCAACAAAGATTGCCCCTTAACAGTGATTGGACGAGAGCAGGCCAGGATAACAGGTGTGCATAAATGAGTATTGATGCATGAAAGTAGCAATATCCTGTGGGCATCTGTGGTCAGTTTAGTTGAGACCCAGACAATGACAGAGGGCCAAGCAAGGTTAGTTAGTTAGTCGAAAGATAATCCTCCATCATACACATCGAACCATCCGTTCATAAGTGCTCAAATCTCCTCAAGATATGCCTTAGCATGTAGTGACTGACCACACCTACTGAGTGTTGTTTACCAGTTTCCTCTGGTTACCTGTATAACAATCTCATTTAGCCATGCTTTTCTTGACTTGGTGTTCCTGTAATATAGTCTGCTAAGGGTTGAAGATTCACAATCATTTGTTCTTTCAAAAACATCGGTCAGTCATACTATCTCTGAAGAGCATTCTTCTTTGGCGATCATCTGAAGAGCATTTAGAACATTAGTTTAGTTCATTGCTTGTCCTGTGTTCTTGATCACCATACCAGCAAGTCAGTCTGCACATTCATTTCCTTGGACACCGGTATGTTCAGACACAAATATGAAATGAATTCTTGACAGATTAGACTGCTTCATCAACTCCAACAACTGTCTGCCTGCCTAGTCATTCTCAACCTTTTTAGCATGCTCATTGAGTCGCTTAGAAAATATGAGTGTAGTTTTGAGACTTTTAACCATGACTTTGCCCTGGTTACCGCCATGATCTCCATTGTCATACTACTTGTAGTCATAGAAAATGCATTATTGTATTCACTCACAATTCTCTTTCAACCTGTGCCTTGAACACTCATGAGCTGCACACTTTCCAAACATCAGAATCATCTGTGTGACTGTCTCCAGCAAAATTTACCTTGGCCACAATTCGGAAGAGTCACAGATGACTCAGATTAGCCGCTTGTGATGCAAAAACTGACCTGTTAATTATATGGCTATAGACATTCACTGTTCAGTGAAATTGGTCAAACACTGAATGTATACATACCGCTGACAAAGTTGAATGTGTCAGGCCTTTGCCACGAAATAAAACCATGACACAGCACATCTCCATTCTTAGGACTACATGAAATCTGATCAAGTCATTATCTGGCTGTAAGAGAGATCCATCATCATCATCATCAAGTGCCGTCTCCGCAACGAAGGTTGGCTGCAACGTATCTCCAATATCTCCTGTCTCTTGTCTTGGTGGTGCACTCTGCTAGACTGTAACATGTCCATCGTGTAATGTTACTCTCCCACTTGTATCTCTGCCTACCTCTTGCTCGCTTCCCTTTGACTTTACCCTCAAGTAAGGTCTTCAATAGGGTGTCATATCTTCTAATGTGTCCAAAGTATTTTATTTGCCTGATCTTTATTTCTCTTAGTAGTTCTTTCTTCATATTAAGTGTCTTTAGCACCTCTTTATTTGTTTTCTTCTCTTTCCATGATGTTCTCCCTATTCTTCTATATACCAGCACATCTCAAAGGCATCAATTTGGTCTTCTAATTGTTTATTTAGTGTCCATGTTTCTGAGCCATACATTAATATGGAATAGATGTAGCATTTTATAATTCTCATTTTTAACTTTGTTTGTAATTTGTTTAGATATTAATAATTTCCTCATGTCATTGAAGATCCAGTGGGAGTTAAAGAACAAATGCTAAATAAACAGATGATATCCAAGAATGTTCAGTTTTATTTCTTTTTCTGTGCTCATTCTCAAACTCCTGCAGACCTGAGAATGGAATGTACTGTGTCATTGTTTACAGCTATTCTTTGTCATTCCAGTGGACACATCTGATTTCTGCTTTTGAGTCATTTTGACCCTCTTTGGGATGGGACAGCCAACCCACCCCCCTAAACCTCCTTAGTTGCCTCTTATGAAATGCATGGAACGTAAAAGTGTTGCTATATTTTGCTCCCCAACACCATCAACACATGTCCTTTCTGTGGTTTTCCATAAAATAAAAATGGTTTTCCATACTCGTCCAGTATTAAATAAATAAACTCTCAGTCTTCTCCCAGTGACAGTCGACTGTGGCCAGATCTTGCTTCCAACACATAAAATGGTGGGCAGTCTTAATATTTTTGTTTGAAATTCTGTAGTATTAATCCACATTCAATGATGCCTTATACCTTGTAAGAATCTGTGGGAGAAAGGAGCAACTCAAAAATTCACTAAGATCAACAAGACAAAATCATCCATTAATATGAGGTTTGCTTATAAATGTTGTGTCTGTGAAACTAATTATTTTTAAATCCATATCTTATCTCTGAATATGAACCTTATTTATCTATTTCCTATCTCTGAATGGGAGTCATATCCATTTCTTATCTCTAAATCTGAACATTGCATATTCATTTCTTATCTCTGAATGTGAATATTTTTATCCATGTATTAACACATACAAGGACTTCCGCCAAAATGGCAGACTAGAGCGAATGTGTTCTCTTTACGATGCTAGATTAACGGTTGTTCCTTCCCGAAAGTAATGGCAACCTACGGGAATATTGTGCCTAGAAATTTCCAAAAGTGCTAATGTTACGAACTTTTATTTTTCCGGTTGCAACATACGGCTGTGAAACATGGACTCTAAGTAAAACAGCGGCAAAGAGCTAAAATGCTACAGGAAGATACTTATAATATCATGGAAGTATAAAATCAGAAACTCAGATATTATAAACACACTGAATATTCCAGAGTGTTGGTTACTAAACACAATAACAAAAAGAAAACTACGCCTGTTTGGTCATATAAAGAGACATAACTGTTTAGAAAGACAAATAATGGAGGGAAGAGTACCTGGGTAGAGGAGAAGGGGCAGACCAAGAAGACGATGGACTGACGACATTAAAGATAACATGAATACATCGCTAGAAAATGCAAGCCACATCGCCCAAGACAGAGAGAGGTTCAGAGAGTTCATTGGGAAGACAACATTCTGGAAGGAATACGTCACATGACACATTAACACATACATGTGTGTCTGTGGGACTCATCAATGGCTCACTAGACAAACCACCCATGCAAAAGAAAACTTTAGTAGATGACATGCCATTATATTGAGACTCTCTTATGGAAGCTTTGTAGCATGTCATCTATACAATTATAAACCCTCTCAGAGTAGAAGGCTCCTTCAATAGACATTGCACTAAGCTGAAAGCTTAAATCTCCTGGGTTTGAAAGCTCAGAAAAATCACCAAAGTGCACATAGAAAGCAAGAGCTTATTGCTTATAATTCCTGAGGTTCTAAAACAAAATAAACAAACAATCCATGTATGATCTCTGAATATTATTAATTTCTTTAAATAAAAAAAGGGAACTTTTTCTTATCGGTTTTTTTATCTGTGAAGAAAAATGTTTCTTATTTGTTTATTATTTGAGATTATAACATTTTACTATCCATTTCTTCTCTGTGAAGATAAAATTTTATTATCCATTTCGTATCTATGAAGATAAATATTTCTTATCCATTTTCTGTAAAGATCAATTTTTTTATCCATTTCTTATCTGTGTAGGTGAAGCACTTTGTGAAGCTGGAGAGTCAATCTCCTATGTTTACTGCTCACCTGCCCTGAGATGTGTGGAGACGGCTACGGAGATCATGAAAGGTCAGATCTTATGTGGCCTTATTTTAATAAATCCGTTTGGCTTCCATAATTTTCTTTTTTATTGAAACTATTCAAGATCATCATCATTGTGTGTCATGTAGTGCCAATTATTGTTCACTACAATTTTGTATTTAATGCTAGTTGTCTTCTGCTTGTTCATTATTTTATTATTTTCACTTTTATATTAATTTTTTTCTGTATGTTTATGATAGAGGTGGAAAAAATACGGCCTGTGTGCCAAAATCTGGCCCAATAAGCTGATCTAAAAGTGCTATATGTGCTACCCAGAGCTTAGAAAACACTATTTAGATCCCACGAGACTAAATAAACTGTACAGTACCATTAAATGAGACAACAATATACTTTTTAAAATAAAATCTATGCAGATAAGAAATTTTGTGTAGTTTTGTGTCTTCACTGACTGTTGGCTGAGTTTTAGATACAAAATAGCTAATATAATTGAGAAAATGAACGGATACTGGCCACCTGCATAACGCTAACCTTAACCATATCCACTTTCCCAGTCTTTTCCCACCCATACAACCATCCTAAATAAATATCTCCATCTCCACCTATTGATGGAGAATTATAGCCAAGGGAAATAATCACAGAAAAAATGAAGATTAAAGATTTGCATGCCACTTGTCATTGATTTCATTTTACTTTGTCGCAAAAAATGTAGTCCTGGGTGTAAAGAATAGGACCACTATCATCTGTCCAGGTATATTGTAGGAGACGAGTAAGGAAAGTTGGGGGGATAGGCTGACAACCTGTCATCTTTGACAAAATCATTGTCACATCTGGTTTCAATTTCTTACTTTTCTCTTCTATCAAATAGTCCACATGGATAAGAGATGCAGACCAGCAGGCATTGAACCTTTGTCCTTTTGTGGCAGACTCTTATGTGTTTGGGAATGTTAGATGTGCCATCACTGCAAATGGATCCACAAATCTGAAAGAAAATAGTTAACCCAGAAGTTTGTGCTGTGCTGGCAGAGAGTGGTGGTCCTGGGATACTGGCTCACTGGAATACCTCCTTTCTAGGACTAAACAAGCATCTATAAATCTCCCTTGTAGAACCCATGTCTTTGAGGCAACTTATATAAGTCTGGTTGTCACTACAGTAAACAGCTGAATAGAACCTGTGCTTTTGTCTGAACAACTAATGGTTGTCAAGAGCTACCTGCTTATAGCTAAAGGGATTATTTCATCATCATCATCTTTAGCATGCCTCAAGATTGCAGGAAAGTCATGGCGAAGTTCCCTCCAGGGTAGAAGATTTGACCAGCTTGTGGTGTTGCGCTCTATGGTCACATTTGTGACTTTAAAATCTCTTGGATGCCTCCCCAGCAAAAATTATACCAGAGAAACAGTAATATTGAGATTAAAGTAAAATTTGACTGCCTGGCATACTGGACAATATATACTGTCATAGACAGATGTATTGGGACATAGGCACAATGGAAATTAGGCATTTCCATTCTCTGGACTATATCCTGCTGAAAATCTAGTAGGGTCATTGTTTTGATACAAAAGAGAACCAGCTGGAGTTTGAGAATGAATGCTAAAGAAGAAGAAAATATATTCACCTGGCAGCAAATAAACAAACTTTCAAGTTATCATGAACCACTTTTGGCAGTAGTGAACGGCATAAACATCTTTGATTTGGACGAGACAAGACTCACTTTCTAAAACTATTTTGTAAGGAACAGAAAAGGGTGAAAGGATAAGAAGCAGATGAAGAAAATCCTGGATTGATAATATCAAGGAATGGTCTGGGCATGATTTTTCTACACTTCTCTGAATGACTGATGACAGAGGTGTTGGGAGAGTTTTTGCGCTGATGTTTCCAGTGTGGCACCCCTGAACGGGATATGGATATTATTATTATTATTATTATTACGAGGCGTGTTCAAATGAAAACGGGACTTGTGGATTTATTTAAAAAGTATCATACGCAATTTAATATTTTCAACGGAATTGAACAAAGCAACCACTTGTGAATAAGAATGCACCTGGGTTCATCAGAAAAAATCTCCATATGCATTTAGGCAAGCATCCCACTGTTTAGGTAGACGTCGAATGCCGTCCGAGAAAAAGTTGCGTGGCTGTTCTCTGAACCATGTGGTCACCGCTGTCTTCACGTCTGCGTCGCTGTTGAATCGCTGTCCCTTTAGTGCTTTCTTCAACGGTCCGAACAAATGGAAATCACACGGGGATAAATCGGGACTATAGGCTGGGTGATGAAGAACTTCCCAATTCTTCTTTGCCAATGTTTCCTGCACAATTTTTGCGACGTGCGGACGAGCGTTGTCGTGGAGAAGAATCACACCTTGAGAAAGTCTGCCTGGTCGCTTAGCCTTGATGGCCTTATGCAGCTTGTCTAAAGTGTCTTTATAATGGGCGGCATTGATGTTGACACCAGGTTCCTTAAAATCAGTCAACAAAAGCCCTTCATGGTCAAAAAATGCAGTCACCATAACCTTCCCAGCAGAAACCTGTGTCTTGAATATTTTGGGTTTTGGTGAACCTGGATGTTTCCATTGCATGCTGTCAATTTTGCTGCTCGGTTCATAGTGGTGGCACCACGATTCATCACCTGCCACAATGCTCAACAGAAATGCATCACCCTCTGCCCTGTAACGCATCAGGTGGTTCAAACTCCACCCCATCCGTTCTTCCTTATGGTGGTCAGTCAACATCCGTGGGACCCACTGTGAACACACCTTCCGATAGTTCAATTTCTTCCGAACAACCATGTGGGCTGTCCCAATTGACATATGGAATTCTTCTGCAAGCGAACGAATGCTCCGACGACGGTCAGTCAGTACTGCTTTATCAAGCACGGCTATGGCTTCTTCTGTTGTAACAATATGCGCCTGACCTGGCCGTGCAAGATCTGCCGTTAACTCACGTCCGTCTTTAAACATACGCACCCACTCCATCACTCTGGTCCTCGACAAACATTTGTCACCATATGCTGCCTTCATTCTCCGATGAATGTCTACTGCTTGACATCCTTCAAATGAAAGAAACTGGATCACAGCATGCTGATTCACTTTGGACGGGTTCGGAATCACACCCGCCATATTGTTAACAGTCTTCTGCAGCACATATGCATGCTGGGAAGATGAACACGTGACCGTATGTAAATTATAGGATACTCATTACTAGTGCAAAATGTCATCAATATCAGTGCGCTCTATCACGCGTGGTGTAACAAGTCCCGTTTTCATTTGAACACGCCTCGTATATTGAGCAAGAGTAACAAACTTGTACTCAGCATTTTATGAACAACATCATCATTATACAAAGCTACCTTCTCTGATGCCTGCAGTGAGATGCTGGTCACATCTGGTTTCAATTTCTTACTTTTGTCTTCTATCAAATAGTCCACATGGATAAGAGATGCAGACCAGCAGGCATTGAACCTTTGTCCTTTTGTGGCAGACTCTTATGTGTTTGGGAATGTTAGATGTGCCATCACTGCAAATGGATCCACAAATCTGAAAGAAAATAGTTAACCCAGAAGTTTGTGCTGTGCTGGCAGAGAGTGGTGGTCCTGGGATACTGGCTCACTGGAATACCTCCTTTCTAGGACTAAACATGCATCTATAAATCTCCCTTGTAGAACCCATGTCTTTGAGGCAATTTATATAAGTCTGGTTGTCACTACAGTAAACAGCTGAATAGAACCTGTGCTTTTGTCTGAACAACTAATGGCTGTCAAGAGCTACCTGCTTATAGCTAAAGGGATTATTTCATCATCATCTTTAGCATGCCTCAAGATTGCAGGAAAGTCATGGCGAAGTTCCCTCCAGGGTAGAAGATTTGACCAGCTTGTGGTGTTGCGCTCTATGGTCACATTTGTGACTTTAAAATCTCTTGGATGGCTCCCCGGCAAAAATTATACCAGAGAAACAGTAATATTGAGATGAAAGTAAAATTTGACTGCCTGGCATACTGGACAATATATACTGTCATAGACAGATGTATCGGGCCATAGGCACAATGGAAATTAGGCATTTCCATTCTCTGGACTATATCCTGCTGAAAATCTAGTAGGGTCATTGTTTTGATACAAAAGAGAACCAGCTGGAGTTTGAGAATGAATGCTAAAGAAGAAGAAAATATATTCACCTGGCAGCAAATAAACAAACTTTCAAGTTATCATGAACCACTTTTGGCAGTAGTGAACGGCATAAACATCTTTGATTTGGACGAGACAAGACTCACTTTCTAAAACTATTTTGTAAGGAACAGAAAAGGGTGAAAGGATAAGAAGCAGATGAAGAAAATCCTGGATTGATAATATCAAGGAATGGTCTGGGCATGATTTTTCTACACTTCTCTGAATGACTGATGACAGAGGTGTTGGGAGAGTTTTTGCGCTGATGTTTCCAGTGTGGCACCCCTGAACGGGATATGGATATAATTATTATTATTATTATTACGAGGCGTGTTCAAATGAAAACGGGACTTGTGGATTTATTTAAAAAGTATCATACGCAATTTAATATTTTCAACGGAATTGAACAAAGCAACCACTTGTGAATAAGAATGCACCTGGGTTCATCAGAAAAAATCTCCATATGCATTTAGGCAAGCATCCCACTGTTTAGGTAGACGTCGAATGCCGTCCGAGAAAAAGTTGCGTGGCTGTTCTCTGAACCATGTGGTCACCGCTGTCTTCACGTCTGCGTCGCTGTTGAATCGCTGTCCCTTTAGTGCTTTCTTCAACGGTCCGAACAAATGGAAATCACACGGGGATAAATCGGGACTATAGGCTGGGTGATGAAGAACTTCCCAATTCTTCTTTGCCAATGTTTCCTGCACAATTTTTGCGACGTGCGGACGAGCGTTGTCGTGGAGAAGAATCACACCTTGAGAAAGTCTGCCTGGTCGCTTAGCCTTGATGGCCTTATGCAGCTTGTCTAAAGTGTCTTTATAATGGGCGGCATTGATGTTGACACCAGGTTCCTTAAAATCAGTCAACAAAAGCCCTTCATGGTCAAAAAATGCAGTCACCATAACCTTCCCAGCAGAAACCTGTGTCTTGAATTTTTTGGGTTTTGGTGAACCTGGATGTTTCCATTGCATGCTGTCAATTTTGCTGCTCGGTTCATAGTGGTGGCACCACGATTCATCACCTGCCACAATGCTCAACAGAAATGCATCACCCTCTGCCCTGTAACGCATCAGGTGGTTCAAACTCCACCCCATCCGTTCTTCCTTATGGTGGTCAGTCAACATCCGTGGGACCCACTGTGAACACACCTTCCGATAGTTCAATTTCTTCCGAACAACCATGTGGGCTGTCCCAATTGACATATGGAATTCTTCTGCAAGCGAACGAATGCTCCGACGACGGTCAGTCAGTACTGCTTTATCAAGCACGGCTATGGCTTCTTCTGTTGCAACAATATGCGCCTGACCTGGCCGTGCAAGATCTGCCGTTAACTCACGTCCGTCTTTAAACATACGCACCCACTCCATCACTCTGGTCCTCGACAAACATTTGTCACCATATGCTGCCTTCATTCTCCGATGAATGTCTACTGCTTGACATCCTTCAAATGAAAGAAACTGGATCACAGCACGCTGATTCACTTTGGACGGGTTCGGAATCACACCCGCCATATTGTTAACAGTCTTCTGCAGCACATATGCATGCTGGGAAGATGAACACGTGACCGTATGTAAATTATAGGATACTCATTACTAGTGCAAAATGTCATCAATATCAGTGCGCTCTATCACGCGTGGTGTAACAAGTCCCGTTTTCATTTGAACACGCCTCGTATATTGAGCAAGAGTGACAAACTTGTACTCAGCATTTTATGAACAACATCATCATTATACAAAGCTACCTTCTCTGATGCCTGCAGTGAGTTTGGACTAACAATCAGCAAAAATAAGATGTAAATTATGACACAGGCTGGCATCAAGCATCTGCAAGTTGTCATCGATGGTGAGGAACTGGAGGTTGTTGACAACTTTACATATCTAGGATTCTCAGTCAACAATATACCTGGATCAAAAAGTAAGCATCGAGATTCGCAACATATCTACAACAATAAATCACTAAGAAAAAAGGTCTGGGGGAAACAGAAAATTAAGCATACAATCTAAACTACTGGTTTTCCAGTTCGTGTCCTTTGCACCCTCCTCTACGGCAGTGAATCGTGGGCAACCTGTATACACCAGGAGAGATGACTAAACAGCTTTCACATTCTGTTCCTATACAAAATTCTTAATTTTAGGTGGCAGGACAAATTCTCTAACACTGATGTATTAGAAAAAACAGAAAATACCACAGTATTTTCTTTGCTAAGTTTCCATCAGATGGCTGGAATACACTAGAAGGATGAAAGATGTCAGAATACTGAAGGATCTACTTTATGGAGAACTGATAATATATACTCAATAACAAAACTAAAATCCAAAAGGCGAAACTTGTAACAGGGCAATAAAGTTTTGTTAATCAAGGAAAAACACATAATAACATATACAAATTGACATTTCGACCACAAGGCCTTTATAAAGAACACAACAGAAAAAGGGTAAAAATAGCACTATTGATGTTGTTCACATTTACATGACAGAGCTGTCTATTATCTTTCCCCGGGTGGAAGCTTGTTTATAACATCCACACTTGCCGTTAAGAATAGGGTGAGAGCTGTTAGTTTCTATTCAAGGCCAGATGTGACACCTCATTTGTGCTGAGTCCATGTTTGTAGAGGGTTGTTGTGATGTTATCTATCCATATGTTATCTTGACAGAGCTAACTATAGAATAGCATAATATAGATATCTATATTTAGCTCTACTATGTGAACATGAACTTAATTAGTGCCTTTCTTAAGGTTAAGTAATCATTGACCATTGCCAACATTCAGATGTGTGATATGGTTTTGGATTTACACCATTTAGATGAATTTGTAAAACACTGACTATGTATGTACCACTGCCAAAGTTGGAAGTATTGGGCCATTTGTACAAATAAAATCGTGATACAACACATCTCTATTCTCTGAACTACATCCTGCTGGAAATCTAGTAGGACCATTGTCCTTCTTCAAGAGAGACCTAGTAGGACCATTATCCTACTACAAGAGAGATCTAGTAGGACCATTATCCTGCTTCAAGAAAGATCTAGTAGGACCATTATCCTGCTTCAAGAAAGATCTAGTAGTCACTGTCCTGTTTCAAGAGAGATCTAGTAGAACCATTATCCTGCTTCAAGAGAGATCTAGTAGAACTATTATCCTGCTTAAAAAGAGATCTAGTAGAAATCCCATGGGCAGATAGAGAAAAAAAGCCAAAGATGTACTGAATGGTATTGATACCAAAAGTAAGTTACTTGTCAACATCCGAAAGAAACAGTTCACATTTCTTGACAACATCATGAGATGAGGTTTGGAGTACAATGTAACAACAGGGAAAATCTGAAAGGGAAAAAGTCAGAAAAAAATATACAAGATACTGAATAGTTTGACATTGTGGCGTGGTAGAAAGTCAACAGTAGAGCTGATAAGATAGTTTGACATTGTGGCGTGGTAGAAAGTCAACAGTAGAGCTGATAAGATAGTTTGACATTGTGGCGTGGTAGAAAGTCAGCAGTAGAGCTGATAAGATAGTTTGACATTGTGGCGTGGTAGAAAGTCAGCAGTAAAGCTGATACAC
Source organism: Meghimatium bilineatum (assembly GCA_034231615.1). NCBI lineage: Eukaryota > Metazoa > Mollusca > Gastropoda > Stylommatophora > Philomycidae > Meghimatium > Meghimatium bilineatum. The sequence continues at coordinate 17,951,416 of CM067304.1, forward strand.
AGTTCTTCAGGTAGAATATTGTAGAGTTCAATGATTATCTACACCACCTTGCACTACAGATGATGATGATGATATTGGCACATTCTATGCAAATGAAAGAAGAAGAAGAATTAAAGTTGATTGCCTCGTATCAGTATGCAAATTGTTTTCATCTTATCTATGTGATGTGTCCTTTCTTCTTCTTTCCTTCCTCTTTTACCCTTTACGGGTGTCGAGGGAGATACATTGTTCTTGTTCTCGCTTTTCTGGCAGCTTCAGATAATGTTATTTGGTATTCGTGTAATGTCTCTTTGATGTTGTCGATCCAGCGTACTCTCTACTATTGGCTCTTCTTTCTGCATGTGTCCTTTACAGAACATTATCATCACCGCCACTCTGTAAGCTTGTCAGTTCTGTAAAATCTACCCAGTCTCTTCAGATGTCATGATCAGAATTTCTATGATATCCTGTGTCCATCTTAGTCTTTGTCTGCCTCTTGTTCACTTTCCTGGAATTTTTCCCTTCATGGTTAATCTTTCTATGCCGCTGTGTCTTTTTATATATCCAAAATATGTTAGCTTGCGGTTTTTTTGATGGTTTTGAGGAGCCAGTCTTCTTCTATGTTTAGGTCTTTGAGGATGTCTACGTTAGTTTGTCTTTCTGTCCATATTCTTCTTCTTCTTCTTCAGCGATCGCACTCATATAACCACAATGAATATATCGTGTGATTTCTACCAGGGAATGTGAAGTATGTTGTGCTGCAAGTACAACAGTAAAACTGTGTTATTTGCACCTTGGTTGGCCACTTGGTCTGGACATCCGAGGTCCAGCACATCCATTTTCGTCATGCCTTTGATTCAGGTGGGCTTCCCTAGTCTGTGACAACCTGTCTATCTGTTGCCAGACACACGGGTGTGTAGTGACTCTTCGCCGAGACATTTGTCGTTCACGTCTATCTCGCACGAGGTGTTCCGCCGTCTATGAACTTACCTCTTGTAATTGGACGATCTGTGCCTGTGCCCATTGGGTACTGAACCGTTTCTCATCCGCGAGCCTGGTTCCATATGAGGAAGAACTCAGAAGAAGAGTTGGACACTGGCTCTTTCGCCTTCTTAGCCGAGGTGTTGTTCACTGACATCGTGAACACCTCGCCCAAGTTCGAGTCTCACACCACGCATTTGAGAGCAAGGCGTTCTCGAGCTGAGCGGCCTTGTCCCAATAGCGCCTGAGCCCATCGGGTACTGAACACTTTCTCTTTGCAAGTGTATTTCTGGTGTAGGAAAGCTTGACAGTAGAGTTGGGCAAGGGCTAAAATCGTTGTCCCTTTTGTGCCTGAGACCATCGGGTACGGAACCCTTTCTCTCTGCAAGTGTACTTCCAGAATAGGAAATCTTTACAGTAGAGTTGGTCCAGGACTGCCATCGTTGTCCCTTTTTTGCCTGAGCCCATCGGGTACGGAACCCTTTCTCTTCTCTGGCATGTTTCCGGTATAGGAAGGCTCGACATTAGAATTAGGCTAGGTCTTCTTGCTTTGCCAGATGCCCATGAATGGGTCTGTGTCTCTGCCTGTAAGGAGCACAGGTAACTAGAAGATCGTCTCAAGCTAACAGAGCTTGTAGTTTCCCTTTCCTTGGAACTTTTCTCTTTCTATTTGCAGTTGGCGCTGTTCTGCCATTTCATTGTACTCATTATGAAAACTATTTGTCTCTTGCCATGCATCTACCTTTTGAGCCTTTTTCATTGGTCGCCCCTCCAATGTTCGGACTGGACTGACTAGCGTCACTGTATGTCAACAGTGCCACTGTATGTTTTGGTGCTGATGGTGTTGGTGTCTGTTTCTGATGGTGTCTGTTTCTTATGCAGTCAAATCTCTTTCCATCTGCTACCTCCACATTCTCGGACACGATCCCCAAATGATTTGGCCAGAATCAGCTCGAGTTGCTGTATTTCTGTTTCCAGGGTGCACTGCGAGGAGGTACATTTGGGATCTTGGTTATCTGATAACCCTGGGTCCGTCGAGAGCATTGCGTTCCATTTGCACCTCCCATATTATTCTTAGAATTTTTCAATAACATGTCATTTCAAATGCCAATATTTTATTTTCCATTGCAGATGTCATTGCTCACGTCTCACAACCATATGTTGCCATTAGACAAAATATAGATTCAGGTCATAGTTGTAACTTTGTTGTTCTGTTTGCCATTTGTCATAGATTTGTCATCTGTGATCTATTTTAATAGTGCCATTGCTAATCTCTTGCTTATCTCTGCTAAGCAATCTCCTGTGATGTTGATTGTTTTAATATTTTATTACATACTAAACAAAACCAACTAATAGGGGCTATATAATTTATCTCATTTAGCTTATGGATTCACACATGGAATGTCCATTGAGCCATCTTTGTTTGAGTGGTGTGGATGGTACAAGCCAACCTTGCCAAATTTTATGTCACCCGATGAACTGCGTAAATGCGGGTTTCCAGTTGACATAACATACAAGGCATATGTAGATTTGAAGACCATCAACGTACGTGAGACAGTGGAGGATTATTATTTGAGATCTTTCAATTTCACACAGCATATACTCCACAAACACAAGCCTAGTGGTAAGCTGATGTTGTAGAATATATCTTGTAATAAGTTTAGTTTCTAGAATAAAGTCTAGTTGTCATTTTAACCCTTTAAATCCTGGCTGATCAGGAAAAACTCCACGCTTCAGTCCAAGATCAAGGGAATAACTCTGCAAAAATAAGAGGTGATTATGCAAGAAAACTATAAAAAAATACTATTTGCAATCAATTTTTAATGATTCAAAGTGCAATTAACAAATAAATGGAAGAGGCACTGATCTATGAGCATATCTTTCTGAATGTCATGTAAGAAAAGTTTACTTTTCATGTAACATGCGAGAGGGAAAACAAATTTAGCACCAATTTCATGTTGGCTTCATATACGTGTGTCAAATTGTTTGCTGATAATTGTTCAAATGAAAGCTGCAAAGCAGTCTCCCTAACACAGCATGACAACAACATTTTGTAACTGTTAACTACTACAAATATATAGGCTTAGTTCACATATAGAAAGCCCTAGATATCTGGTTAAACAGGTTTCCAAAAATAATCTTTTCTGAAAAATTTTGATACCAGCATACATAACGTGTAGTGCGTGTACCCTAAATAATGACATGTAGAAGTAGTAAAACTAGGTAAGTTTCAGGACGCAGGAATGCTGAACGATACCTCACTGAAATTATTAGTCTTCGCATTTTTCCAATTTTGGCTGCACAAGGGTTGATTTTTTAGTAGGATAGCACTCAACCTTATGTGGCACAACTCACCATCCAGTTCCTCACTGAAAACAATGCCCAGACCATTCCATGGCCAGCCATGTCATCAGACATGAACCCCATAGAATACTAATGGGATGAACTCGACAGATGACTCCGCCAGCGAGACGTGGCTTCAGCCAATCTCCAACAGTTGTCTCCTGTACTGTAAAAAGAGTGGACAGCCATCCCACAACAATAAATCCAATGGCTAATCTAATTCATGTCGCTGAGATGTCGTTAGCTGATAGAGGCCATACACTTTACTGTAATGGATGTCTCAAGTCGCAAAGAATAAAAGTTCAAAACAAATTTAATGAACATCATTTCATTGTTAAAGTCTGAAAGGTACTTTATGCAAAAGGTGAAACATTAATTCTGTAAAATAACATTTTGGCACATGTTTGAAATTTGCCAGAAGTTAATGCATTAGGGGACCTCATCCACGTGGAAAATTTTCAAAAGGTTAAATATTGGTCACTCAAAACTGCACGAGATTAGTGTAAAGACTCGAACAGCCCATAGAAAGAAGCATAATAGATATACAAAGAGAGTGATAAATCAGCATGGACCTGGAACTGTCAGCCGCTACAGTCTGATGGATTTATTGAGATGGGGATCAAAGCATCTATGGACTTGTCCAATGTGCACTGATGATAACCTGCAGTTAGACTCATGCCTTGCAAACCTACATAACATTTTTCATATATGCTTACAAATATTTTCCATTTACTTGTAATGAATATACATTAATTTATTTGAGTTTTTTTATTACAGGCGCAAATATTCTTATTATTGGCCACTCAGGGACATTAGATGCCTGTACTCGACAACTGACTGGGAAACCAGGTCGAAGTTCGGATGAGTTTCGTAACATCGTACGTGGCTGTCCTTACTGCTGTCTCTGCACAGTGAGAGAAGACACATCATCTGGAAAGTGGTCTTTGATAGAGCCATCAATACCACTACTCACACACGGAGCTAACAGTAAAGATTATAGTTGGGAGAGCTTACAGATTTGATATTTAACCATATGGACTTGCCTGGAGTGCAATGATAATGATCTGACTACTAGTTAACTAACATATTTAACTCTTGTTGTTCAGATAACTACATCCTATGTAGTCATGTTTGTGCATTTACTGTGTTAAACTACATTATGTCTAGTCCATATATTTTTTTAATTTGTATTTATCGACATTAGCAAACTCCTGCAGATTAGCAGGATGTTGGCTGGAGAATGGAATATGTTGTGCCATGGTTTACAGCTTTGCTGCAATATCCACACCTTTCAGTGAGATGAATTCAACTTGAACATTGTTTCTAAGTCATTGACCCTACATGGGATGGGACAACCAGCTCACCCCAAAACCCCCTTAGTCACCTCTTGCGATATGCATGTAAGGTAAACAGTGTCATTATTCTTTGCCCCTTTTCAGACCCCGACAACAAACAACACGCATTTAAATGTAGATTTTTTAATTACCCAACATCTATAAAAATGGAATGCAAAATTGTAAAATGAATGTATGTATGGATTCAAGTTGTGTTCTTGTGGTCCTAAAATTGTAAAATGAATGTATTGTATGTTTCTGTGTATAAGCCAATTATCTATAAGCTGAGGGCGGGACTTTAATATCCCAATTGTGTCAATAGTTGGAAACCATTATTTGATTAGGCAGAGGTAGGAAAATATAATAATACCAGTAATAATAATATGGAATCCCATAACATTCTACTGACCAATTTCGACAGTCATCAAATTTCCTATATAGAACCTTGGTGACCAATTTTTCGATTGTCAAAACCGATATGATAGATCAGAAATATATCAACACCCATTGCTAGAAATATCTTGTCCGGGAAAGTACGTTGTTACAAAATAGTAGCATGTGTGAAATACAGATACAAAATAGTAGCATGTGTGAAATACAGATACAAAATTGTAGCATGTGTGAAATACAGATATAGACGTCTGTCATGAGTATTTATCATTTTCTTCTTCTTCTTTCGTTCGCTAATAATGTCTATATCTGCGGTGTTGTTTCTTGTATAAATTGGACAGTGTTTTCCATAGTATTTATCATGAATATATTGCAGATTTCACAGGTGCAATCGTATGATATAAAGAAAGTAATGGAAATCTAGTCCTAACATTATAATAGGTAGGATTTTGCATTTAAATATACTTTGGGGCTATCAAATTCATTCAGAAAATGCAAACTATCGTTATGACACATAAAGAGTTTCAAGGTTCTCTTGCGGTTGATTTTAGGATCCATAATATATTTTGAGTGTTAATTTAAAACTGTGATTTTTGTGTAGTTCAGAGTTCACGCTTCATGTTCATTTTGTGAGAGGTTCATGATGAACTAATTTGTTACGAAATTTTAAAAATGTGCGAAGTTTGAGATAACTTGGTTGCAATGCAGATTACGTGTATGATCAATGACACATATTGATGACACAGCCAAAGTTACAATGGAAATATGAACGATGTATGTGATTTGCGCACCAAATATAACGTGGAAAGTGACATTGAAGTTCCTATGTTAGATAGGCCTAATATTTTGGACAACGAGGAGGAAAAACCCCATGGTAGTCCTACTAGTTGTGGCATCATGAATTTTGTCTAACCGATGTGGTTTTTCCAGTATAATATTGACTTCGAAGGATATGATTGACTGTTTGTACTGGTACCGATAAGTTTTTTTTCTTTGTTACCTGTATTTGACATTATTCTGTGTTCTTTTTTTTGTGTTTCTACTGCTAATTTGTTTAATAATTTAGTGGTACACGCTAATAAGCTGATCCCGATACATTAAAATAGGAAAAGCATGCAAAAATTCTCAGGCTTATACGCGGAAATATATGGTATGTATGGATTCATGTTGTGCTGTGGTCTCAAGCTGCAGCATTTAGGATGTATACCACCTCTGATGCAAACCTCAGTATTTTATATATGTGTTATTTGTTTTAACCCCAAGGGATTATGAGCAATGCAGCTCTTGCATCCTTTTGTGCATTGGAGACTTTGTTTCAAAACTATATTCAGGTATGCCCCAGATATGTCTTCTGTAAAGATTTTTCAGTTTTACCTGTAAAAAAATAGTTATTTCCTGGTTTCTGTTAGTATTTTCTTATGTTTTAGTATACATTTTTCTTACTTTTTTTTTTGAGAAGACCATTAAGAGAGAGGTTGTGCTCACTGTTTGGCTGCTCCACAGTACTAAATATCATGCTCAGATTTCTTTAAAATTCTTGAGACTAACGGGAATTGAAACATTTTGCCGTTGAACGGACTGGTTCAATTCCCGTTAGTCTCAAGAATTTTAAAAATTGTCCTCTGGCTTCCTACTTATATTTCCTTGTATATTCAGATTTCTTAGGGGGATGGCGAGAATTTGACCCCCCCCCCCCCTTACACACACTTTTATCTATGCTCTAGACTTAATTTCATACCAAGAAAACTCCTAACTCTCAGAAGTGGGCAATACTTTGAAAAGAAACCTCTTACTTGGGCAGCTTAATACATAACTGTATGTTCTGTGCAGGGCCGTAGATATGTATCCAGTAAGGAGGGGATTTTACTTAATAAATATTCTTTCACCATTAACCACTAAATCTCCCTTTTTGATGAGAAATCTTATGAGCTTTTTGCAACAAATCGCTTCAGGATGGGAGTTTACTCACTGTTTTGCTATATTTCTAGTACTCTTCTTCGGCGATCATTACTCAGTCAGGTTGGGACTCCGGATTCTATGATATAGGCTGCTGTCTGTTTTAGAATGTACATTGTGCCATAGTTTCTCTTCAACACTGATTGGGGTGGGCCATGTCTTGTTTCTCAGGTCTGCATACTGGGGACATTATTTCTAGTACTAAAAGTCATGTCTTGATTTGATAGGAGGAGAGGGGTGTGAACACCCCAAAACATTCCCTCCACCATCTACAGGATTGGTTCTGTGGGACTATATTGGCATGTTATCTGCTAAGGGTTTACTGTTGCATGTTGATTCTGATGGTCCACTGGTACAAACCTCCTCATGTGGAATTATTATATGTACCGGTATATACAGAAGAGGCAGACCAAAACTTAAATATAAGAATCCCTGTTTCACCGAAGACGGATGTGTCAGTCCATTGGCGCAAATAGAACGACACAACACATTTCCATTCTCTGGATTTCATACTGCTGAAAATCTAGTATAACTATGGCTCTGCTACAAGAGAGATCCAGTGGGAGTTTGAGAATGAATGCTGAAGAAGAAGGATCCCTGTTAAAAAAATCTTGAATTAATTCTGCTTTCTCCCTCTCCAGCTGAAGTCCTATGCTGATATGGATTTCAATCAATTAATTTTACTCTGGTCACTAGCTCCGAGACAGCTGTGGAGCTTGTCCATCGGCTCTATTTCCAATGGCTATAGTTTTTTTCTTGTGTTCTTTGGAGACTGTTCACAGGGACACATATCGATGTCACCAACTCCAAACTTTCTAAAATTTGGAGTTCAATTGCTTTAAATCATCCAATTCTCTCAGGAGGCTCTAAAGAAAAAGTTCAAAGTAAAATGATGTAGACATAACGGTACCTGTACTCTTCAAATCAGATTTGTTATGTATGATGTTCATCCGTCGTGATCGACGATGACCAAAATAAAGTGTTCTTAAACACGTGGGCAGTCATGAGAGAGACTGCAATTTAAGGTTTCAGTCCAAATGGAACTATCATGCTGGCCTACTTCCAGACGTTCTGTGAAAAGACGAAAGGCCATAGCATATATTCTTCTTCTGCATTTGTTCTCATACTCCCGCTTCATAGAAAAATAGCATGATGTAGTCTGGAGAATGAAACATTTTTTTGGTTTACAGCTTTGCTGAGATATATATCGTTTCAGCCTGACACATCTGATATCAAAATGTTGAGTCTATGAGATGGGACGGCCTACTCTACTCTTTTACCTCTTTAGTCACCTCTTATGGCATGCATGAAAGTTATTAACACTATTTTTAAACTTACAACTCGAAATTGGACCTTCTCGATACACCCTTGATCAAGACACTGACATCTTATTATGCAATTGTGAGAAGAAAGAAGACTACCAAGACTGTATAGATGAGGAAACTCAAACACTTTCACACAGCTTGTCTCAGAAAAGTTATGAACATCAGACAGCAAGACAAGATTCCAGATACTACTGTCTTGACAGAGCTGGTATCTTTAGCATTGATACTATTCTGATGCAGACACAGATTCATTAGGCAGGTCATGTGGTTTGAAGGCCAGATCATCGTCCGCTAAAGATATTTCTCTATAGTGAGTTTTAGAAGGGCATATTTTCTTAAGGCAGTCAAAATAATTATTAGAAGGACTTGTTAAAGACCTCACTGAAAGCCTTTAAATAGACCAAATATGCATGGGAAGAACTTGCAGGATATAGAGCTGCATATCATTCTACAGTTTAAAAAAAAAAGATGCAGTGTCTTTTAAAAAGAGGAGAAATGCAGCAGCTCAATAACAGAGAGTATCTAGAAAGTCACAGATAAAAAGTAACCATCTATAGTGGTCATTCCATGCCCAAACTGTCCAAGGATATTTGTGTCAAGAATATGGCTTATACTCTAACTGAATTTAAAAACTGGGTGTAAACTATGTGATAGACAAACAACATATTGACTAGTTTTATGTTATTATTTTTATAACAGACATTTTCTTACTCAATATTGCCTAGTAATGTAGGACATGACAGACTTTCAATTTAGGTTGATTAAGGTCCTGGACTGCTAGAAGTTTGTAGCAATCCAAGGTCTGACAGACAGACTTCCAACCAGGGTTATTTACTGTCCTGAACTGCTAGAAGTTTGTAGCAATCCAAGGTCTGACAGACAGACTTCCAACCAGGGTCATCTACTGTCCTGAACTGCTAGAAGTTTGTAGCAATCCAAGGTCTGACAGACAGACTTCCAATCAGGGTCATTTACTGTCCTGAACTGCTAGAAATTTGTAGCAATCAAAGATCTGACTGACAGACTTCCAATCAGGGTCATATGCTGTCATAAACTTTCAGGAATTTGTAATAATACAAGAACTAACAGACTCCACCAAGGGTTTTATATGGATGCCCTGTCTAGAACTTGTATCTATTAATGGTACTTCAACACAAGGACAATGAAATATCCCACTGGATAATAACATACCTGTCAACCAACACACATTTTCTGTATTTTTGCAGAATATACTCATATTTCACTGAAAATGTCCTTATTGACATTTAGCATTTACCTTTATTGAAGTACTTTTTATATAAAATTTAGGGTTAAAATATAGATCTTTAGATGTGTTTTAGGCAGAAATATGACTATTCTTTTGAAAATTGACAGCTATGTATATTACCAGAGATCAATAGAAACTAAATTCATATCACGTTACCATCTACCGACGGATACTGAGTACCTAGTAATGTTAAAGAAGTGCAATGAGGCTGGCTATATGAACCAATAATATGTACTCACTGCTGCAAAACTGAAATTTAACAAGCGAGCTTGAAACAGGGTAATAAAGTTTTCATAATCACTGGAAACACACATAATCTAACAAGCGAGCTTGGAACAGGGTAATAAAGTTTTCATAATCACTGGAAACACACATAATAATAATAATAAGAAGAAGAACCATAACCCATCAGGTTTGTAGCTGTGCCACACTGGGGACATCATCACACAAAAAAACTCCAAACAACTCTCAACCATTTGGAGGAGTGTAGAATAATCATGTCTAGACCATTCTTTAATGTTATCAATCCAGAAATTTCTCTGGAGCTTCTTCTCTTTTCACCCTCAACTGTTCCTTGCAAAATAATTTTTGAAAGTGAGTTGTGTCTTGTTGCATGTCCAAACTAAACATGTTTGCGCTATTTCACCACTGCCAAAAGTTGGTTCTTGATAGCCTGCAAGTTTATTTGCTGCCAGACTAATACATTTGTCTTGTGTTCAATATAGCTAATTCTTAACAAACATGTTTTCAAAAGCCGAAATCTTTCTTTCTGTGTCTGCATTGAATGTCCAACCTTCACATCCATATAAAAGTATACTTAGCACTTGCGACTTAATAGATTGATCTTTACTGTAATACCAATTTTACCTTTCCAAATCATATTCAAACTTACCATGGCAGCCAGCACCATCTCAAGTCTTGGCTTAATCTCATTTCCTGAGTTGCCTTCATCATATTTTTGGGACCCGATATATTTGAAGGTAGAAACTTCTTCAAGTCTGTGACCATTTAACCAGATATTCATGGATTATTGCTTGGTTTCACTAGTCACCAATATCTTGCTTTTGTCCATGCTAATTTCTATGCTATATTTTAGACTAACATATTCCAACTTTGAGGTTAGTACCAGATTTTGAACCAGTCAAGATATCAATATCATTAGCATAACACATGTTACAAAGTTGTCTACCACCAATAGTTATTGATGTCTGGAGATCTTGTAATGCCTTCTGCATTATATATTCAACACACATAATAACACACTGATATCTCTACATCCCATGTGAATTTCCTCGACCTATCCAACCCTCCTGTCATAACACATTGGTACACTACAAATCGACTGACGTCCATAGCTTTCTCCTCTAAACCTCAATCCTCTGTCACAATTCCCTGCCATTTTCTCAACTTCTCCACCTGTGACGTCTGTGTAGTGGTGAGGAGGACTTCTTGAGAAAGTCCATGAGATGATTGATTTCTTCCACAGTTGCCTATACCCTGACATGGTCCTCATGTCTCCCCTGTTTTGAGTGTGCAGCATCTCCCACCAGAATGCTCTCAAGAGCACTTGGAGGTCTTCCTCCATGGACAGAGTTAAACTTGTTCTCACTTTTGACCCCCGTAGCTCTGCTGTCTGTCATGTCCTACTACGTAACTTATTTTTCTCCTCAATGTGTGATGAGTTCTGTGACCCCCCCCCCCTGGTGATTTACAGAAGTAACAACAAGAACCTCATGAATTCATTAGTCCCGAGTCACCTGAAGACAGACATCCCTAATCTTTTCAGTACCAACTGCAAATGTATTAGTTGCTGCACCTGTGCCTATGTCACCTAGAACTGGTATGTCACATACCCCAAAGCCACATTCATCATTGAACTTAGTTTCACATGTGTGTCCTGCAACCTCATCTATTCCCTTATCTACAAACATTGAAACATGGCGTACATAGGTGAGACTGGAAGGAGGCTTGCAGACAGATTCTGTGAACATCCATACATCATCAAAATCTAGAAAGTCACTCCAGTTACTAACCATTTCAATGCCACTGGCCATCAGGGTGCCAAGATTATTCAGTTGACCACCATTAACTCATGCTTCTCGGATGACTTAATGCGCTTGCGAATCACTATATATATAAATTTGGCATGATTTAACCCCTTGGGGTTCATGCCTGTCGGTCATATGGATGATATTTTGTTCTGTCATTTCTCTATGTGTCTTGTTTCACCAATATTTGGTTTGTTTCATCTATCGTCTGTTTCTGTTATTTCACCTCAGACTTAATTTTAACCTTTCCGAGGTATATCCATATTTTACTCTGTCATGTCATCAATAGTGTCATTCTTAAGCGTGGTTTTTTGTGTGTTTGTTGTGTATATAGTCTTGATAAAGGCATTTTGATAAAAACATTGATTTATGTGTGTTACTATGTGTGTTTCCAGTGATTAGCAAAACTTCATTACCCTGTTCCAAGCTTCACCTGATGTATGTTTCTGTCTTCTTCTTCAGCGTTCATTCTCAAACTCCCACTGAAATTCTTGTAGCAGGACAATGGTCCTTTCAGATTTCAAGTAGGATGTAGTCCAGAGAATGGAAATGCGTTGTGTTGCCATTTTATTTGCACCAGTGGCCCAACACATCCGTCTTCGGCAGATGTTTCTGTCCAAGATTATTTTTATTTCCTTTTTATTAATTTTACATAATACTTCTTGTACACTGGTCATTGATACGCTAAATATTTAACAATGAGAAAGATAAAATATTTAATATAGAGAATGTTATAATAGTTAACATTGATAAAGATAATATATTTAACAATGAGAATGCTATAATATTTCACAATGAAAATGTTATATTTAACATGAGCATGCTATAATATTTCACAATGAGAATGTTATCACATTTAACATAGAGAATGCTATAATATTTAACAATGAAAATGTTATATTTAACATGAGCATGCTATAATATTTAACAATGAGAATGTTATCACATTTAACATAGAGAATGCTATAATATTTAACAATGAAAATGTTATATTTAACATGAGCATGCTTTAATATTTAACAATGAGAAAGCTATCACATTTAACATTAAAACGCGGTTTAGTTGCTATCAGATTTCATGGATATTATTTCAATTACCAAATAAGCATTCTTGTAAATATTCTGATGCTGCTAATGTTAAAGTACTGAGCACTTCTGTGAATCTTCTGTGTTCAAAGATGTTATCTCTGTTCAGTTTTTTTAAATAATTATCACTCATTGTTATTTCTTTCATTATTTGATTGCCTGTAAAGTATTACTCATGTTCCTAAATTTATGTATGTTGCCCATTATCTGTTTGTTGCATGTACAATATATGAACTTTCTATGCACATCATAAGCTGTATTTTGTTATTAATACTTATGACTCTCTTATAAATATGCAGAAAATTATATGGATTTATTTTCCTGGATATCAAGAGTCCACAACAATGAAAGAACTGATACATTAGCGTCCAAAGTACCAATACTAGGAGAATTAGTTATGTTACAAGAATCTATCTATCTATACGCTGTGTCCCTTGTTTGCCTTGCAGCGTCAGGGGTGGAAGAGTTCTCTGGAGATGGCCTTCTTGTGCGCTGTTTGTAAGCTTGTTCCTGTGGCTTCTTTGATTTCTGTGATCCATCTTTTACATGGTCTGCCTCTGGCTTTATAACCGTTATGTCTATGTGTCATGGCCATCTGTGGCATGCTATATGTCGGTAGTCTGGAAGCGTGTGAAAACCACTTGATCTGCTGTCTTTTGATGTTACAAGAATGACATATTAAAATCTTAACATTAACATTTTCTAAATGAGGCCACTAGACTGGAAGCATATATGATCATTAGAGAGCTTGGAATTAATCCCAGGTTTAGCAGAAGAGGGCAACTGAAGGGATGTCTAAGGTATGTGTGTAATATGTGAGCAACAGGAACCATCAGCATGCATATTCTTCATCATTTGCAAGCAGAGACTGAGCAGCTATGGGTATGCTGAGGTGTGTTGATGTCAATTCAGGAAACTTAATTAAACTAATTTATGACACTCAAACTTCTGATACATAGAAGACTGTACATATAAGGGAGCTGCGTAGCGCAGTGGTTAGCGCACTGGCTTCGCATATGAGTGGTACTGGGTTCATCCCACACTCCTACGGCATTAATAAATGCTATGGGTTACTTTACGTTTTTTACTTTACATAGAAGACGTGTTAAGAATAACAAAATTGTCTTAAAGGGCATCATTGTCAAGTAGCATATCAATTCACTGTATAGGTGGATACGTACGAGGCGACTAAGGAAGTTATGGGATGGAGTTGGCTGTCCCATACCATATAAGGTCAGTGACCCAAAGCCATGCTGAAGTAAGATGTGTCAGGCCAAAAGGCGCAGATATCGCAGCAATGCTGTAAACCATGACACAACACATTCCATTCTCCGGACTACATCCTGCTGATCTGCAAGAGTTTGAGAACGAACGCAGAAGAAGAAGAAGACTTACACTTGAAGCTGTTTCAAAATCTGCTTTTTTCATGTTTTGCAGACTTTGGAGAAATCTCGATAGTGTAGTGGTTAGGTTGTTCGCCTTTGTGCTCACGGGATTAAAACCTCGAATTCGGCTTGTGAGGTCTTGTTTCCGAAGTGCATTGTTTTCAGAGATTCCTATAGATTATCACTTGAATATTCTGCACAGCTGTTCCCAGTATGAACAAATGAGAGAGACTTACTGGTCCAACGGCACAACCGTGCAGGCAAAGATATATGGAATCAAAGAAGAGCTCGAAGACAACGGCAAAGTTTATCCATAAGACTTGTCTGACAGTGTAGACATCAATAGCGAATAAAAAAAGAAAAATCACTTGAAGTGACAAAAATACATTGCTGTGAGTCGTATTGTCGGCAATCAGATATTCACTTTGTTAACAGAGATGGAGTTCACATTGATAACCTGAGTACAATTAAGCCAGTCCTCTACATCTGTTCAACCCTTTTCTTTTCATCTCTATGACTATGATGGGTTATAGTTGAATGAATATCATGGATAACATTTAATATTCATTACATCTTTTCTGAGCACATGCTGATCTTGAGTTAGTCTTCCTGCCTCTATCAGTTACATCTTCTGGTTTTCTTTTGTTGTCTTGTGTCCATTTCCTTCTTTGTTTTTTTAGACCACCTTGAAAGAAAATTTTCAAGGTGCCAAAAATGTTGATAAAACAACAAAGAACATGAATCTTCTTCTGCGTTCGTTCTCAAACTCCTTGCAGATAATCTCCCATTGAAGACGGATGTGTCGGACCATTTGTGAAAATAAAACAGAAACACAACGCATTTCCATTCTCCGGACTACATCCTGCTGGAAATCTAGTATGACGATAGTCCTGCTATAAGGGAGATCCAGTGGGAGTTTGAGAATGAACACTGAAGAAGAATAAGAAACTCCTTGCTGATTAGTAGGATGTGGTCCAGAGAACAGAATATGGTGTGTCATGGTTTACAGCTTTACTGCGATATTTGCACCTTTTAGCCTCACCCATCCGACTTCAGCATCGTTTCTAAGTCACTTTGACCCTCTATAAGATGGGGAAGAGAAGAAAACAAACAAAGAAGTTCTGACAACACTTCGTATGCAAAATTAACTCTTGAAGGAAAATTAACTCTTGAAGGAAAATGAACTCTTGAAGGAAAAAAGAACTCTTGAAGGAAAATGAACTCTTGAAGGAAAATGAACTCTTGAACTATTGCCGACTTATTGGTAGGCAATGCTACGATAGACGGCACATTGCTGAGAAGAGATAAAGCAGACTTAATGAAGTCAGTAATAAATTCATTTCAAGATGCAGATGATATCAATGAGGTTGAGAACGTACACACACAGAGAATGTTAGAAATGTGAGTATCTAGAGGTGAGGGAAGGAAAAGTAAATTTTTTGGAAGATCACAGAATCAACACCTGACCGGAACTCTGAGTCTACATACACTTGGATGGCTGCTGGAGCGGAGAGCGGAGCACTTATGGGAATGTCCCGCGTGCTGTGAAGCCAGTTTCTAATCAAGAAACTCTTGAAGTAAATAAAGATCAAACAAATAAAATATTTTTGACACATTAAAAGACGTGACAACTTGTTTAAGACCTTACTTGAGTGTAGATTCGAGGGTGAGCAAGCGAGAGGTAGGCAGAGATACAAGTGGGAGAGAAACGTCACGAGATGGCAAGGTTATGATCTAGCAGACTGCACCACCAAGGCAAGAGACAGAGGATGTTGGAGGTTCATTGTAGACAACCTTCAATGTGGAGACTGCACTTGATGATGATGGGATGGGACAACCAACACACTCCAAAAAACCATAGACGCGTCATATGACGTGCATGGCAAGTAACTGTCATTATTCTATGCTCCCTTTTTGGGCCTTGGCATTGATATATTCAATGTACAATGTCAGCAACATCCATTTCTGGCCTCTTCTCATATGATCTAAGTGGAAACACATATTCAATGTACAATGTCAGCAACATCCCTTTCTGGCCTTTCTCACATGATCTAAGTGGAAACACATATTCAATGTACAATGTCAGCAACATCCCTTTCTGGCCTTTCTCACATGATCTAAGTGGAAACACATATTCAATGTGCAATGTCACCAACATCCCTTTCTGGCCTTTCTCATATGATCTAAGTGGAAACACATATTCAATGTGCAATGTCACCAACATTCTGGCCTTTCTCACATGATCTAAGTGGAAACACATATTCAATGTGCAATGTCACCAACATCCCTTTCTGGCCTTTCTCATATGATCTAAGTGGAAACACATATATTCAGTGGCGTATCAAGGCGGGGGCGGTGGTGCGGACCGCCCCGGGCGGCATCATCGGGAGGGCGGCAAATTTATTTTCGTCCAGTCTTTTACAATCACTGGCATATTTTTTTCATGTCCCAAGGGCGGAAAATTATGATTCCGCCCCGGGCGCCATTGACCCACGCTACGCCACTGCTTGGCAACACAGATGTGCATCATGAATCTTGTTACACTGTGATAGATTTACAGACTGAAACACGATGACGATGAAGTAATTCCTTTAGCCGTGAGCAGGTAGCTCTTGACACATGATGATGATGAAATATTCCTTTAGCCGTGAGTAGGTAGCTCTTGACACATGATGATGATGAAGTATTCCTTTAGCTGTGAGTTAGTAGCTCTTGACACATGATGATGATAAAGCAATCAAAAGATGTGGAATATAGTCATATTCAAAAGATAAGGTGGCATTGTCATCCTAAACAAATAAACAAATGTTTGGGGAACTTTCACCCATAGCAATAGCAAAAGATGCTGGACAAAATTGCGATACAACGATAGAGAGAGACCTACGATCAGTGCCGGATTTACCTATGTGCTAAACAAGCTATAGTTTAGAGCCCCCCACTTTGCCCCCAATTATTTTATATTTCACTATCTATATATTCTTAATCGTTAAAGGGCCCCATATCTCAAATAGCTTAGGGCCCCATATCTCAAATAGCTTAGGGCCCCATATCTCAAATAGCTTAGGGCCCCATATCTCAAATAGCTTAGGGTCCCATATCTGAAATAGCTTAGGGCCCTATCAAGTCTAAATCAGGTCCTGCCTACGACAGACATCAACGAATGCTGTCGTCATCAATTCTGATAGCTGGTAGAAGCTGATGAAAGATCGCGTCACATGGAGAACAATCGTGCGTGACGGTGTTAGAATAGGGATTTCACAACGATGAAAAGTATATATTATTTTAGTCTCTGCCCTGTGCTCGACTTCCCTATTTATCAGCATTTTTTGGTTACTCATAATACACTTGATTTGGATCTCTCTCCATTGGCGCAAATTAAACGGCGACACAACGCATTTCCATTCTCTGGACTACATCCTGCTGGAAATCTAGTAGGACAATGGTCCTGCTACAATGGAGATCCAGCGGGAGTTTGAGAATGAACGCCGAAAAAGAAGAAGGACCCCTCTCTCTCTTTTTTTTAGGCGCTCACTTGTTCAGTACCTCGCATTATACACACACTCATTTCTATTCTTCTTCTTCAATTAATTGTTAAACGTTAAGTCAAAAATTGGTCATGTATTATTCCGGTTCAAGATGGAAGTAGTTGTGTTCTTCGTACTTGCTATGGTCGGTTGATCTGTGTCCTAATAAGCACAATCGTAAAACCCCCAACATTCTTGAAACAAGAGGTTTACTGATTCTTTATGTGATGGAGGATCGTTTTAATATTTTCAGATGTAAATAAACCAACAAGTCCTTATGTGGTCACCTGAGGGTAAAAGAAAAAGAGGAAGACCTAAAATATTCCTTAAAAACACCATTCTTAAAGAAGGGGAATTGTAAGACCATCCAGGAACTAAAGCTGCAGGCAGCGGACCGCAACATATGGAAAACCAAAACATCTGCCCTATGTGTTGCTTGCGGCACGAAAGGAACAAACAAACAAACTAACTAACTAATAGAATGGTTTCTATTAGGTCATTTTGGGTTCCTGACAACTGGATCTGCAGAGAAACTCAACCTTTACTACATATGACACAGGCCTATAGGCACTTCAATGTGAAGTTCAAATATATCTCTTAACACATAGATAAACTATCCAGAGATGTCCATAAATTACGTCAATAATTAAGGGAAGGGAGGGGGTCTGAAAATTTTGACCGATGTTGACAAGGTGGAGAAGGGGTTTATAAAATTTCAACCAGGACTGCCTGCAGCATATATGTGTTACAGTACTCTGCCGACTGTCTAGCCTCAACTATGATCACCTGCTGTATATGTCTATGCAGTACTCTGCAGATGGTCTAGCCTCAACAGTATGGCTTATAGCTTAATACACCAATTACATTGTTTGAGTTTTTTATGTGTCTAAAATATGTGAAACAAAACATGAATTGTTTTCGTGAGATGTTCTCCCATCACAAGTTATGATAACCCTTAGTTGCATCCGCTTTCCCATGGTACAATTGGATGGTTGCAAGAGCAAAAACGTCATACTGCGTCTTGAAGTCTCCCAGGGAGGAGTCCATTCACCTACACGTTTCTTGGTTTACATCAATGACCTAGTTGCCGAACTACCACGCGGTATCAAAGTGACAATGTATGCTGACGACCTGTTGATCTGGTCACAGAAGAGCATGCGACAGTGGCTACTAAACAAATACAAAGAGCTATTGGTGCCTAGCCCTATGGGAAAATAGATTGTGTGTTAGTAATAACACAGATAAGTACAACACTACAATCTTTATCCTCTCACCAAAACAAAAAGCTGGTGTTATTAAGATAGATGGAGAGCTTTTGAACGAAGACAAACACTCCACATACCTCGGAATTACTTTTTATGATAAGCTGATTTAGAAGCAACACATAAACAGAACAACAAAAAATTCAGGAGGAAGTTAGCTATCCTGAGAAAACTAAGTGGAACAACATGGGGAGCCACAGTGGCGTAGCGAGGCTTGGCGGAGGTGCGGACCGCCCCGGGCGGCAAATTTATTTTCGTCCAGTCTTTCACAATCACTGACAAATTTTTTTTTCATGGCACAAGGGCGGAAAATTATGATTCCGCCCCGGATGCCATTGACCCACGCTACGCCACTGTGCACAAGTCTATGCATTTCTGCGAACCAGTCGATTTTAGTTCTTGATTCTTGATTAGAAACTGGCTTCACAGCTGGCGGGACATTCCTATTGTTGCTCCGCCCTCCGCTCCAGCAGACATCCCAGTGTATGTAGACTCAGAGTCCCGGTCAGATGTTGATTGTGGGATCTTCGTGACTTTCAAAAAATTTACTTTTCCTTCTCTCACCTCTGGACAGCGGCGTGCATAGGGTAATTGCAGCCCGGTGCGATGAATATTTTGAACCCCTCCCCCCCCCCCTCCACCTGCCTGAAATTGATTTTTAAAATTCCGAGTAAAATTTTATAAGTTTATTAATATTATCGATTTTATCCACATTTAACAAATGTATTTAAAATAATAAATTTAAAATAAATTTAAAATTACAAAAACACTTTGCGAGCTTTTTAACTAGCGAAGTTATTAATGACTGTGTAGAAGCTCACATCATTGACCAGCTCATGTTCGATTGATATAATTGCGAGGTTGTTTAATCTCAAGTTGTTCATAGTTGACCTGCGATAGTTTTTGATTAATTTGAGTTTGTAGAAACTTCTTTCACGTGTAGCTATACTAACTCCTAGAGTTAGGAACATACACAGTAAAAGACAATATTAGGCACTGAATGGGAAAGCTGATGTTTGTGAATAAAGACAAGTAATTCCATAGGCCCTTGGTCCTTTAAGTTCAAGACCGAAGGTGCTGCGACAAAATTCATTAGTCGCTTTCTCTCGAGTAAAAATTCATTCTTGTCGATGTCATCATAAAGGAGCGCTGTGAAGATCAATGTCGACTCGATCGTCTAATAGTTGCTTTGGAGAAAGAAAGCCAAACTTGTCAGCAACCTCATGCATTTGTGCAATTCTTGTTGAACTCTCCTGATTCACTCTGTCCATGGAAGCGCATATTTCCAACCAAAGTTCATTTCTGTAGCTTAAACCGGCATCTGCGGCTTCTTCTCCAGGCATGGCACAGACTGGCAAAGGATGGAGCAACACAGGAACAAAAAGACCAAGAAATCACTTACCAAGAAAAGAAGACCCTCATCAAAGCCATCAGGAAAGTCAACCACCCAAAATACAATTACCACTATCTCGACAGAGCAGAGCAGGTTATTATCTTCCGCCTCAGAACAGGACACAACAGATTAAACAGCCACTTAAATAGACTAAGATTGATCCCATCACCACTGTGCCTTTGTGGGCAGGCAGAACAGACAGCTGAACATATCCTGCAAGACTGCAATACACTAAACCAGTTAAAGGAAGAACACTGGCCTACAGAGATGGATATCCACAGAAAGATGTATGGGAGCACAGGGGAGCTTTCAAATACTGCAGCATTTATTAAGAAAAAAGGACTTGCTGTGTAGACATGTCAAACTCCGAACGAGAAGAAGAAGAAGACAAGCCAGTACGACATCTTAACTATCAAAATTATTTTCTTTCACCGGTAAGATTTTCTAAAAGGAAAAAGACATATAGAGCCAAATCTGGAGAATGTGATGGGTGTAGAATAATTTCAATATTCAAATCTAGAGAATATGATGGGTGTGGAATAATTTCAATATTCAAATCGTTGACTGTTTGCAACGCAAGCCATGCTTTATGAGACGGTGCATTGTTTTGAAGCAAGAACAAAATTTGAGAGCGAGTTACCCCTCGTTTTCTTGTCAGTCTTTTTAAGTTTGGTAAGTTTGGTATGGAGATCAACATACCACTGTCATTTAGTCGTCTTGCATTGAGTCAGGTAACTTTTCATTATGACACATTTGACGTCCCATACAATCAAAATCACTTTTCTTGCATATTTCTTTACTCTTTGATTGATATGCGTTGGTAATGGTGATTCTAACAGACTCCCATAGTATTCTGAAAAATCAGTTCTGGTTTCTGCCCTTTGCACCTCATTCTGCGTTGAAGAAACATAGATAGTACCGCTGGAACCACACAGGGTAAAATGGGGAGCGTACTTACCCAGCGAAATACAGGAACAATTAACATGCATACCCTTCGACATTTGCTGGGAGAGACTGGGCACCTATGTGCCTGTCAGTCATCGTTCTTCATCATGATGTGCCACCTTCGCGACGAAAGTTGGTTGCAACGGACTTCCAACATCCCCTTTCTTTTGCCTTGGTTATGCACTCTGCCAGACTGTAACCTGTCTATCTCGTGATATTTCTCTCCCACTTGTATCTCTGCCTACCCGTACTCGCCTCCCCTCAATCAAGTAAGGTCTGCAATAAGGTGTCATGTCTTTTAATATGTTCAAAATACATTATTTATTTTATCTTTATTTCTTTAATAGTTTTTACACTATACATACATACATACATACATACACACACACATACATACATACTCACACACACATACATACAAACACATACACACATACAAACACACATACACACACACACATACACACATACACGTACACACATACACACACGTATACACATATACACATACATACACACACATACACACACGTATACACACACATACACACACGTATACACACACGTATACACACATACACATACACACATACACACACATACATACACACATGCGTGTGCATGTTTATTATTACATGATGGTCAGACAGTCCCATATGTAAGCTTAAATATATATATGGGTTATCAAGGAATAATTTTGATCAAAATATATCTGTGTAATAAATCTGTGTTTTGTGATCTTCATGTTTCATTATTACCTTGTTTGTATCACAATATTTTATTATTATTATTATTATTTTTTAAGTAACATTATTGGTTTGTGTTTTTGAGATCCCCAGGAATCGTGAGAACTCTTGCTTCCTATAGTTAGTTAGTTAGTCGTTGGATCATCATCACTGCACTCCGGACAAGCCCATAGATGCTCAGATCTCTCCATGAGTCTAGCCGCCATTCCCAGTACGCAGTTGATTGACCATCATTCTTTCTTGCCCATGAAAACTGCTCCTTCCTAGCGACACCACATTCAAACCAAATTTCTTGCTTCCTATGTGCAGTGAGATGGTTTTTCTGAGCTTTCTTTCAGACCAAGGAGATTTCAGCTTTCGGCTTAGTGCAGTGCCTATTTAAAGAGACTTCTACTCAGAGAGGGTCTATAATTGTATAGATGACATGCTACAAAGCTTCCATAAGAGAGTCTCAATATAACGGCATGTCATCTACTAAGGTTTTCTGTTGCATTGGTGGTACTCTTATGGTAATGGTGCTATTCTTTCAACCGCGGACATGATCCAATTTCGCTCTTGTTCTTCTGCGTTCGTTCTCAGACTCCTGATCAGCTTTATGTAGTTCGGAGAACGAAGTGCATTGTGTTATAGCGTACATCTTAGCTGCGATATATGCGCTTTTCAGCCTTCCAGTTCCTACTTCAGCATAGCTTCTGCGTCCCTTTGGCTCTTTTTGGGTCACACCAACGCGAGCCCAAGACCTGCTTAGTCGCCTCTTACAACATGATTGGCAGGTAGCAATGTCGCCTTTCTTTACTCCAATTTATGACCCCGGAGGGGGTGCAAAGGGAACGCATTGCTCTTGGCGGACCCAGGGTTAGCAGATAACCAAGATCCCAAAAGTGCCTCCTCGTGGCGCACCCTGGTAACAGAAATACAGCGGCTAATGCTCATTCTGGCTAAACCTTTTGGGTATCGTGTCCGTGAATGTGGAAGTAACAGATGGAATGAGATTTGACTGCAAAAAGACAGTTAATAACTCCGACACCATTGTGCCAACACATGCAGCAACACTGTCGACACACAGTGAAGCTAGAAAGTCTAAAAGAAGCATTGGAGGGCGGCCACTGTAGTCGGTACGAAGCAAGCAGATGTTCCAATAAAAATAAAAGCACAATGAGTACACTGAGAAAGATGCACAGCGCTAGAGGGCAGCGTCATGTGTAAAAAGCATGGAAGACGGTTCGATGAAATTGGAACTAAAGCATTGTTTGCTCGAAACAAGCTTCTAGTTACCACTGATCCCAGTCTGGGCCCAACTCTACTGTCGAGTCATTCCTATACCGGAAGCGTGCTCGCGGAGAGAAAAGGTTCAGTACCCGATGGGCACATGCATAGCAGTCCGAGGTGACAAGCACTGTTCAGCTCCAGAACAAAGCACAAGTTCCTAACGTTCCTAAATATGTGTACAGATTCAGACCTGGACTAGGGACTCACGAAGTTGGTGAATAACGCTTCGGCTAAGAAGACGAACGATCCCGAGCCCAACTCTTCTGTCAAGTTCTTCCTAAACCGGAACCAGGCTTGAGGCCGAGAAAAGGTTTAGTACCCGATGAGCACGGGCACAATACGTCTAATTACACGAGGCATGTTCACTGACTGCGGAACGCCTCGTGCAGGACAGACGTGAAAGACAAACCGTCTCGGCATAGAGTCAGTACACATTCACCGTCTGGCGACAGATAGGAAGGCTGTCACAGGCTAGGGTAGCCCACCCGAATTGTCAAGGCATGCCGAAATCGGATGTGCTAGGCCTACAAGGCGCATAACGGTGGCACAACGTAATCACGCTCCCGGCGGAAATCGCATGGATAACCGTGCTAGTTACAATGGAGCGAACGCAAAACAAACAAACAAATGACTCTGGAAACACTCAGGCGACAATTTGGTTGTATCCTCAACGTTTTTAACCATCAGCTTATAATAATAAAGGTCGTATTCTGGTAATCCAGTCACCGCGAATTCAAGAGTATGTGTTTAAGAGTGTGTTGCTGAACCAAAACTGCCTGGGTATATAATATGTCACGTTTTTATCATACCAATTTTATTATTGGAGCACCTTAAGGGAATCAACATGTGATATATTCTATCCAGAACGTGGTCTTCCTTATGGCTCTATTGAATTCTCCTCGGTCTTGAGCAAGGTGTACCGCCTCCTTTAGGGCAGACATTCATGTATGTCTTCTGTCCAAGGGCGTCTTGGTTGGCCTTTACACCTGTTACCTTCTATCGTCCCTCAAATATCACTATCTCCATACCGTCATGTCTCTTAACATGACCGAAAAAAGCTAGTTGCTCAATTAATATGGTTTTCAGAAGCCAGCCCTCTTGGGCGATGATTGTGCTTTGTACCTCCTGGTTTGTTTTCCTTGCTGTCCATCGTTTTCTCAGAACTATTCTATAGAATTTTAATTCAAATGATGTTGTTATATTGGACAATGTTTTATTTAGTACCCATGTTTCGCATGCTTTGCATTCGTCGTTACTGGAAACACACATGTTTGTAATAAGCACAGTTTGGTTCTTATTTGGTTCACAGGGGATATCATTCTAATTTCCAGTTTTTGTACACAGGAATCATGGTCAACCTACATATGAGTTTTTCATAATAATATTTTTAACATTTTAGACAAATGCATACAACAGAAAAAAGAACAAACTATTTGTTTAATTCGTGTTTAAATTCAAGATGTAGCAGGAGTACATTTCTTCTCTTTTTTGGACACAATAATTAGTCTTCCACTTCTTCCACGTCCTGTTTTCTTAATAAATCCTGCTTTATTTGAAAGCTCCTCAGTGCTCCCATACATCTTTATGTGGATATCCATCTCCGTGGGCCAGTGTTCTTACCATAACTGGTTTAGTGTATTGCAGTCTTGGAGAATATGTTCAGTGGTCTGTGCTGCCTGCCCACAAGGGCACAGAGGTGATGAGACCAGTCTCAGTCTATTTAAGTGCCTGTTTAATCTGTTGTGTTCTGTTCTGATGCGAAAGGTAATAACCTGTTTTGCTCTGTCGAGATACTGGTAATTGTCTTTTGGGTGGTCAACTTTCCTGATGGTTTTGATGAGTGTCCTTTTTCTTTGTAGGCGATTTCTTGGTCTTTTTGTCCCTGTGTTGCTCCATCCTTTGCCAGCTGTCTGCCTTTTCAATTTCCTGGTATGCCACAGTGGGATGATAACTATAAAGGGGAGAATAATAGGTTGAAACAAATGTATTGACAATTGTTCTTATTATCTCCCTTCGATTGTACACGTAAAACCGCCTTTTATAAAATGTCAAGTTCTCTGTTTGTTATGTTATGTTATGTTCCTCCAGGGCCATAGGCGGCGCATAGGGCAGAAACCATAGCTTTCCATTTCTGTCTTTGTGTTGCCAGGTCTTTCAATTGTTGCGTGTTGTTTAGGTTCATTGACATGCCTTCTCTATTAATGGTTCTTCGTAGAGTTTCTCTAGGTCTCCCTCTTCTTCTTACTCCAGGTGGCACCCAATATAGTGATTGCTGGGGAATTCTTAGGCTGTTCATTCTGAGAACATGGCCGATGTAAGTCCAACGCCTTTGTCTAATGAAGGAAGATATATAGGTTTGTTTGCTTTCCTCTCTTATAGTAGTGTTAGATTTAAAGTCACTCCACTTAACGTTCAGAATGGTACGTAGGCATTTGTTTTCAAAGGAGTCGAGTCTTTTATCTGTGGCTTTTGTGGCTTTCCAACTTTCGCACCCATATGATAGAATAGGGATGAGTGTGAAGTTCTCTGTTTACAGTGATTAAATTAGTGTGTTTAAAAAAATAAAGCATTATGTTAAATCAAAGTGACTATCTAAGACACAATAGTCACGTTTTCTTCCTGTAAACAGGGCCCGTTTTCTATCTTGTACAGTTCACGAAAGTAAGATTGCTGCTAAGATGTCAAAATTAGGACCTATAAGAAAAGACAAAAACATTGCGCGGTGTTGACTGTGATATGTGCTTTAGATCAGTGGTCAGCCCGAGTAATGTGTACTAAACTGTGTATAGTAGATTTATGATCAGCCCGTATAATGTAGACTGTGCTATGTATGATAGATCAGTGGTCAGCCTGTGTGATGTGGAGTGTGCTATGTATTATAGATTAGTGGTCAGTCCGTGTGGCGCGGAAACCAGAAAATGGAGCTCATATTAGTTGCACTATTACCTAACATGCACATCGTAAATGGTGACTAAGAAAGTTTTGAGGGTTGAGTTGGCTGACCCATTCCATTGACGGTCTAGTGATCCAGTGATCCAGAAGTCACAGGATTTCCTAGTCAAAAAGGTGACTTTAGCTTAAGGCTGGAGATGGATTTAGCTAATATGTCAAGACCAACTATCACTTGGAAAAGCAAAATCAATGCTATAGATTCATACATGTCTACAAGAACCATTACTTTCAATATTAAACACATGCGGTTGCATCTCTGGGTCCCACAAATGTCCCACTAGACAAACCACCCATGCAACAGAAAACCTTAGTAGATGACATGCGGTTATATTGAGGCTCCTTTATGGAAGCTTGTAGCATGTCATCTATACAATTATAGACATCCTCTGAGTATCCTCTGACATCCTCTGAGACTCATTCAATGGGCATTGCACTGAGCTGAAGTCTCCTGGGTATGAAAGAAAGCTCACAAAAAAATTACCGCACTGCACATAGGAAGTAAGAGCTAAAAGCGCCCATTTCTTGTGGTTCCGAATCAGTAAATCAATATTAAATCGACAAATATATCTACTTGCATGGTTTATACTTCTATCGATAAGGGAGGAGGTTAACTCCCTTTCACTCTTAAGAAATCATAAAATGTTTTTTTAGTGCTAGTAATTTAGCCAAATGACGGGTGAAACCCCTCTAGTAACGATTTTTTTTTACAAAAAAGGGTAATCACCCCTTTCTCAGTAAAAATATGGAATTATTTCATACAACAACGGAAGAATGCCTTTTTTACATTAGTTTTTTTTTTAAGGTAAAACCCCTTCCACATCGAAAACGTCTCTACGGCCCTGATAGTTATCTATAGGCCTTTATGGAACAATGAACTCCACATCAAAATCCACTTAGTTGCTGCTTACAAAATGTTTGACAGGTAACAGTGTAGCTATTCTTTGTTCCCCTTCCAGTCCCGGCTAAACAAGGGCAGTTTTTTATTCACTTCTCCCACTCAGGCCCGGTAACACAAGGGCAGTTTCTATTGGAAATTAAGTTCATTTAACTACCATTGCTTTCAGATTGTTCACTAGAAACAAATTGTCAAAGATATTATTTCTTTTTAATTGCATCAAAGAACACAGGTTAGATCTTTTGGAAATCTAATTTATTCATTGGATGATCCCCTGACAGACTCCTGACAATCACATAATATTTTGAAATAATTTAAGACGTCTACAGAAAATACGTTATGACCACTGATCTATGTATAAATAGATTTAAGCCTTTACAATCGCCTGCGCTTAGTGTTACCATGCCCCCGTGTCAAAAAGCGTGCCAAACTCGTAAACATGATCACACTTCTCTTGTTTTCACGAAGCTATACCAAGTGTGTTGATTCGAACACGTGACACATTCGTTATATGCATATTATTAAACTTATAGAAACCGGGACACGTCACAACCGGGCGAGATATCAAGCAGCGATATAAAACCAAGACAATCCCCGTGAGACCGTGACTAACACACATATCTGCCATTCATGTAAACAAACGCATATTTCCGCTATTATAGTGAGAAATATATTTATCAAGTCAAAATATTTTAAGTTTACATTTAAAAATCCTTCACCAACACAATATATGTTTTTATATTGTGAATTTGCGTTATTTTTGAAAGTGAATCTCTCTCAACCATTAAGTTTTTAAAACTCATAAACTGCAATTCCGTCCCCCCTCCCCCCAGAAACGTGACAATGTACATATTCAGAGAATTGCAGTAATGGTATTGACTAGATGTGATTTGAGGTGTTCCCTCTCCGGAAAGATCAGAAGAACGCGTGATCAGCAACTGACTGGGACACTGAGCTTATACACTTTTAGATGGCTGACGTCATGGCAAACAGAGCATATATAGGAATGCTCCCAGTTCTGTGACACTTATTCATAGTAAAAAATCAAGAATCCTCAGAAATAAAAAAAATTATTTTCTTGTAAAATGTGACAATTAAGAATTTAAGTCATTAAAAACTATACATTATCACTGTATCCAAATATTTTCTCTTTTTTTCAAAAAAAAATTTATTCTTTACAATAAAACAAAATGAAATAATTTGACTGAACATTTGTTTTTAATCACATAGTAAAAAAATGACAAAAAAGTTGAGCGAAGCACAAAAATACGTTTAAGTGTTTGGGTGTAAATACAAATAATACTAAAATTTAAGTAATTCCAAAGTAATTTCATGACAAAAAAGTCGAGTGAAGCACTTTCTAAGCAGCTCTCCTATACCCCCGTAATCCTCTCTCGAGGCGGTATGACATAGCAGGCGCCGACATCGAAAGCCACTCGGACGCTGAGTATAGCTCACCACTCAGCTGAGCACGTTTATGCTGTTAACATTCCGTACGACCGAAAACTTCACCCCGGTGACTTCGTCCTGTCTTAACATGTCATATGGGGAGGAACCAGCCTAGATCCCAAGCGGTACTGTGACGAGCGAGCTGACTCGACACTGGCTGAACCTTGACCCCGCGGTGGAGTCTAAGACATGTGAACGGACTGCTGACACTGGTTCCCATACAAAGTCAAGATCCAACTTTTGTAAAGTTCCGCGGGGAACTTGAACCTTATACGGACATTATCCCTTAACATCCAAAAGTTTATGTGCCACACATTTTGTTACCCATGACAACAGTGAGGGAAGAATGTCGCGCATATTGCTTTCAAAAAACGTTTTTATAAATAGGAGAACGGGGAAAAGTTACATAAAATCTTTCAAAATAAATTAGAGTTGTTACTTTAAATGATATTGCCAACTGTCACATCAAAATATTTAGTTTTGGATGATTTATTAATATCTCATACTTATTACCACCCTTGATTTTGGAGTGTATGCCCGGCTATGTCCCTTGGTAAATAAATGCTACTATCTCTAACTTCCGGTTCAAATAATGTTTTTGTTGTGCTAAATCCAGAACTGGTTGATCATTAATTTAACACATTAATATCGTAGAAATGTAAATATCTGTGTTACTGAAACGGATTTAATGATTTCCATATTTACACCATGGTTCGTTCAACCTTATTCGATAATGAATATCTAAAGCAAATTGCAATGAAACGAGAGACATGGAAGGAAATATGATGTTTAATGTTTGTAAGTTTGTTAGTTAGAAGTTAGATACTTGCAACATTTTCAGAATTGTGCTACATTTCTACATAATTACAAATAATATAGTTAGATAGCCCTTCAAAAATGCAATTCAACGATACCTCAACCAAGTCTGTACGTCAACCCTGAAAAAATGTTACATATTTTTTTCGAATGAGTTTGACATCAAAATAATTTACATTGAAACACATATTGGAAAATATAAATAAAACATGTGACCACAGTGACAAAATGTATCCAAGCATATAATTTCTAACTTATCTTTGTTATTTTCAATAATACAAGCCACATACTATATGTTTTTTTGTTCGTGAAGACAAGACACATCTATTGATCCTATTTCTATAATTTTTAGGTGCGCGCAGAACTAATTAATATGAAAGAAGGCAGAAAATTCACATAATTAAAATGAAAATAAATGATAAGACTATTGAATATAATTAAATACCACAGAAATTATATATATTTATGTTGGCAAAGACAAGACACATCTATTGATCCTATTTCTATAATTTTTAGGTGCGCGCAGAACTAATTAATATGAAAGAGGGCAGCAAATTCACATAATTAAAATGAAAATAAATTATAAGACTATTGAATATAATTAAATACCACAGAAATTATATATATTTATGTTGGCAAAGACAAGACACATCTATTGATCCTATTTCTATAATTTTTAGGTACTCGCAGAACTAATTAATATGAAAGAAGGCAGCAAATTCACATAATTGAAATGAAAATAAATTATAAAACTATTGAATACAATTAAATACCACAGAAATTATATATATTTGTGTTGGCAAAGGCAAGACGCATCTGTTGATCCTATTTATATAATTTTTAGGTGCGCGCAGAACTAATTAATATGAAAGAAGGCAGCAAATTCACATAATTGAAATGAAAATAAATTATAAAACTATTGAATACAATTAAATACCACAGATATTATATATATTTGTGTTGGCAAAGGCAAGACGCATCTGTTGATCCTATTTCTATAATTTTTAGGTGCGCGCAGAACTAATTAATATGAAAGAAGGCAGCAAATTCACATAATTAAAATGAAAATAAATTATAAGACTATTGAATATAATTAAATACCACAGAAATTATATATATTTGTGTTGGCAAAGACAAGACACATCTATTGATCCTATTTCTATAATTTTTAGGTACTCGCAGAACTAATTAATATGAAAGAAGGCAGCAAATTCACATAATTGAAATGAAAATAAATTATAAGACTATTGAATATAATTAAATACCACAGAAATTATATATATTTGGGTTCAATTCAAGAATCCGTGGACAAATCACGTGACAACATACCACTTTTTAATTTCTTGGGCTTGTTGGTTTATTCTCTTTTCATCTAGTCTTAAAATATAACCGAGGTATTTCCATCTGCGTTTTCTTATGACGTTTGAAACATATTCTTGGTGTGCTTTCTTTCTTAAATCACTATTTGTGACGAAATCGCTCCATTTTATGTTCATCAGTTTCCGGAGACATTTGTTTTCGAAGCTGTTTAATTTTTGATCTGTTGCTTGAGTTGATTTCCAGCTTTCTCTTTCATATGTTAATACTGAGACAATATAGGAGTTGAATAGCTTTAGCTTGGTGTTTCTTCCTATATCTTTTGACTTTCAGATATTAGTTTGGTAAATGTGCTAGCTGCAACTGCTATGTGTGTATTTATTTCTTTCATTGAGTCTCCATCAACAAACATTTGGCTACCCAAGTAATTAAAGTTGGAACTTTTTCCAGTATTTGGTTGTTTACTGAGATGTTATTTGTTGAACTGGTAAGTCCCGTGATTTTTGATTTATCTGAAAATATGAGAAAAATCTGGCTTTGGGTTTATTATAACTATTGATATTGAGAGTTCTCATGGAGCACAATGGGAAATACAGAATAATTGCTTCAATTATGATGATTGGGGTTAAAGTCAATACTATAAGTCTTTAATGCTTCATGGTTTACAACTTGTCTGTGATAGATGCTCCTTTTGACAATATGCAAATGAACAAAATATTCAGAACATCCATTGTCAAAACTATAACTATTTCTAAACTTCTGGATATCACATTGATCTATTGCCTGGGTGTGCTGATATTCGTGGTAATAAGAGAGCAGACAGACTTGTATCTGTGAATTTAAGATAAACACTGGTGATGTACTGAAGTTTGTGGTCATTTGCTGGAGTGGACACTGGGATAGATGAGGTATACAGGAGGTATCCATGCTGCATCCAAGGCAATTCAGTATCTTCTTCTTCTTCGTTCATTCTCAAACTCCTCCAAATTAGCAGGATGTAGTCCAGAGAACGGAATGTCTTGTGTCATGGTTTACAGCAATGATGCAATATCTGCGCCTTTCGGTCTGACACATATGACTTAAGCATAGCTTTGAGTCATGTTGACCCTATATGGAATGGGACAGCCAACTCCATCCGATAACCTCCTTAGTCGCCTCTTACAACATGCATGGAAGGTAAACAATGTTGCTGTTCTTTACTTTCCTCCCAGACCTCGGTAACACATGGGCGGCAATTCAATATTATTTATGGTATAAATAGAACTGAGAACACGTCGAGTAGAATTAAGAGTGTTTATCCAGCTAGCTAGCCATGGGGACTATCAGCAAGCATATTCTTTGACATCTTCTCAGGGAGATGTAGAATTGTGGGTTTGTCTTGAAGTACAATAACATGGATTAACCAATAGCTTCTTTAATGTGATATTTCTTTAGCAGAACATCATCAAGCACTGCTACTCTCTGTTCTGTGCAACCATCATCAAGCACTGCACTCTCTGTTCTGTGCAACCATCATCAAGCACTGCTACTCTCTGTTCTGTGCAACCATCATAATTTCTCCAGTGTCATATTAAGGAGGCCCTTTTCTTCTGCATTCTTTTTCAAACTCCTTCAGATTAACAGGATGTAGTCTGGAGAATTAAATGCATTGTGTCATGGCTTGCAACTTGGCTGTGATATCTTGGCCATTGGTCCTGACACATTTGACTTTAGCATAGTTTCTGTGTCATTTGACCCTGTAAGGGATGTGACAGCCAACTCGACCCCCTAAAAGCCTGAATCACCTCTTACAACATGCATGACATGTAAAATATTCACTATTATTTTCTCCCCTTTCAGGCCAGACAACAAGGGCGAAGAAGGTTCTTGCCAGAATCTTTTTGCCTATTCATTTATTACTACGGATTAACTGTCTGTCAATATTTGATGTAAGTAAAACTGAAACTCTACATCTTTTTAAAATGTTTGATCTCTTCTATTCTATGACCCTTTTTGTATTATGAAAGTAAATATTAAATGTCTGCAATGAATAAATCATCAATCCACAGACAAAAGTCCACAAGTAAAAAGTACAAAGAGGAGTTTGTTGGAGGTGGTAGAAGCTCAAATTCAAGGTAGTAACAATATCAGTGTATTTGTTTTCCTCTATTTTGTTATATTTCTTATACTATATATTTATCCAAGACTGGTAACATTACATCTCTGTCCATGTGGGCAGACAATGGAACATATCCTGCAAGACTGCATTTCACTAAACCAGTTAAAGGAGGAACGCTGGCCTATAGAGACGGATATCTACAGAAAGATGTTAATTAATTTTGGCAGACCATCTTACCCAGTTGGCAGATGTTTTTTTTTCACCTTTTGATACAGACCACAGAGTTTGATGAATCCATTCGCTTGAATTGTTTTCTAGTGCTCTTTGGGCACTCTTCTTCTGTGTTCGTTCTTAAACTCCTGCATATTAGCAGGATGTAATCCGGAGACTGCATGATCATCCTGTCATGTTCGTCCGTAATAGTCGATAATGACGATTTGGGATCAACTGTAAAAGGTAACGGTAATATGAGTTATGAACCAGTGTCATAACACACAGTTTCCCATAAGTGCTCATCTGTCTAGTCAGTGGTTGACCAGAAACCCCCATCGAAGATGGATGTGTCGTATTATTGGTGTAAATAAAACGGTGACTCAACGCAGAGAATTTCCATTCTCTGGACTAAATTCTGCTGGAAATTTAGTAGGACCATTGTTCTGCTGCAAGAGATATCCATTGGAAGTGTTGGAATGAAGAAAAAGACCAGAAACCGCCTGAAGAGGGTCCTCGACAACACTTGCTAAATTAATATGGCACCTTCCCAGAGTTTGAGCCCTGGTATCCAACTTTCTCATGTCTGGTTTAACCATGGGAGTAATTTTTATTTAAACCACGAATAATGAATGGACCCATGTGACATCAGTGACCCACAACGCTGTACTAAATTTGGTTTGTTGTACTGAAAGGAGCAGATATCTCAGACAGCTGTAAACCTTGATTTGGCAGATTCTGTTCTCCAGAATACATCCTGCTAGTTTACAAGAGTTTGAGAATGAATGCAGAAGAAGAAGTAACGGTTCATGCCTGGAACGTGTGCCTACCAATGTTTACAGCGCTCATAGTTTTTAAAGAATTATCTGGTCATAATTTTTTAATAGTTTGTGACATTGCAGAATACAATTGTTTAGTAGTTTGAAGCCAGGGAAATAATTAATGAAAATAGGAAGAACACAGTTTTTGAAACACAGCAGGAGGGGGTAGGGATAGAATTAGAATTAGTTGTAGGTAAAGGTAGGCCCCATGGCAGCCACCTGATATCACGGATGAATATAACTTCATGCACTAAGCCACAGCAGCTATTAATCGTGGTGGCCAGTTCCCTTTCTTACTGTCTTTACCTCCCCTAACTCATGTGTCAGGTACCCTATTACAGCTGAGTCGACAGGAGGAGTGGTCGTGTCCACCGAGAAATCACAACTGGAATTTTTGTTTGTCCGGACAAGGTTTTGAACCTGGTATGCTGTAATCCAGTGATAGCAAGCAAGCTCACTATCAACTAGGCTACTGTGCTCCTCAGAATTAGTTTTAACACTGCACCTAACACCTCTCCCCTCCAAACTCTAGCATTATCCCTTCTCATTAAATCATGGCATAATTTCACTAACATTAGCCATTTTTGTAATTTGTGCGACACGCTCTGCAAGTGATGTAAAATTATTGACTACATGAAAACTGTGACATAACAAACTTTCAATGAACCTGTGCATAATTTCTGAGTTCATTCTATTTTCTGCTTATAGATTAACTATTACATAGGCATGTGTTCCAGACAAGGACAGACATGACATTATTCTATTGATCTGCTGATGCCCAAAAGGGGATCAGAGCATAGCAACCTTGTGACCTGCTATGCATGTTGTAAGAGACAGCTAAGGAGCTTTAGGGGTGTACTTTTCTATCCTATCACATGGGTCAAAGTGACCATAAAGCCATGTCAAAGAATGAGTCTAGAGAACTGAGTTCATTATGTGTGGTTTACAGTTTATCTGCGATATCTCTTCTTTCTGCGACACATTCCATCTTCAGAATGACTTCTGGGTTACTTTAGTATTCTATGGGATGGGTCAAGCCAACCCCACATTTCCTTATTCATCTTTAACAACATACATGACAGGTCATAGTTTTGCTATTCTGCGCAACACTTTAAGATCCTGTCAACATACTGGGGGCAACTAAATCTTCATATCCATGACCAGGGGCTGGCTGTGATGTGTACTGACCCAAATAAACATTAATTAAAGTCAATATTATTAATTTGAAGATTTGTCACAACTTTCTCATTTTCAGGGGGATCTCCCTAGTGTAATGGGGTTAAGCTGTTCGCCTTGAGTTCAAGAGGTCATGAGTTCGAATCATACTCATGTCATTTTGTGTATAAAGTGGATTTTTTCAGAGATCCCTGTGGGTTATCACTTGAAGCTATGAAGTTACGTGCTATGAGTGGTACTATTGGCAGGCAGCATGCCACTTTGTTGAGAGTGATGAGTATATATGGAAACCGAGTACAGTGAAGTCAATCCTCTACAACTTTTGAACCTTTTTTTAACTTTTCTAATTTTTAGATAATGAGAGATAAAAAGACAGAAAGTAGAACAGACTGCAGATAAGCATCAACAAATGACTTCAGTAGTGGAATATGAAGAGTGGAAAATAAAAATATTAGTTAGAGCTGCTGAAACCTCTTGATGGAGCTTTACTAACCCTACTGTCCATGAATGGAAACAATCAGGGCTTCATGATTGGGGTGCCAAAGAGGGAGTTTTAGTGGTGTACTTTGCTGTCCTATTACATGGATCCTCCAATTGTGTTGCTAAATGTTGTGGGTGAAGTTGGAGTTGTCAGACTTTGGCTATTATCAGCATGTGTCTCTTTAAGGTTTCTTTGATTGTCTCCATCCATCTAATTCTTGGTCTTCCTTGTTCCCTGTAGCCTGATCTTCAGCTGTTGTATGCACAAAGTGCTGGTTGCTTTGGTTCCATTCTAATGATGTGACTAAACCACCTTGTTTGCTGTCTCTCAATATAGTCTTGAGATGGTTTTTATTTCTTCTCTGATATCTTCATTTCTCTGTTGGTCTCAGTGTTTGATATTTTTAACTTTTCTCAAACATCTCATTTCTCGCAAATGTATTGTTAAAACCATACCTTGCAAGGTGATTTGGTGCCACTAGAATGGGCCTGGTTCGATTCCCATTAGTCTAAAAAATTTTCACCCCTTGGGGGAACTGTATGCTAAAGATTTCAATGTGGTACCCTTATGACCCTGATGGGTGCAGGTTTATAAATAGAATAGATATTTAATGTAAATAAAATTGTTAAAGATTATATGAAATACTTTGTCATTTTTTTTAACCACAATGAATGACAGAATTATATCAAAGAATGATTGTCCAGATTTAGAGACATGTCTCAGAAATAAGAGATTTCTTCTACATCAATCGCTCTGATTCTGAAATATTTTTGAGTCATGACCCCATTTTAGAGAAACAAACTGATCTACGACCCCATTTTACAAAACAAAGTTACCCTCTAGCCGAATACATTAAAACAAGGTCTTGATATAGTTAGAAGAAAACATACAAAATTATAGCTTTTTGCGTCTTTACAGATGGTCGAAAAGCTGGCCAGTGCAAAATTTCATATGAACAAGGAGACCCTCAAATTAATTAAATTGCCAAAATGCATAGTGTCTATGTTTCTCGCGATTTCTTTCCTAGGCAAGTTTTATTGGTTGGTTGGTTAGTTGCTGATCCAGCAGTCCATGGGCTCATGCCCTTTGACCCAATGCCATTGTGTGATATATGCATGTGTTTGTCAGCTGTTCCATTTATGTTCCAGTAATGTGTTCCATTTATCTGGCCCTGGAGGGAGAAGCATTATCCTGATGTCATCCAGTGCTGTGCAGTAAAAAGGTTGCGGTCAACATTTTCATAGGGATGAGTGCACAGTCTGCACTCTGGATTGTGTGTCGTGGTTGAATTCTGTTCAGGTGATTGTTAAGCTGTACATGTTGTGTGGTGTGCAGTCGGAAGATGATACTCTGGTCTTTTCTTCCCAGGATGTTGATGTTATCTTTAGGATTTGGGCTGGTCATATATTTATAGATTTCCCTCCCAGTGTTTCCCATAGCCTATCTGTTCACCCAATTTTCTTTAGTCACAGATTTCAGTATCATTTTAATTGTGTGCATGGTTGTTTATGTATATGGCTGTTCTTGTTGAGCTCCCATCTTTACTAGTAAGTCTGCCTTGTCATTGCCAGGTGTGTTTGAGTGGCCAGATATCCACTGCATAACAATGTAAGTAGCTGGTTGGCATGGTGATATATTTCCACCAGCTCATGCTTACAATATCCACCACATTCTAGTGCTTGAAGAGCGAACATAGAATCTGTGAAAATAACAATGTTTTGAACTTTTGATGGAAAGGCATCAAATATGGTCTTCAGGTGGTACAATGCAACTTCTAGTGCTGTTATTTCGGCTTCATAGTTAGAACATATCTCCCCACAGGCATGGCTCAGGGCTGACTTTTGTTTTATTCTGTGGTTTGGTTGCCAGTTTTCTACAAGTTGTTTCTACAAATGTAGAACCCCTTGAGATGTGGAGAGATATGGAGAGATATGGCTTCAATGGAGGCTTATGAAAGAAGCAAAAAAAATGAACAAAGACCACCCAAATAAACAAGCCAGTTTTATTAAGATGTTGCTTTATCAATTTTTACTTGGAGGCTTTGAATGATAGTTTAAACAAGAAAACATGATCAGCCTTTTGATATAAATGTTGAAAATGTTTTGTGTATTGTAATTTGTAGGTTTTCTTGTTTACATCATAACACCCTAGTTTTAGTGTTAGTTCGTCGTGTCTAAGTGGACCATTCTAAAAACGTGTTTTACGTAAGTACATTTTTAGATAAATTTAACAAGATTATATGTGAAAGTAGATATGCTTTCAAAATAGGCAAAAAATTGCCAAATATTTTAATTTTTGCATTCTTTCTCAAAATCGATTGGTAGAATGTAGTCTAGAGAACGAAATGTATGTGTCATGGTCTAGAACATTGTTGAGATATCTACACCATTTGGCCTGTCATATTCAACTTAATCATGAGCCAGATATTTAAAATGGCAACCCTGTGAAAGAGATGGAAACTATGAAAGAGATAGAAACCCCATGAAAGAGATGGAAACCCGTGAAAGAGATAGAAACCATGTGAGAGAGATGGAAACCCTGTGAAAGAGATGGAAACCCGTGAAAGAGATAGAAACCTCGTGAAAGAGATAAAAACCTCTGAAAGAGATGGAAACCCTGTGAAAGAGATGGAAACTATGAAAGAGATGGAAACCCGTGACAGAGATGGAAACCCGTGACAGAGATAAAAACCCTCTGAAAGAGATGGAAACCCTGTGAAAGAGATAGAAACTATGTGAAAGAGATAGAAACCTCATGAAAGAGATAGAAACCATATGAAAGAGATGGAAACCCTGTGAAAGAGATGGCAGCCCTGTGAAAGAGATGGCAGCCCTGTGAAAGAGATGACAACTCTATGAAAGAGATGGAAACCATGTGAAAGAGATAGAAACCCCGTGAAAGAGATGGAAACCCTATGAAAGAGATGGCAACCCCGTGAAAGAGATAGAAACCTCGTGAAAGAGATAGAAACCCTGTGAAAGAGATAGAAACCTCGTGAAAGCGATAGAAACCCTGTGAAAGATATAGAAACCCTGTGGTAGAGATAGAAACCTCGTGAAAGAGATAGAAACGATGTGGAAGAGATAGAAACCTCGTGAAAGAGATATAAACCTCGTGAAAGATAAGAAACCCCGTGGAAGAGATAGAAACCCTGTGGAAGAGATAGAAACCTCGTGAAAGAGATAGAAATCCCGTGAAAGAGATAGAAGATGGAGATCCGTTGCAGTCAACGCTTGAAGATTAGACTTGAAATAGCCACGACTGCAATGCCCAGATTAAATACCATATGGGAGAGCAGAATAAGTACAGCAGTGAAGATACGCCTGGATACCATTGTATATCATGTGTACCATTATAGGTCATGTCGTGGTGTGAGACTCGGAATTGAGCGAGAGGTTCACGCTGTCGGTGAACGACACCTCGGTTAAGAAGACGAAAGCGCCATGGTCCAACTCTTCTCGTGGATGAGAAAAGGTTCAGCATCCGGTGGGCATAGGCACAGAACGTCGAATTACACGAGGCAGGTTCACAGACGGCGGAACACCTCGCGCGAGATTGACATGAACGACAATCGTCTTGGCGAAGAGTCCCTACACACCCACGTGACTGTCGACAGATAGTTAGGCTGTCACGGGCTAGGGAAGCCTACTACCCGAATTAAAGGCATGACAAAAATGGATGTGCTGTGCCTCGGATGTCTAGACCACAAAGTGAGCCAATCGAGGTACAAATAATACAGTTCAACTGTGGAACTTGTGGCACAGCGTACTTCGCTATCGCCGGCGGAAATCTCACGATTTATTCGTTGTGGTTATAAGATAATGAACGCAGAAGAAGAAGAATATGTCATGCATACCATATGTACCAATATAGACCTATAAATCTAAAAAATACATTTTCTATTTGTATGGGTACACAGATTTCTAGTTAAGATGTTGAGAAGAATATGCTATGTAATATGTCACTGTCATTAAAAGCGCTGAAGAGAGTTTCATGGCTAGGCCTATATCAATCAATCAATAATCCGTAACCCTTCACGGTCGTAGGGGTGTCACATTGGTTGCTTCAGCACACAGAGTCCTCCAGCGAATTATATCCTCGGCGATGCGGATGAGTGTGGAAATATATTGTCCTGTCCATTCCTTGATGTTGTCTGTCCATGCCTTTATTTTCCCTCCTCTGTTTCTCCCTCCATCGACAGTACCCTGTAGTATTGTTTTTGACAAGGAATCATGTCTGCATACATGTCTGAACCATGCTAGTATTCGTAGTTTCACTATTGAAAGCAATGGTTCCTGAACTCTTGCACACATCTCTACATTATTTCTTACGTTCACATTGGTCTTATGTTCCCTATAGGAAATTCGTAGAATTTGTCTGTAGCATTTGTACTCGAAAACCTGTAATCTTCTCAGGCCTATATAGGGACCTACCACTGACTCTAAAATATGTAGGCTATGCTAAGTTTGGCAATAAATAAACAGGATAGTGGAAAAATTAGAGGCAACAGTGATGTGGTTATGTAGAGGAAAGTGTTGACAAGACATAGAGGATTTATTTAATTGTAGTTTGTAGTTGGATTATCCCATATGTATTCCATCCTTCTCAACAAAGCGATACGCGCCAGCCGAGAGTAACATTCATAGCACGTAATTATGCAGCTTTAAGCTAAAATTGCTATAATTCATAGGTAGGTAGGTTAATGAGTTTGCCTCTCTTTTGGAGAGGCGTGCCCCTTTCAACCAGCGGACAAAGTCCAATTAGGCTATATTAGGATACAAGCTATAATTCACGGGGGATTTCCGCCATCTTTGTTAGCATATTCTTCCCCGTGTCCTTGAGTGACGGGCGTGCCGAGGGGGTTGCGGTCGCACCGGGCATCAAAATGCCCCTCAAAATAATGAAAACATTGAAATGGGATTTAAGTGCCTTTGCCATGCCAAAGTTGATGCCCCGCAACCAGTAACGTAACGAGAGGGGGCGGAGGTGTGGACCGCCCCAGGCGGCACCATCGGGAGGGCGAAAAATGTATTTTCTTCCAGGCTTTCACAATCACTGCCATATTTTTTTTATGTCGCAAGGGCGGAAAATTATGATTCCGCCCCGGGCGCCATTGACCCACGCTACGCCACTGGGGAGCCCGAATATACTCCGTAAAGTTTACCAGCAAGGCATAAGACCAGACCTGAAATATGGTTCAGCTGCGTGGTGTTCTGCATCAACACCACATTACAAGATCTAGGTAAAGTGCAAAACCAGGCACTTAGAATAATGTTGGGAGTAATGAAATCAACATCCTTAGTAGAGATGCACAAAATTAGGAGAATGAAAACACTTGGCGAACTCAGAGACACAATGGTACTAATACAAGCAGAAAAGTTTCAATGTAGGGCCCTATACCAAGTCATCCAGTGAAGGAAATATTCCAAAATCTAGCAATGGGGCGACTGAAAAAAAGCAGCATTGTCCACCAAGCTAAACGATTCCGTAGATAACTTACAGATCTACCTTAAGTTGACAGCCGCAAAGGTCTGTACCAGAACAAAATAATTGGAATGAAAGGTATGGAATACTAACATACATTTAAAAAAAGTAAAAAACACCCGTGTGTTGCCGGGGCCCGAAAGGGAGCAAAGAATAGCAACACTGTTTACCTTCCACGTATGTCGTAAAAGACGACTAAGGAGGTTATGGGATGGAGTTGGCTGTCCCATCCCATATAGGGTCAGTGACCCAAAGCCATGCTGAAGTCGGATGTGTCAGGCCGAAAGGAGCAGATATCGCAGAAATGCTGTAAATCATGACACAACGCATTCCGTTCTCAGGACTACATCCTGTTAATCTGCAGGAGTTTGAGAACGAACGCAGAAGAAGAAGAAAAAAACCCAACGTTTCTTATCAATCAGAAAGGTTTTCTATTGAAATTACATCCAAGCAAGTGATTAAAATAGAGGTTCTCAGTTAATCAGTATCAAGAAATTGTGACGCCACGAATATTAATGCAATGAATGACACCAACCGTAGGGTTACCTCTATTTCTAGATGCGTGAGGCACATTATAATTTTATTATGTTAAATAGGTCTTTCTATTCGTGTACACCACTGGGGATACTGACACCACAGTAAGTTATTATATAGGTGTTATCCGTGGTGTCTATATAATAAACTTGAGAACCCGTTACTTAGCGAAACAATTTTAGAAATTGCGTATTTTTTTATGTTACCGAATGTAATATGGCGGCTAGGCAGAAACTGCCGAATCTGAAGATATGTGTAGATAATACACAATCAAGCGACGAATCTGATGTCGAAGCTGAAGGTTCTGATTCATCGAGCTATGAGGAGGATAATAAAGATGATATTGTCAAGGTGCGTGCTAGAAGGGGGCCAGAAGATGGAG
Source organism: Meghimatium bilineatum (assembly GCA_034231615.1). Classification (NCBI taxonomy): domain Eukaryota; kingdom Metazoa; phylum Mollusca; class Gastropoda; order Stylommatophora; family Philomycidae; genus Meghimatium; species Meghimatium bilineatum. The sequence goes on from CM067304.1 coordinate 17,993,263, forward strand.
AGGTTCGTGTGGAAGACGAAACTGATGTTTTATCGATAGGAACAACAGAACCAACAGAAAGACGATTCTTGTCGAGGACTTCGCTTCGTGAAACGGAACCAGTGATGTATGGGGTAATCATGCTTGTCACACTATTATATAGTAATAGAAACGGTATATATAATGCAATTTCGCACAGGTTACAATTAGCCTACTTTGGTTGTGTCTTAACCTTTGTGCAAAAATTATCTCTGAAGAATAAACAGTTAAAACAGTAACAAACAGGTTATTACCGTTATTGTTATTTTTTTTGTAGGTAGACTACTTCACTGAAGTGACTACACACACAGTCACAGTGTTTAACTGTAATTTACATGCTTTCGCTTCTTCAGGATATCCACCGTTACCATCGTCGTCTTCGGCTGCATTATCATTTCTTTGGCAAAGCGTCATCTGCAACTGATGATTTGTTCTCTCGATATGAACAGAAGAAACATTCTTGGACTCCTAAACCTGTTGCATCCGAGGCTCTTGATCTTTATATCAAGAACACCCTCCATGACATCCAATCTCTTCATCACAGCCGCATCAAACGCTCTAACATCACCCCAGATGAATCTCGCGCCTTGGCGAATCTTCGCCGACGGGATGATATTATCATCCAACCAGCTGATAGGGGTGGGGCCGTTGTTGTGTGGCGCAAGGACCTTTACCTCCAGGAGGGCCACCAAAACTCTCTAACCCCTCTTTCTACACTGCTCGCACATCAGACTCGACGGTATCTAACTAGAAGGTGGTCAACAACACTGAACACCCTCATCCAGGACAACCACCTTCCCACCACTGCCAAGGCTCTTTGCATCGATAAAAGCTGTTTAGGGAGACCTGTTTTCTATATGCTGCCCAAAATACACAAGGAATTGAATCCCGGCAGACCTATTGTCTCAGCTTGCTCTTGTCCTACAAAGCGCATCTCTGACTTCCTCAACAGTATTTTGCAGCCCTTAGTCGAGGCACTGCCTTCATTCTTGAAAGACACCAAGCATGCTCTCACCATTTTTTCTTCTGTGCATTTGTCTTCTGATCGCACCTATCGTCTGTTCTTGCTTGATGTTTGCTCTCTGTACATGTCTATACCACATCCGATGGTCTTAGGGCGTTGCAGTTCTTTCTGGCCAAGAGTCCGCATCCTTCTGTATCTACTCCAACCCTTATCCGCCTTGCTGAACTGGTGCTCACACTCAACTCTTTTGGATTTGATGGACATTTCTTTGATCAGATCAGTGGTGTGGCCATGGGCACTAAGATGGGGCCTAGCTATGCCTGTCTTTTCATGGGACATCTAGAACATCTAGTTTGGTCTACCTACGATGGCCCATTCCCATCTCTTTTCCACAGATACATTGATGATGGGATAGGCATTACTGACATGACAGAAGCAGAACTGTCTCGCTTCATCAACTTCATCAACAATTTCAACCCAGCTATTAAATTCACATTTACCATTTCCACCACCTCTGTCCATTTCCTGGACATCATTGTCACTATTCATCCCCTATACCTCAGCACATCAGTCTACTACAAACCCACTGATGCACATGGCTTTCTGCTCTACACTTCTTCTCATCCTCCCGCCTGTCGTAACTCTCTACCTTACTCACAGCTTCTTCGCCTTCGTCGCTTATGTAGCGATGACGACAATTTTCTCGACAAATCCTCTGAGGTGATTCAGTTCTTTCGTAGACGCTCCTTCCCTGACAGCATTCTTTCATTGGCTTGGCTCCGTGTACGCCAGCTATCTCGCCTTGATACCTTGAATAATTCCCAGGGTTCTTCCTCCTCCTCTGATAGGGTTAAACTGGTTCTTACCTTCCATCCCCATAACTCGACTGTCCGTCGCATTCTACTTAAACATTATTCCCTTCTCCAGTCTGATTCTGACACCCGTGACGCTTTCCACAAATTACCTCTGGTGGCCTATAGGCGCGACAAAAATCTGAAGGACATCTTGGTCCATAGCCACCTCAGGTCCTCTGCACCTGACCATTTTGGTACCGTGCGGTGATCACGCGGTCGTTGTTTCACATGTCCTTATGTGGTTCAGATGCGCTCCATCTCATTCCCCAAGGCCTCTCCATCGATGAGGCCTTTACATGTGAATCCCGTAATGTTATTTACGTGATCATATGTAAACGCTGTGGTAAGCAATATATCAGTGAGACTGGCCTTAGACTGAGCGACCGCTTCTGTAACCACTTGCATGCTATCAAACACAGAACACCCACTCCTGTGCCCAATCACTTCAACGGCGTTGGCCACCGTGGTGTCCTTGACATTCAGTCACTGCCATCAGATCCTGCACCACCGATGATAGATCTAGGTACGCCCTCGAAAATCGTCTTATTTTCGAGTTGGGTACCATCAAGCCATTTGGACTCAATTCCGACCACTCTTTCGCTTAGTTCTCAGTCGTATTGGTCTTTGTTACGTCATTGTTTTGTTCCTCTCGTTCCACCTGTATTATCGTCTTTGTGTACTTCCTGTTCGTATGCTTCTGGTATCTATCTTACTACCACATTTCACTCGGATACGCATTCATTTCTACTTGTGGTTTTTTTATGTTTGTATGTTATGTCCGTATCTTGAAAAAGGCCTATTGGTCCGAAACGTCGACTTTGTCCTGTGTATTGTCATTTGTAGATTATATTCTGTGTTTTGTTTTGTTATATGTACCATATTTACATCCGTTAGTGATAGTGTGTAGTGTTTTAGTCGTCATTCAGTAGGACTTCATTACCTGTCTTCCACGTGAGTATTATTTTCCATTATGTTCTACTAGCAGTACCACCTTCTATTGATTACCATAACTAAAATGATCAATGAGACGGTGGGAGTGGGTTTTGATTTTCCATCCCGGAGGTGACATGACATGAAGTAATTGTGCAGCACTTTGTTTTTTCAGCCTTAGCAATTGCCTTGACTGGAATATTTTGTTTCCTGTCTTTCATCTTACATGTGAGGCAGGATATGTTTTTCTAGCCCTCACCCATCCAAGCCCTTTCTAGCCATTCTAGAAAGTGGCTTATCCATTCTAGCCCTCACCTCACCTATTGTCCACATGGCAGTGGATGGTTAAGTTTGTCTCCTTTTCCTAGATGGCTTGCCTACCAGGGTTAACAAGCTCCATCTGTCCAGGGTTTGAAGTCAGAGTTCCCTTCTCCTAGGATAATTTTTGCCAAGGATATATTATCCTTCCTTGGAGAGCTGGTTCTGTGCTTTAAGGCACTGCACACACAGAGGAGTTAATTTAGAGTTGTATTCCTCTTCATCCTTCAACTATCCATATCTCTCCCTAGCGCAATCAAACCCCCACCCGGCACATTCCCTGCAAGGGGTTAGTAACCATACGCCAATAACATGAGCGTACAGCTGTGGCTCATACCCATTTGATGCTGGCACTCACTGACATAAGGGATATTTCAGCAGGGATATTGGCTTCCTGGTGGTTAAGGTGACCCAAAACTCATGCTGAACTTTAATGTGTAAGGCCGAAAGATGCATATCAGTAAACCATGACACAATGCATTTGTGTACTCTGGACTACATCCTGTTAATTGGCATGATTTTGAGAACAAACACAAGAAAAAATATGAGAATATAACAATTAAATATATACAGATATATATCAATTATAAGAAATCTATTTTCCAATTATCTTAGCCCAGAATCTATGAAAACAAGGCTGGAAATTTTGTCACTGGCGTGGATGTTACATCAGAGGTAATGTTTTTGTGTGTCACAAGTCGTACTTCCATAATTTTGCACTTGCGAGTGTCTGATATAGTCATATTAAAAAAAAATTATTCTGACGTCAAATATATTATTAGTATAATCAGACTGACACCCAATTTTTGTTCTCACTGCTTTATTAAACACTACTGGGTTATGTGTATGGGTTATCATCGGTGCATACCACACATCCATAGATATTCTGATCTGTTTCAATAAATCTATCAGTGGCTTACAGTTCCAGTTCATATCGATATTGGCCATTTTGGATCTTTCGCCAGTTGAAGACGGATGTGTCGTATTACTGGTGTAAATAAAATGGTGGCAATGCATTTCCATTCTCTGGGCTACATTCTGCTGGAAATCTAGCATGACCATGGTCCTGCTACAAGAGAGATTCAGTGAGAACATGAGAATGAATGCTGTAGAAGAAAATTATTCTGCAATTTTGCTAAAGGAATTTATTGTACCAGTCGTCTTTGTGGTGAGCATTCTTATGATCAGTTGCTTTTGTTGTTTCTGGAGAAGAATAGATGCCTAGGGAAGAGTAGAAGTAGGGGGAAGAGTAAATGTCTGAAGGAGAATAGATATCCTGAAAGGAACATAGTCCTAAAAAGGACTAATGGGAGTTCTTTTCTTGTCCTGTTTCCTTGAAATTCTGAAAAGGTCAACATCTTTGTATTATTTTTATTTATTGTAATTTATGCTTATTTCGATTTTTACTAGTAGTAAGACATTTCTTTGTTAATATCTCATTTTTGTATGAGCTATGATATCTTGTGAAAAGAGGAGAAATGTTGCAACTCAACAGCGGAGAGTAGCTAGAAAGTCACGGTATATACAAAAATCCTTCTACAGTGGTCATTCCATGCCCAAACTGTCCAAGGACATTTGCAGCTCAAATAGGGCTTATTAGCCATCTATGAACTATTAGGCATGGACATAATTCTAACTGAATTTTCAAATGTGAATGTCACAAATGGTAATCGTTACTTGTGATGGACAAATGACAATATCTCATTCTATTTGTGTTACTGTGGCCCTTGCCCATTTGTCAGATATTAATTGACTTCTTGATTATTAAATATATTAATAGTAATAATAAGACATATCCTGACATAACCTGTCAGGTTCATGCCACACTAGAGACATCAGCGCAGAAAGCCCTCTAAACACCTCTATCCTCAGCCATTTGGACAAATGTAGAGAAATTATGCGCAGACCATTCTTTGATGTTGTCAGTCCATGAGTTTCTTTTGTCACCTCTTCTCCAACCTCGATTGTACCTTGCAAAATAGTTTTTTAAATTTAGTAATGTCTCATTACATGTCTAAATCAAACAGGTTTACGCTTTTTTCACCATTACTCAAATAGTTCGTGATAACATGCAAGATAGTTTATTTGCTGCAGGATGAATATTTTTGTCATGTGTTCTATATAACTCATTCTTAATATTCGTAACTCATTCCGTAACCTTCGATAACAGTTATCGTGTTGTTCCGACAGGTCGACGTTGTGCTTGAACTAGTTACGGGCACGGCGTGGGTGGACGGAACAACAAAGAAACCTGTCACAAGGGCCAGAGTTGTGCCCTGATGTCGATGTCTGTTTCGGCAACATTAGACTCGAAACACCGAGTCGAATGGCTGCTGGAACAGAGGGAGGAGCACTTATGGGAATGCCCCAAGTGCTGTGAGACCAGTTTCTAATGAAGAATAATTCTTAATAGACATTATTTGTAAATGTATTAGGCACTCTTGTGTTGTGATTTCTAGCATTGAGTCGAATGGCTGCTGGAACAGAGGGCGGAGCACTTATGGGAATGCCCCACGTGCCGTGAGGCCAGTTTCTAATCAAGAATCATTCTTAATAGACATTATTTTTAAATGTACTAGGCACTCTTGTATTGTGATTTCTAGCATCTCAGCTTGTTTCTTTTTAAAATTGGATAGGAAGCGTTGGAGAAGCGAGATAAAAGATCCCAAAGGTTTGGAACTTTGAGCACACCAAAGCAACCCATAACAGACATGGATATCAAGCAGCTGTACAAGAGGTGATAATTATCTTTCTGTGTGATAACTTCAGAGATGATACTGTCAAAAGTGATACTGTTATTTTCTTTATAACTTGAAAAGTGATACTGTTATTTTCATTGTGACAAGTTTAATTCTTAAAGACCATAATTGTTTTCCTAGTTTTGCCAGGATAATTGTTATCCTTGATGCAGCATCATGGTTTTAAAAAAGTATAATTTCCAGTGATGATAATCTACATGTATGCATGATATATTACACTAAAAAATAAGTGGGTATACAATTATATTTTGATAAAAGTAAATTAAGAATTTTTGATGTTAACCTGCAGCAACCTGCCGATGGCATATATCACATATTTCCTGTCCCGATAGCAATCCAATGGCGGCGTATGTCACATTCCATGTCACGTTAAATAGTTTCACGTGATCATTTCTGATCATGATTTTTTTGTAATAACTCTTTGCTAGAGTGATTGTCCCTGGATGTTTCAGCAGTATTAAAACACCCATACATTATATTATATATGGTCTATTCATGTTAGGAAGCCACATTGTTTATTTCGCTTTAGGAAGTCATTGTTCGTTTAAGCCTATTCATCTTGGATGCTGATTCGATCGAAGGAAATTTTGAAGGCTTCAGTGTGTTAGTTACTGTAGATCAAGGTATAATAATGGAAATGTTGATATTAAATAATAATATTAGCGATGTAAATGCTGTCAGTAGTACAGGTTTTCTGGCTATTATCATTCTTGGCTCCGTGTGTGAACTAGGTGTAGTCTAGGCCTATCAGGAAACTGTAAGTCTTTTATGTGCATGTGTTTTTGTTAATGTCCATGTTTTTAATCCCACTGACACACGCAAACAAATAACACCACCATATCCAGCATCCACTTATCTCTGTAGGTGTGGCAGAGGAAGTATGAATTATTTTTTCCTGGGTTGCTACAGGTTAAAGGGGATATCCCTAGTGTAGGCATTAACCTGTTGGACTTGTATTCAAGAGATTATGGGTTCGAATACGGCTCACGATACCTTGTTTACACATGGATTTTTCATAGATCCCTGGGGATTATCACTTGAAGCTACGAGTTATGTGCTATGAGTGCTATTTACAATAGCACAGTGGAGGTACTGTACTTATCTACAAAAACATTTAGTGGAGGTGCTGTACTTATCTACAAGAACACTATGGAGGTGCTGTACTTATCTACAAGAACACAGCAGAGGTACTGTACTTACCTACAAGAACACAGCGGAGGTGCTGTACTTACCTACAAGAACACAGCGGAGGTGCTGTACTTATCTACAAGAACACACTGTGTGAGATAATGTCATCTAAACGTGTGTTTAATTTTTGTGTGTGTTTTATTTTGCTTTGTTGATCTTGTTTTATTTTAAATTTCAGTCTGGGAATGTGTACTGATACTCTTGACCAGGATCTACGTGGCTGGAGGACAGATGCCATCTTGTTACGAGGAACTGAAAACATGAGCACGAAAGATGTATTTGATTATTTTTCTGAGTATGCACCAAAAGGCATTGAGTGGATTGATGACTTCTCATGTAAGAACTGAATACATTTATTGTATGTATGGTCATTTTCATATTTTAGATGATTATTTAGCAGATTCACTTGTTTAGGTTGTGTTAAATGTCGAATGAATCAGCCCCTGCTGTTTTGTATTGACCTTTGCTTTAGGTTTATGTTGCTTGTGTTCTATGTCCCTTAAAAGTATTTCAAAATCTTCCATACCTTTGCGCAATGCTGACCTCAATGCACCACAATCCTCTGTCACAATTTTCCAGCAATTGTGGTCAATAGAAAAGTCTATCTATTGATGTCTTGCATACATCTTTGTATCTCAGGAGTCTCTAACTCTTTTCTCTTCTGAAAGTTTACCAAACTACATTTGCTGTGGGATACAGTTGTTGTTCATTCATCTCACATGACTCAACCATCTTAATTGTCTACTGCTGAGTGGTCCCATAATTGATGTTAATTGTGCCTGCAGCAATACCTCTGTGTTGTGGTTTTATCCTGCCACTTTATGTTCATAATGTTTCATTACAAGTGGTTACATTTACATGACTTTTAAATACATTTATTATGACTGAAAAAATGGTTGAAAAGATAGTAGAGGATTGACTTATTGGTTTCAAATATTTTCATTGTCTTTTTTTTCATGATCTATTTGAAACAGGTAACGTTCTGTGGCAAGATAAATTGACACCAGCAAGAGCCCTTCTTAAGTTAACTTTGAGCATGGAAGACATTGGAGTCACAGACAAATCTGGGGATAGACAGAAAGAACATGATCAAGGTATGTAAGAGATTCACCAATGAGAAAATGTCATCTGTGAGAATGACATTTTTCCATGGGGAATTTTGGATATGCAACAGTGGTATTATTCATTCAATGCTTCTTGTCTTTTGACAAGGTGACTCCAGTATTGCTGTAATCTGATTGATGGGATTTTTTTTGGGGGAAGCCCTTACCGACGCACAAGTTTTAATAAATTTTGAGAGTAAATAAGTCTCAATTTCTTACTTTTGTCTTCTATCAAATAATCCCCATGGACGATGATGACATCCATGTAGACCAGTGGTCATTTCATCTTTGTCCTTTTGTGACAGACTCCTACGTGATGGGAAATGCTAGATGTGCTATCATCATGAAAGGCGATATCTAACAGAAGAATAATGAGTTGTTGGCCTATTAGTGTGTGCTGTGCTCCAGGCAGGACATGGTATTCCTGGGATAATACATGCTGGAATGCTTTTCTGGGACTAAACATGCATCCCTAACCCCACCACCGTATGCATCCATACCTTTGAAACCTTACATGAGTCAGTACCACCTCAATTACACAACTGAGAAGAACCTGTGCTTTTGTCAGAAATGCTATGGGCTGTCAAGAACTACCTGCTTACAGGTAAAGGGATTTTTTTAATCATTATCCTACAGGGGACAGTTAAGTGTAGGAGAAGAAGAGGGGAGCAAAGGAAAGTATCCCTAAATTTAGGAGGTGACTAAGGAAAGTTATGGGACAGGTTGGCAACCTGTGATAAAGTATTCATTGCCTTTGCATGTCCTTTCTTTATTTCTTACTTTAGTCTTCTGCCACATGGTGCTTATGGATGATGAAGGGATGCAGACCAGATCTTTGTCCTTTTGTGACAGATTGATCATATTATAGACTGGACAGGATTAATATCTTGTCCACACTTAAAACAACAAAATAGAAATGAAACTGCTAAAGCTATGAACTTTTATTTTTCTGGTTGCAACATATGGCTGTGAAACATGGACCCCAAGTAAAACAGCAGCAAAGAAGATCAAGCCCTTGAGATGAAATGCTACAGAAGGATACTTTGAATATCATGGAAGGAAAAAAAGAGAAACTCAGATATTATTCTTCTTCTTCTTCTTTCGTTCACTTGAAACATGTCTATATCTGTAATTCTGTCTCCTTAATAAAACTCACGGTCTTTTGTAGTTCATACAATGTCCCATAGAGTTTTGATTCCAGTGTTGTTTCCTCTGGCCAATATGTCTGCCTCAGCGTTTCATGCTCAGAACACTCTTGAAGTATATGTTTGGCACTCTGTGCTGCCTGTCCACATGTACACATGGCTGTGTTGCCAATCTTGAACTTTGTATACATGTGACTGCGGAGTCGGTTGTGTCCTGTTCTGAGACGTAGAATTATAACTTGTTCTGGTCTGTTCATAATATGATAGTCATCTTGTGTTGGTGTTTGTGGCTTTCTTATTGACTTGATCATCTGTTTTTTCTGATGGTAGGTGATTGGTATATCTGGTTGGTCTTCGGCAGCACCTTCCTTAGCCAGTTGGTCTGCTTTTTCATTTCCTGGTATTCCACAGTGAGAGGGTATCCACTGCATGGTTATCCTGTACTGGTAAGACAATTCGCTAAGTAGTTTTTTCAAGTCTGTTAGTTTTTCAGACTGGAGAGCTTGAAGCACTGACCTTGCATCTGTCAGGAATACCACAGGCTGTAGTTCAGAGTTGGAGTTCAGCAGTTTTTTAGCTGCCACAATAATTGCCTGGATTTCTGCATCATAATTATTGCAGAATTTTCCTGTCGGTGTTCTGATTGTATCTCTAGGCTTGTGTGGATATTCTATATATACACCTGCACCTCCATTCCTCACGGCATTCTGTGCTGACCCATCTGTGTATACTCTGACCCATATATCTTGTGGATATTCCTCATCCAGGAAACTGAGGGTGACTGTCCTTCGCTGCACACTGTTCTGTTCGTCCTCGCTTAGTATTCCTTTCACATGGGTCTGAATGTATATTGGCATTCCATGCCTTTCACTCCACGGGGTTTGTTCTGGTACAGGCCTTAAGGGGCTGTCAACTTCAGGTAGGTCTGTAAGTTGTCTGCGGAGTCGTTTAGCTTGATGGATAAAGCTGCTTCTTTTCAGTCGTCCCATTGCTAGATTTTGGAATCTTTCCTTCATTGGATGACTTGGCATACACTGAAACTTTTCTGCCTGAATTAGTACTTTTGTGTCTCTGCGTTCGCCAAGTGTTTGCATTCTTCCCATTTTCTGCATCTCTGCTATGGGTGTTGATTTCATTGCTCCCAACATTATTCTAAGTGCCTTCAGATATTATAAACACATTGAAGATTCCAGGTTGTTGGTTACTAAACACAATAGTAAAAAGAAAACTACACCTGTTTGGTCATATAAAGAGACACAACTGTTTAGAACGAAAAATAATGGAGGGCAGAGCATCTGGGCAGAGAAGGGTTCAGGGAGTTCATTGGGAAGACAATGTTCTGGAGAGAATATGTCACATGACAACAATACTTAAACAAGGAACTGAGACCAGTAAGGTATGATGGGATTTTTGTGTTGCTGTTTCCAGAGTGGCGATCCTATGACCCTGAAACATTGTGGGTTTGATGACGATGATCAAGGAAGCCGCATAGCGCAGTGGTTAGTGCACTGGCTTTGCATATGAGTGGTTCTGGGTTCATTCCCCAGTTGAGGCAGAAATGTTTTTTCAGATCGCAAAGACTCCCGGGTCAACCCAGCTGTAATTGTGTACGGGATTAATCCGAAGGTAAAGACAGCGAGGGAGAGGAGATGGCTACAGCCCTCATATAGCAGAGATTCTGAAATGTTAGATCACTAAAATCCCACACCCCTATGACATTAATAAATCTATCTATCTATTCGCTAAAACCCTTTGTTGCCTTTCGGCGTCAGGGGTAGAAGAGTGTTCTGGAGACTGCCCTCTTGTGTGCTGAGTATATTGTGGAATTTGTCACCTCTTTTATTTCAGTGGTCTATTGTTTTCGCGGTCGGCCTCTAGGTCTGCCTTCACTGTATCTGTGTAGCATAGCTTGCTGCACAGATAATAAATGCTATCGGCTTAAATTTACTTTTTTACATTCCAAATTATACAAAGTATCTTTCTCAAACGTCTGTCATCGAACAAATCTAGTCTTGATAGCTTTGGTTAATTTCCAGCTTACTCATGCATAAGTAATGATGGCATCACTTTCCTTTTCTGTGGCGGATGCTGTGGGGTGGTCGAAGTTGGCTGAAGGGTGTCACATTCATTTTTTGTGTTTGGTCATTCAGGTGTTTAAGACAATGAGAGAATGGATAGATAAGCAGGTTCAGCCACTGTATTGAGTGGCAGGGAAATGAATTGTGCTGGCATATTGAAAGAAACTGTGAAAGAAACTGCCCAATTAAACAAAATTAGTGAAGATAATTTCGGAATAAAGGAACTAGGCTTGAAATGTGGCATGGCAAGAAATGAATGTCCAGCAACAGAGAACAGGAAGTCAGTCATCTTATAATTGTGGATATACTCATGGGGAAGATCGGAGCACCAATGGATGAGTCCTATGTGCAGTGATGATGGTCTCTTAATTAACTAGCTAAGTGTCATGTGACGTATGTGTGTGTCATGTGACGTATTCCTTCCAGAACGTTTGTCTTCCCAATGAAGTCTCTGAACCTCTCTCTGTCTTGGGCGATGTGGCTTGCATTTTCTAGCGATGTATTCATGTTATCTTTAATGTCGTCTGTCCATCGTCTTCTTGGTCTGCCCTTTCTCCTCTACCCAGGTACTCTTCCCTCCATTATTTGTCATTCTAAACAGTTATGTCTCTTTATATGACCAAAAAGGTATAGTTTTCTTTTTACTAGCTAAGTATTGACAAATAATATGTTTGAGTTGGCTATCTGAAGCTCTGTTCTTGTGCTTAGACTTGTTTATTTGCATATTTTCTCAAGGTTTCTGAATTCTTGTACTTATCTTACAAAAAAATATTTGTTCTCAAACTCCTGTAGATTTGTAGGATTGTTTTTTACAGAATAGAATGAATTTTTTCATGGTTCTCTAGTTGTTGAATTTGTGCATTACAATCCAAATTATTCAATTTCTGCATATCTTCTGTGTCACTGAGACTTTATGGATTAGGACAGCAAAATTCACTCACAACATTATACATGTGTTTCTGGGGCCCGAAAGGGGAACAAAGAATAATGACACAGCTACCTGCCAGGGATTGGAAGAGGCAACTAAAGAGGTTTTGAGGATGGGGTTGGCTGTCCTATTCCATATAGGGTTAAATGGACTCAGAAACCATGTTGAAGTTCCTAATGCAGGACCAAAGGCTCATATATTGCAACTAAAACTGTAAATCATGACAATGCATTCTGTTGACCAGTCTTCATCCTGCTATAGGAGTTTGAGAATGAACAAAGAAGTCACCTACATTTTCTACATAAGCCCAGTTGGAACATTGTTTATGTTTTCAGTATTAATTTCTGCCAAGTATCACATATGATGAGAGTTTTGATAAGTATAAGAGTTTTGTATAAAAACTCCCAATGTGTGGTAAGAACATCAGATGGTATTACAGACACATTTGAGACAAAAACGGACGCGTGTCAGGGTTGTGTGCTTTCACCCTTGCTTTTTCAATATATGATAGATTAATAAAAGAGGCAAAAAGTGCAGAGGGCACCGACTCAGAACAAGATAACTCAGAGCAACTAAACAAGGAACTAAATGAACTACTTTTCGCAGACGACCAGAGTCTCATATATGACAACGAAGAACAACTAAAAAGTCATGTAAATTCACTATTTACAACATGTAGAAAATACAACATGAAGATCAATACACAAAAGACGGAAACAATGAACATATGCAGAACACCGAGCCCACTAAACATACAGATAGATAACATAGTAGTAAAATAAATATCAGAGTTCAAATATCTTGGTAGTATTTTCACAGAAAATGGAAGCCTTGATAGAGAAATAGAGACGAGATGTAAAAAAGCAAATGCAGTAACATACCGTCACCACTATTTCTTCATCTCAAGATTGAGATGAAAGTTAAAAGACAAATGATTTACAGTATATTCCTACCAACACTGTTTTACCAGTGCCAAACCTGGTCTCTCTCATCTTTACATTACAGAAAGATAGGGGGTCACCATGCTTGATAGATTACGAAATGAAGACATCAGGGAAAGAATAGGCATAACACTTTGCACAGAATACATAGAGAAAGGCAGCAGATCAAGTGGTTTGGTCACATTATGAGAATGCATCAGACAAGTTGCCTGTAAAGGCATATAACCAAATGAGATCAGGGTAGAAAGTCAGAGGAAGACCACGAAAAAGATGGATAGAAAATGTTAGGAACATCGTGGACAAACACGGTTATAGCACAGCCAAGGAGACACATCTAGCCTTGAACACACACTCGCTCCAATCCCCTTATGCTTAACGACAAGAGTGGATAATAAACCACCTGAGGAAAAACAATAGACAATCACATATGATTTATAAATTGACTGTAAAATCTCTGATGAAACAATGAAGTTTTGTTTTAAATAATTTTGTCTTTAGGATTGACTTCCTCAAGCAGAGATAGCAGAAATGAAAATCGTCCAGAGAGTGTGATGGATGCTAACAAGACTGCTACAAAAGTCGCTCCAGACTCCATATCAGTGACTACTGGTCCTGAAAGAAGTGACACGCAGCCCAAACTCGTCCGGAACAACGTAAACGTCGAGCCTGTGTTGAATGTCTTCGAAGACGAAACCATGGAGTTAGACTATGATGACAACCTTGACCTCACAGAAGAAGATCCAATTGACCAAGCTGTATCAGCATGGGCAAAAATCTCAGAAAATAAAAAACTTCGAACTGAACAAGCTCAGGAGTTAGTCGAGAAAAGACATCCAGATACACAGAAAAATAAAGAAAAAATACCAGAGAAAGTAGGTCAGGAGACTGTTGTGGTAAAGCAAGAAAAGGAATTGAATGAAAAGAAAAGTAGTGGAATCAGTAAAAGTAGAAGTAAAGATGTGGAACAAATGAGCAAGAAAGTTCCAGAATTTGGAGTCGATCGTGAAAGCAGATCTTCAAATTCTAGAGCTGCACCTGAAAAGGGTAGTTTCTCCAAAGAAAACAAATCAAAAAGCAGATCTAAAGAAACTGCAGGTAACAAATCAATATTGTCCAAAAGAAATGAAAAAATGGATACTAGCGGTGGGTCAGAATCTGATAGCAGTGTAACGTATTCATCATCATCATCATCGACTTCAGGGTCATTCTCTTCCAGTTCAGGTTCTGACTCCGAGTCAGGATCATCATCGGCTTCATCATCATCATCTGTGCGAAGCATCAAGAAAAAACAGGTAAGAGATCATAAACGATAAATTTTGAATTTTACAGTGTGACGATAAATTTTGAATGACAACTTTAGCAGATGTCCAACATTTTATGTCATAATTTTAGCATATATCCAAGATTTTATACTGTCATAATTTTAGCATATATCTAACATTTTATAATGTGATAATCTTAGCAAATGTCCAACATTTTACGTGCAAATTTTTATTAGAATTCCAACATTTTATAATTTTTTTATAACACATTGTCTATTTTCCACCATGTGAAAGTGTACAGATTTGTAGTTGGTTTACTTGATTCCGCAGAGACCAAGATTGTTTTTCTCATACTCTATAATACTTCTTTAGAACAGTGATTCTCAGTTGGAGTCCTATGCCCCAAGTTCAGATTGCCACTGGGAAGCAGTGTGTAAATATGAACATTGGGGGGGGGGGGAGAAAGAGGAGATATAGTGTGTTTTGGGGATATAATTCAGTATGGGAAATTATGGTTCTCTCCTAGGAAGCAGGCCTAAATGTTTTTCTGGGAAGTGAAGTGAAATATAGGATCCCAAAACAGGGAGACAACACTGTTCTTATTTATTTAAAAAAAATTATTTCCCTTCCCTATATTTATCAAAAAATGTTACAGATAAATGTTACAAATAAGAAATGGAGATTGTGTGAACTCATTATCAGAAACTTGGGGTCTTTGTTACCCCTAATATCTTATGGTAATGTGTCCTGATATAACCTAATTGGACTTTGTCCGCTGGTTGAAAGAGGCACGCCTCTCCAAAAGAAAGGTAAACTAATTAACTACCAACTACCATAAGAAATGGGGGAGATTTATTTATAGCATATTTATATATAGTGTATATATAGCATAATTTATATGTGTGTGTGTATATATATATATATATATATGACATAGTTGTATGGGTGGAAACAGATGGGGTTAGGAAGGTTTTATAGATGAGTGTACTCATCCTGGCCCTGTGTATATATTGTACAGGCGTACTATATCACTATTGATCGAAGACAAGTTCATTGGGCAGCCATTTTGTAAATAGAAATTAGACTTGGTTTGCTATGTGCCCAGAGACAAGAACTTAACTTCCTATGTACATTGCCCACAGCACCAAGAGTCCAAGTTTCAACACAGCTTCATTCATAAATGTGAACAATTGCTACCAGAACTGTAAACACACGTACTGTACATGTAGCGACCAAAAGCAAGTTCATCATTATTAAGTCAAATCATTTCGTAAATAGAAATGAACTGTCGGGTGACTTCACAAATTTCTAAAAATTTCATATTGCTGCAGATTTCGTAAAAATGGGGCCATGTAGACCAGCCTCATAGGAATGAACCAAAATTATAAGAAAAGGTATTTGAAATGGTTTGGTTTTCTGCAAACACACTTTGACTAGCCAAACCATATTTAGAACAATTTCTTGGGGCCACAAACAAATTTCACCTGATAGTGGTACACAGTGATAGTGGAAATAAAGGTGATATTGGAACACAGGATAGTGGGAACAAGAGTGATAGTGGAACACTGGTGAAAAATGGTCATCTGAAGCAGCTGTGGCAGACGAGCTCTGCCCTGTCTCGAGCTGACCACAGTCCAGCTCTGTGAAATAATATCACACACCTGTTATTCCATTCTAAAAATGTTAACTTTTAGTTCGGCCACACACGAGGCATTTCAGCTATTGTAGTCCTGAAGGGGTGTAACAGACCTGACATATTTATTACCCAGCGCTGAATGAAATAATTCGCGTGGAGGCTTGGATTTCGCTTCTGGTTCAAAGATACCGTTTCTCAATTTTGCGAATTTTATACAGCAGCCAGAGTTTGTGCATTTGCAAGCACAACTCAACATTTTCCATCCTCATATTTTTGTACAAGTCCTATTAGGTTGTCATTGTTTTTGACCAGTGCACATTCAATATTTATACAGGTAAGAAAATTTCATTATTCTTCATGTTAATTTAGTAGACCTAATATCATTACTTTACATACAGTGTCAAATTTGTTAGATCATCGTTTACCATAAGAATGTGCAAAATAAACCTATTATGCCACGATCAAACACTAGTTTAGCATGTATATCTAGTTAGATCTCATTTTACGTGTGCAAATATGATCGAAATTAGTTACATTGCGCAATTAGATCATGTAAAAGATTCATTCTTTGTGTAGCATTAACGTTACGAACGTGTCTTCATGATAATTTTTCAATTGGTTGTCGGCAAATATTAAGTCCAAAATAAACCTATTATGCCACCATCAAACACTAGTTTAGCATGTATATCTAGTTAGATCTCATTTTACTTGTGCAAATATGATCATAATTAGTTACATTGCGCAATTAGATCATGTAAAAGATTCATTCTTTGTGTAGCATTAACGCTACGAACTTGTCTTCATGATAATTTTTCAATTCGTGGTCGGCAAATATAAGTCAATTGCACATTGACATATGATAAACCTATTATGCCACCATCAAACACTAGTTTAGCATGTATATCTAGTTAGATCTCATTTTACTTGTGCAAATATGATCAAAATTAGTTACATTGCGCAATTAGATCATGTAAAAGATTCATTCTTTGTGTAGCATTAACGCTACGAACTTGTCTTCATGATAATTTTTCAATTCGTGGTCGGCAAATATAAGTCCAAAATAAACCTATTATGCCACCATCAAACACTAGTTTAGCATGTATATCTAGTTAGATCTCATTTTCCTTGTGCAAATATGATCAAAATTAGTTACATTGCGCAATTAGATCATGTAAAAGATTCATTCTTTGTGTAGCATTAACGCTACGAACTTGTTCTGTGTGATAGTTATCAATCGCGGTTGGATCCCCATAACCGTTCGAATAAGTTTGTTGCATGCTACACATACACAGAAAAGTAATTTACTATTGTAATAAGTATATGTTATACATTTCTTTTGTGACAATGTGTTAATAATATTTTTAAATTTATTTCAAAACAGGATGGATCACTGCAGTTCACTACACATGCGATTTTTGAATGATTTGTGCAAAATTTGTGTAGGAAGAACATTATCGAAGAAAGATAAAAGGATGCAGAAGAAACCACGGTCCTGTAGCTTATATCAAAGTGACCTGGCTAGTATTTATGGGATAGATATCATGGACGATAGTGAAACAAAACATTCAACCACATTGTGTGTCAAGTGTGTAATGCGAATTCATAAACTCAAAATCAACAAGGATAGTAAATCTCTAGCTCGAGCCAAATTGATAGCTACTAACAGTGCCCACATCTGGATGGATTTTAATCCTAACCTAACTGTTTTAGAATGTTCCGTGTGTAGTCATCATCAAAGTATGAACTGTGGCAGCATAAAAAGAAAGAGAGTTTTTGATAATTCTGATAATGATCATGATGTATCTGTGTCTGTGTTATTTCCTGCTACAGAAACAGAGGAAGATATTCTAATGCCAGTGACAGCAAGATTGTCTCCACAACTCACCAATAGTAATACCAATCCAACAAATTTAACAGTGCCCACAGCTCGCCGTTGTCTTCAATATAATAATGGAATATTTTCCACATTTGCAACAACTGCATATCCACAATGTAGCTATACCAGCACACCTTCCATATTTACACCTGCATTTGCACATCTTCACTATAACAGCACACCTTCCACATTTACAACACCTGCATATCCACAATGTAGTTATACCAGCACACCCTCCACATATTTTAGACCTTCAACGCCCAATAACATACACGATTCTGCTATATCTAGCATATATCCTGCAGTTACAACATGTACAGTTTCTGAATTCAGAAAGTTAACATCAGACAGCGCCACTTCTCCCATGATGAAACATGACTTTAGTTTTAAAAAATCTATCAGCAAACCTATATCAGAACCATTGACAAATAAGGAGGAATTATTACTCACACATCTAATTAGAAGGAAGCTTTACAACAACCCTAATAAACTTTTACGGTGCAAAACAGGAGGACAACCTTTAGTGTTTCAAAGAATAATAGTTCCACGAAAACAAACAAATCTAATTGGCACACCAACAAAAAGAAGAAGAACTAATTTGCTATGCAGTGTATGGAAACATATTGCATGAGATACGCGATACGTGTGGGAGAATAACATCACAAGATGGACAGGGTACAGTCTAGCAGAGTGCATCACCAAAACAAGAGGCAGGGGATGTTGAGATCTGTTGCAGCCAACCTTTGTTGCAGAAATGGTACTAGATGATGTCTACCTGCCAAGTTTCTGGCTTGCCTCCCCTGATTTCACCAGGGGACAATTGAAGGGTTTCTCTTATTTCCCTTGTATTTTCTAATTGCAATTGAATTGACAGTGGGCGTGAACAGTGAACACGCCCACCTCTGGTTTATTGATATCTCCTTAAAAACTAAAAGTCTGTCTAGTTACAGGTGTGATCAGGGTCTGACTTGGACTAGAGAACAAGGAAGATCCACTAACAAAGCAAGAAGAGAGAAATTCATCCATTGATAGAAAATATGAATTAACAGGGTACATTGTGCATTAACGGACAGATTATCCACCAACTGCTTATTACCCATTACCACTTTAGATTATATATTAACGAAAGGTTTCATCTTGTAAGGCAGTTGATCCTCCCAACAGATATTTTCAGACAAAATTATTGCTCCACAGACAAAAACTATAGTTATCTGAAACAGCCCAGATAGAATATTCTTTGGCCCTGTCTTGGGCTAGGGACCAATCAATATCAATAAAACCCATAACCCTTCAGCGTCGTAGGGGTACCACATTGGAAGCTTCAGCACACAGAGTCCTCCAGCGAATTCTATCCTCAGCGATGCGGATGAGTGTGGAAATATCTAGCCCTGTCCATTCCTTGATGTTGTCTCTCCATGTCTTTATTTGTCCTCCTCTGCTTCTTCCACCCTTGACAGTTCCCTGCAGTATTGTTTTTGACAAGGAATCGTGCCTGCATACATGTCCGAACCATGCTAGTTTTCGTCGTTTCACTATTGAAAGCAATGGCTCCTGGACACCTGCACACATCTCTACTTTATTTCTTACGTACACATTGGTCTTATGTTCCCTATAGGAAATTCGTAGAATTCTTCTGTAGCATTTATACTCGAAAGCCTGTAATCTTCTCTCCATGTCCGCAGTGAGTGTCCAACTCTCACAACCATACAACACAACGGAACCACAGTTCAGTTAATTGATGAAATCCATATCAGGGTCTGACTTTGACTGGAGATTGAGGAAGAAGATGAGAACTAGTTCACCATTGTGTTGCTGGGGACCAGGATACAGGAGTAAAAATTAGTACCACTGATGTGGGTATCTGTAGCTATGTTGGTAGGGATACCTACAACTGAAAATGTCAAGCATGCTTGTCTGTGGTTAATTTTCAGGTTTGTGTCCAGTATACAGTACAGAAACCAGTCCTCTCGTACGGCCGGTCTACTAGCGATATGGCTACAGATGTCCACCATTCAGTGGAAGTGATGAAACACTAAAAGTACTAGTTACCATGCCAAAGTCTAATGTGTCAGGCTATTAGTGCAAACCCTACGGTGGCATAACGCAGTTTCGTTCCATGGATGACATTCTGCTGAAAATATAGTCAGACAATTGTCCTGCTAGAACTAGGATCCAGTGGGAGTTTGGGAACGAACCAAAAAAAATTAATTAATACATCTGTCATGAAAGTCATAAGAGGTAACTAAGGTGAGGTGGGAATGAGGTTGGATACTTATCCCGTAGAAGGTTAAGGTGACCCAAAATAATAACGAAGAAAAATGCAAATAAATATTAATGTTACCAATAATTATATACAAAATATGCTAGCAACGGGACACAGATGACATTTCAACTAGAAAGCCTTCATGAGGACAGAAGACAAATAACAAACATTACATAATTTACATACACAAGATATGATGATTATAGGAGAGAGAGAACAAGAAAGATAAGTAAAGAGCAATTAGATATTAAGGCACGATATGGAACATTTCATGTGGAGTAGACTCATCCTTGCTTATCTCCTTCTTTTCCTCTTATTATCATCGTACAATATATGTGCGTCTATGTAAAGTTTGTTGTATCTTTTGTCCTGATGAAGGCTTTCTAGTCAAAATGTTGTCTGCCTCAGTGTCTTGTTGCCAGTATGTGTTGTTTATAAATATTGGTAACACTTGTACCTATTTCAGTTTGTCTCTATGTTTGCTCTGTATTACATTAGCCCTCACATTCCCGGCTCATCAGGTTTTTTCCAGATACTGTAGAGTTATCTCCTAAATTGGCATACTGATAGCCGTGTCACAGCACATTCCATTCTCCAGACTACATCCTGATAGTTGACAGGACTTTGAGAGCGGACACAGAAGAGGAAGAGGACTAGCTTACCGAACTTTTATAAAATTCTTTTTTCTTACGGACAGTAACAGATTCATTTGCTTTTTTGATATAGATGAAGACACGGGAGAAGAGGGATAAAGGAGATGAGAACAGGAAAACAGTCAGAAAAGCTGAAGCTCCACCAACTCTTCCTCAAACAGTAGAAAAAGATGACATTCCATGGCCGCCTGGTTGGTGGAGGCTAGGGGTTCAGAGCTCTAAAGCAAAATATCTGTTCATGAGATATGCAATGAAAGGTTTGTAATTGTTGTTAGACTAGGGTTTTGGGGATCAGATGCTCTGTCTTTTGGCTTCTAGTTTTTGGACATCTTTTGATGATCAGATGTTCTCAATATCTTTTAGCTTCTGGCTTATGGGGATCTTCTAATGATTAGATTCTCTCATGTCTTTAGACTTATGGTGCTCAAACAGATCCATATGGTGCTTAGAGCTATATGGTGTTCAAACAGCTATATGGTGCTATAAGCTATATGGTACACTAACAGCTATATCGTGCTCAAAGGGAGATATATGGTGCTCAATCAGCTATATGGTGCTCAAAGGGAGATATATGGTGCTCAATCAGCTATATGGTGCTCCATCAGCTATATGGTACACTAACAGCTATATCGTGCTCAAAGGGAGATATATGGTGCTCAATCAGCTATATGGTGCTCAAAGGGAGATATATGGTGCTCAATCAGCTATATGGTGCTCAATCAGCTATATGGTGCTCCATCAGCTATATGGTACACTAACAGCTATATCGTGCTCAAAGGGAGATATATGGTGCTCAATCAGCTATATGGTGCTCAAAGGGAGATATATGGTGCTCAATCAGCTATATGGTGCTCAATCAGCTATATGGTGCTCCATCAGCTATATGGTACACTAACAGCTATATCGTGCTCAAAGGGAGATATATGGTGCTCAATCAGCTATATGGTGCTCAAAGGGAGATATATGGTGCTCAATCAGCTATATGGTGCTCAATCAGCTATATGGTGCTCCATCAGCTATATGGTGCTCAAACAGATCTCTGTGATGCTCTAATAGAACTATGTAGTGCTATAAACAAGCTACATAGTGCTCAAACAGCTATATGGTGCTCTAACAGCTATGAAGTGCTCACACATAGCTGTATGGTGATCTAAGAGAAGGTAACATAGATAACATAGGTCTGATCAGTGCATGTAACAAATGGTTATCATCATCATGTGATGGACGAATAACATAAAGTGTGTTGTGTTACAGAGGGCCGGAAAAGGGTGAATGTATAGCAACAGTGTTTACCTGCCATGTATGTCATAAGTGGTGACTAAGGAGGTTGTGGGGTAGAGTTGGCTGGATTAAAAGTGACCCAGAAGCTATGCTGCAGTCAGATGTGACAGGTCTAAATATGTAGATGTGACATCAAAACTGTACGCCATGACACAATGCATTAAGTTCTCAGAACTATATACCACTAATCTCCAGGAGTTTGGGAGCCAACGCAGGAGTGCTTGGTGGCATTATTTGTTTCAACAGATTGTGTAGTGTTGGGCATTCAATAAGGCAGTGTTTTTTTTGTCCTCTTGTTTGTTGCAGCGGTTGAAGTATTGTATATTAGTTTGTTCCTTTCGTGCCACATACAACACATAGAGCAGAGATTTTCATTCTCCATGTGTTGAGGTCCGCTGACTGTACTTTTAGTTCTTGTATGGACTTGCAACCTATTATTTCTCCTTCTTTAAGTTTGGTGGTGCTTTTTAGGGTAATTTTGGTCTTCCTCTTTTTCTTTTCCCCTCAGGTGTCCACGTAAGGGCTTGCTGGTTCAGTCTGTTTTCATTTAGTCTAAGAACGTATTCCAGGTATTTCCATCTGCATTTCTTATAAACTTTCAAACATATTTTTGGTGTGTTTTATTTCTTAGGTCGGTATTTGTGATGAAAACGCTCCATTTTATGTTCAACAATTTTCGGAGACATTTGTTTTCAAAGCTGTTTAACTTTTGGTCTGTTGCCTGTGTTGATTTCCAGCAATAAGTAAATACTAAATTAAGTAAACAGGCTGCTGAAGATAAATAACTATCAATATAAAATCATAAGAAATAACAATAAAACAAAGGCAATTATCGACGTGTTAGTCCTATTGGGACCTTTATCAAGAAACAAAAACCAATTAAGACAACACAACTATAAAAAAACAGCCATAATGACTGGGACAATAATTACCTTACAAAAAAAACAACCATTGCCAAGTGGCGATTCTAGCGTGTCTTTTAAATGACGTGCAAAATGATTAAAATGTATTAAAGAACAAGAGAGGATGCTTACTACGTGTGAAATGAGATGTTTAAGAAAAGCAGCGAACAGAACAAGAGATCATGTGAGAAATGAGGAGAGGACAAGAACTGTTGGAACAACATCAATGGTCATATACTGAAAAACAGAGATTGAAATGGTTTGGCCACCTGGTGAGAATGAATCCTTATTGGCTAGTGGCAAGTGCATACAACATGAAAATGGAAGCAGCAGGATACAGAGGAAGACCCCAAAAAAAAGTGGATTGAAGGAGTGACCAACATTCTGACACGCAGAGTATTACTGAATATCAACCGACCAGACGTGAAATAGCCTGAGAACCTGATCGTCATTCAGTCCTGCAACACCTGACAGCATAAGCAGAGAAAAAGACAATAGATTCTTGTTATTGGCAAGATGGAGGCTTGTTATTGACAGAGTGGATTCTTGTTATTGGCAGGGTGGAGTTTAATCTCTAAATAGGGTGTAGTATGGTTTTTAAATGGAGCAAAATGTAATCTCTAATTAGAGTCAAATTTAACCTGTGGTTAGAGTGAAATTTAATCTTTGGGTCGAGTTAAGTTTAATCTTTGGGTAGAGAAGTTGAATCTTTGGGTAGAGAAGTTGAATCTTTGGGTATAACGTAGTTGAATCTTTGGATAGAGTGGAGTTTAACCTTTGGATAGAGTGGAGTTTAACCTTTGGATAGAGTGGAGTTTAACCTTTGGATAGAGTGGAGTTTAATCTATGATTTAATCTAAGTGAAGTCTCTTCTAGCAGTACAAAAGAAACAGTCCTTATAGTGATTTTTAGTCTATTAAAAAATCCTGTCATGTATTTATAGTTGAGTTTGGTATGAAAAGAGTTAATCTGTGGGTAGAGAACTCCACTTTGTTTCTACAACGAGTTGTTCCCCTTGTAGGATATATTTACAATGAGAGTTTACTACATGTTAGTCACTGTCCCAGTTAGAAAAGTATCAAATGTTTGTCATTTGTCTGACAGCTGACAAAAAACTGCCTGGGGCAGAGAAAAGAAGCAAGTATTACATCAAGCATGGAAATCCAAACTTTGGAGGTCAGTTATTTCATGATTATTTGTATTGCTTATTCTTTATACGTGTGTTTTTTTGTGTGTGGATGTCTATATCATTTTATGGCTCTAAAACATGACATGTAACCCAGGAAATCACATCACAACTGTAGATGTTAATCAGTGGATGATTCATCATTTACTTTGTGTTAGATGACCAGAGTTGTTATCAAATGATGAGTTGTGGAAGAGAATATACCATTGCCTGGTGGAGGTAGAGATAAAAAGTAGAAAATGGAGATGGATTGGAAATACCCTCAAAAAGAATCATGACAATATAGCTAAACAAGCTCTGACCTGGAACCCGTAGGAAAAGAGAAGATTTGAAAGACCAAGAAATACCCGTAGAAGAAATGTGGAGGAAGAGACCAAATCAACTGTGATCTCGCTGGCACAGAAGGAGAGGCAGCTTAGCTCTCTTTGGAGAACAATTGCAGCCCTATGTTACACAGGTAACTGAAAGGAAATAGATATAAATTGTTTTTTAATACTATTTGAGAAACTGAAAAAGCATTTTTAGATCTTAAAAATTCTGGTTCGTAATTCACGGGTAACAGGGTTTTTCCTTTCTGAATGAAGAAAAAAAACATATGGTCAGACCATCTCTCACCTTCGAACTGGCCGCAGCAAGCTAAAGGGACACTTATGCAGACTCAGTGTGGAGCACAAAAATAAATGCTGACGTGATGTAGGAATATAGACTTCTGAAGACATACCTTAATGGACTGCCCAACTTTTACTGAACCTGCAAAGCAAACCCTGACCACAACACTCTTAGTGTCCTGTAACTTCTGGTATTTGGGATCTTCTGATTAACAGATGCTCACAATGTACTGTGAATTCTTGTTATGGTGATTTATTTTCAAATTTACTGCTGTCACTCGGACTTTGGACAAATGATCTACAGTATATTCAGCACAGCCGAGGCCACACATCTAGCTTTAGATATCAAGCTCGAGCTCCAATCACCCCTACGCTTAACGGCAAGAGTGGATCGCAATCCACCTGGGGAAAGACAATAGATAAAAATAGACTCAGATGTTGAAAAGACTGGGAGTTCTGTCCTTGTAACTGTGAGAAGACGGAGCTTTGTCCTTGTAACTGGTATGAAGATCTAGCAACACCAAAAATTGTTTATATTAAATATGATAATATTTTTATAAGAGTGTGCGTTGGCGCTTATGCCTGTCTGTCTCTGTGTGCATGCTTTTTTCACATTCATGCATGCAGTTTACAAATCAATGAAAGCACACAGAGAAACACACAAAATCAATATTTCCGCTAAAAGTCATTTGTTAAGAAAAGACCAGATTTACATTTTCACATATTGGATTATAGTATTATTGCAGTTTCACATTTTATTGTTTCGATGCTACATTTTAATATCAAGTATATCTTTTCAGGAATTGTCGGTTTAATCAGTAACTCAAGGTAAGAATTTTTTTATTCTGTATTTATTTTAAGATTTTTTCTTCCATTTTCTACCTTGGAACAAGTTTCCAATATCTGAGGTCAGAAGTTCAAACATGAGATAATATATGTGCTAATTATAGGTTATGAAGTTCATAGTTGAGGGATTAAGTTCATAGTTGAAAGTTGGTTCTGTCATGAGTGTATTGTATACTGAGGTTTGCAAGTGTGAGCAGAATTGATTAAACGATGGTGTAGTCTGGCAGTTAGATGCTGGTGTAGTCAAGTAGTTGAAGGATGGTTTAGGCAGGTGGTTAAAGTCTGGTGTAGTCAGGTGGTTAGAGGCTGTTGTGGTCATGTAGTTGGAGGCTTGTATGGTCAGGTGGTTGGAGGGTGGTGTGGTTAGAGGATAGAAAGCTGTTTTGGTAAGTGGAGCGCTGTTGTTAAATGTGGTGTAGTCAGGTGGTTAGAGGCTGTTGTGGTCATGTAGTTGGAGGCTTGTATGGTCAGGTGGTTGGAGGGTGGTGTGGTTAGGGGATAGAAAGCTGTTTTGGTAAGTGGAGCGCTGTTGTTAAATGTGGTGTAGTCAGGTGGTTAGAGGCTGTTGTGGTCATGTAGTTGGAGGCTTGTATGGTCAGGTGGTTGGAGGGTGGTGTGGTTAGGGGATAGAAAGCTGTTTTGGTAAGTGGAGCGCTGTTGTTAAATGTGGTGTAGTCAGGTGGTTAGAGGCTGTTGTGGTCATGTAGTTGGAGGCTTGTATGGTCAGGTGGTTGGAGGGTGGTGTGGTTAGGGGATAGAAAGCTGTTTTGGTAAGTGGAGCGCTGTTGTTAAATGTGGTGTAGTCAGGTGGTTAGAAGACTGGTGTGGTCAAGTAGTTTATAGGTTGGGATAGCTTGTAGTTAGAAAACTATTGTGGTTAGTAGAAGGTAGTGTGGTGAGGAGGTTAGAAGGCTTGTGTAGTCAGATGTTAGGAATTAGGAACCCTGGTGTAGTCAGATATTAGGAACTAGGAACCCTGGTGTAGTCAGATATTAGGAACTAGGAACCCTGGTGTAGTCAGATATTAGGAATTAGGAACCCTGGTGTAGTCAGATATTAGGAACTAGGAACCCTGGTGTAGTCAGATGTTAGGAACTAGGAACCCTGGTGTAGTCAGATGTTAGGAATTAGGAACCCTGGTGTAGTCAGATGTTAGGAATTAGGAACCCTGGTGTAGTCAGATATTAGGAACTAGGAACCCTGGTGTAGTCAGATATTAGGAACTAGGAACCCTGGTGTAGTCAGATGTTAGGAACTAGGAACCCTGGTGTAGTCAGATGTTAGGAATTAGGAACCCTGGTGTAGTCAGATGTTAGGAACTAGGAACCCTGGTGTAGTCAGATATTAGGAACTAGGAACCCTGGTGTAGTCAGATATTAGGAACTAGGAACCCTGGTGTAGTCAGATATTAGGAACTAGGAACCCTGGTGTAGTCAGATATTAGGAACTAGGAACCCTGGTGTAGTCAGATATTAGGAACTAGGAACCCTGGTGTAGTCAGATGTTAGGAACTAGGAACCCTGGTGTAGTCAGATGTTAGGAACTAGGAACCCTGGTGTAGTCAGATATTAGGAATGCTGGTATAGTCAGATGTTAGGAATTAGGAACCCTGGTGTAGTCAGATATTAGGAACTAGGAACCCTGGTGTAGTCAGATGTTAGGAACTAGGAACCCTGGTGTAGTCAGATGTTAGGAATTAGGAACACTGGTGTAGTCAGATGTTAGGAACTAGGAACCCTGGTGTAGTCAGATATTAGGAATGCTGGTATAGTCAGATGTTAGGAATGTTGGTGTAGTCAGATGTTAGGAATGCTGGTATAGTCAGATGTTAGGAATGTTGGTGTAGTCAGATGTTAGGAATGTTGGTGTAGTCAGATGTTAGGAATGTTGGTGTAGTCAGATATTAGGAATGTTGGTGTAGTCAGATATTAGGAATTAGGAACCCTGGTGTAGTCAGATATTAGGAACTAGGAACCCTGGTGTAGTCAGATATTAGGAACTAGGAACCCTGGTGTAGTCAGATATTAGGAATTAGGAACCCTGGTGTAGTCAGATATTAGGAACTAGGAACCCTGGTGTAGTCAGATATTAGGAACTAGGAACCCTGGTGTAGTCAGATGTTAGGAATTAGGAACCCTGGTGTAGTCAGATATTAGGAACTAGGAACCCTGGTGTAGTCAGATGTTAGGAACTAGGAACCCTGGTGTAGTCAGATGTTAGGAATTAGGAACCCTGGTGTAGTCAGATGTTAGGAATTAGGAACCCTGGTGTAGTCAGATATTAGGAACTAGGAACCCTGGTGTAGTCAGATGTTAGGAACTAGGTACCCTGGTGTAGTCAGATGTTAGGAATTAGGAACCCTGGTGTAGTCAGATGTTAGGAATTAGGAACCCTGGTGTAGTCAGATGTTAGGAATTAGGAACCCTGGTGTAGTCAGATGTTAGGAACTAGGAACCCTGGTGTAGTCAGATATTAGGAACTAGGAACCCTGGTGTAGTCAGATATTAGGAACTAGGAACCCTGGTGTAGTCAGATATTAGGAACTATGAACCCTGGTGTAGTCAGATATTAGGAACTAGGAACCCTGGTGTAGTCAGATATTAGGAACTAGGAACCCTGGTGTAGTCAGATGTTAGGAACTAGGAACCCTGGTGTAGTCAGATGTTAGGAACTAGGAACCCTGGTGTAGTCAGATATTAGGAATGCTGGTATAGTCAGATGTTAGGAATTAGGAACCCTGGTGTAGTCAGATATTAGGAACTAGGAACCCTGGTGTAGTCAGATGTTAGGAACTAGGAACCCTGGTGTAGTCAGATGTTAGGAACTAGGAACCCTGGTGTAGTCAGATGTTAGGAACTAGGAACCCTGGTGTAGTCAGATATTAGGAATGCTGGTATAGTCAGATGTTAGGAATGTTGGTGTAGTCAGATGTTAGGAATGCTGGTATAGTCAGATGTTAGGAATGTTGGTGTAGTCAGATGTTAGGAATGTTGGTGTAGTCCGATGTTAGGAATGTTGGTGTAGTCAGATATTAGGAATGTTGGTGTAGTCAGATATTAGGAATTAGGAACCCTGGTGTAGTCAGATGTTAGGAATGCTGGTATAGTCAGATGTTAGGAACTAGGAACCCTGGTGTAGTCAGATATTAGGAATGCTGGTATAGTCAGATGTTAGGAATGTTGGTGTAGTCAGATGTTAGGAATGTTGGTGTAGTCAGATGTTAGGAATGTTGGTGTAGTCAGATGTTAGGAATGTTGGTATAGTCAGATGTTAGGAATGTTGGTGTAGTCAGATGTTAGGAATGTTGGTATAGTCAGATGTTAGGAATGTTGGTGTAGTCAGATGTTAGGAATGTTGGTGTAGTCAGATATTAGGAATGTTGGTGTAGTCAGATATTAGGAATTAGGAACCCTGGTGTAGTCAGATATTAGGAACTAGGAACCCTGGTGTAGTCAGATATTAGGAACTAGGAACCCTGGTGTAGTCAGATATTAGGAATTAGGAACCCTGGTGTAGTCAGATATTAGGAACTAGGAACCCTGGTGTAGTCAGATATTAGGAACTAGGAACCCTGGTGTAGTCAGATGTTAGGAATTAGGAACCCTGGTGTAGTCAGATATTAGGAACTAGGAACCCTGGTGTAGTCAGATGTTAGGAACTAGGAACCCTGGTGTAGTCAGATGTTAGGAATTAGGAACCCTGGTGTAGTCAGATGTTAGGAATTAGGAACCCTGGTGTAGTCAGATATTAGGAACTAGGAACCCTGGTGTAGTCAGATGTTAGGAACTAGGTACCCTGGTGTAGTCAGATGTTAGGAATTAGGAACCCTGGTGTAGTCAGATGTTAGGAATTAGGAACCCTGGTGTAGTCAGATGTTAGGAATTAGGAACCCTGGTGTAGTCAGATGTTAGGAACTAGGAACCCTGGTGTAGTCAGATATTAGGAACTAGGAACCCTGGTGTAGTCAGATATTAGGAACTAGGAACCCTGGTGTAGTCAGATATTAGGAACTATGAACCCTGGTGTAGTCAGATATTAGGAACTAGGAACCCTGGTGTAGTCAGATATTAGGAACTAGGAACCCTGGTGTAGTCAGATGTTAGGAACTAGGAACCCTGGTGTAGTCAGATGTTAGGAACTAGGAACCCTGGTGTAGTCAGATATTAGGAATGCTGGTATAGTCAGATGTTAGGAATTAGGAACCCTGGTGTAGTCAGATATTAGGAACTAGGAACCCTGGTGTAGTCAGATGTTAGGAACTAGGAACCCTGGTGTAGTCAGATGTTAGGAACTAGGAACCCTGGTGTAGTCAGATGTTAGGAACTAGGAACCCTGGTGTAGTCAGATATTAGGAATGCTGGTATAGTCAGATGTTAGGAATGTTGGTGTAGTCAGATGTTAGGAATGCTGGTATAGTCAGATGTTAGGAATGTTGGTGTAGTCAGATGTTAGGAATGTTGGTGTAGTCCGATGTTAGGAATGTTGGTGTAGTCAGATATTAGGAATGTTGGTGTAGTCAGATATTAGGAATTAGGAACCCTGGTGTAGTCAGATGTTAGGAATGCTGGTATAGTCAGATGTTAGGAACTAGGAACCCTGGTGTAGTCAGATATTAGGAATGCTGGTATAGTCAGATGTTAGGAATGTTGGTGTAGTCAGATGTTAGGAATGTTGGTGTAGTCAGATGTTAGGAATGTTGGTGTAGTCAGATGTTAGGAATGTTGGTATAGTCAGATGTTAGGAATGTTGGTGTAGTCAGATGTTAGGAATGTTGGTATAGTCAGATGTTAGGAATGTTGGTGTAGTCAGATGTTAGGAATGTTGGTGTAGTCAGATGTTAGGAATGTTGGTGTAGTCAGATGTTAGGAATGTTGGTGTAGTCAGATGTTAGGAATGTTGGTATAGTCAGATGTTAGGAATGTTGGTGTAGTCAGATGTTAGGAATGTTGGTGTAGTCAGATGTTAGGAATGTTGGTATAGTCAGATGTTAGGAATGTTGGTGTAGTCAGATATTAGGAATGTTGGTGTAGTCAGATGTTAGGAATGTTGGTATAGTCAGATGTTAGGAATGTTGGTGTAGTCAGATGTTAGGAATGTTGGTGTAGTCAGATATTAGGAATGTTGGTGTAGTCAGATGTTAGGAATGTTGGTGTAGTCAGATGTTAGGAATGTTGGTGTAGTCAGATGTTAGGAATGTTGGTGTAGTCAGATGTTAGGAATGTTGGTGTAGTCAGATGTTAGGAATGTTGGTGTAGTCAGATGTTAGGAATGTTGGTGTAGTCAGATGTTAGGAATGTTGGTGTAGTCAGATGTTAGGAATGTTGGTGTAGTCAGATGTTAGGAATGTTGGTGTAGTCAGATGTTAGGAATGTTGGTGTAGTCAGATGTTAGGAATGTTGGTATAGTCAGATGTTAGGAATGTTGGTGTAGTCAGATGTTAGGAATGTTGGTGTAGTCAGATGTTAGGAATGTTGGTGTAGTCAGATGTTAGGAATGTTGGTGTAGTCAGATGTTAGGAATGTTGGTGTAGTCAGATGTTAGGAATGTTGGTGTAGTCAGATGTTAGGAATGTTGGTGTAGTCAGATGTTAGGAATGTTGGTGTAGTCAGATGTTAGGAATGTTGGTGTAGTCAGATGTTAGGAATGTTGGTGTAGTCAGATGTTAGGAATGTTGGTGTAGTCAGATGTTAGGAATGTTGGTGTAGTCAGATGTTAGGAATGTTGGTGTAGTCAGATGTTAGGAATGTTGGTGTAGTCAGATGTTAGGAATGTTGGTGTAGTCAGATGTTAGGAATGTTGGTGTAGTCAGATGTTAGGAATGTTGGTGTAGTCAGATGTTAGGAATGTTGGTGTAGTCAGATGTTAGGAATGTTGGTGTAGTCAGACGTTAGGAATGTTGGTGTAGTCAGATGTTAGGAATGTTGGTGTAGTCAGATGTTAGGAATGTTGGTGTAGTCAGATGTTAGGAATGTTGGTGTAGTCAGATGTTAGGAATGTTGGTGTAGTCAGATGTTAGGAATGTTGGTATAGTCAGATGTTAGGAATGTTGGTGTAGTCAGATGTTAGGAATGTTGGTGTAGTCAGATGTTAGGAATGTTGGTGTAGTCAGATGTTAGGAATGCTGGTTAGTCAGATGTTAGGAATGTTGGTGTAGTCAGATGTTAGGAATGTTGGTGTAGTCAGATGTTAGGAATGTTGGTGTAGTCAGATGTTAGGAATGTTGGTGTAGTCAGATGTTAGTAATGTTGGTGTAGTCAGATGTTAGGAATGTTGGTGTAGTCAGATGTTAGGAATGCTGGTATAGTCAGATGTTAGGAATGTTGGTGTAGTCAGATGTTAGGAATGCTGGTATAGTCAGATGTTAGGAATTAGGAACCCTGGTGTAGTCAGATGTTAGGAATGTTGGTGTAGTCAGATGTTAGGAACTAGGAACCCTGGTGTAGTCAGATATTAGGAATGCTGGTATAGTCAGATGTTAGGAATGTTGGTGTAGTCAGATGTTAGGAATGTTGGTGTAGTCAGATGTTAGGAATGTTGGTGTAGTCAGATGTTAGGAATGTTGGTGTAGTCAGATGTTAGGAATGTTGATGTAGTCAGATGTTAGGAATGCTGGTATAGTCAGATGTTAGGAATGTTGGTGTAGTCAGATGTTAGGAATGCTGGTATAGTCAGATGTTAGAAATTAGGAACCCTGGTGTAGTCAGATATTAGGAACGTTGGTGTAGTCAGATGTTAGGAATGTTGGTGTAGTCAGATGTTAGGAATGTTGGTGTAGTCAGATGTTAGGAATGTTGGTGTAGTCAGATGTTAGGAATGCTGGTATAGTCAGATGTTAGGAATGTTGGTGTAGTCAGATGTTAGGAATGCTGGTATAGTCAGATGTTAGGAATTAGGAACCCTGGTGTAGTCAGATGTTAGGAATGTTGGTGTAGTCAGATGTTAGGAACTAGGAACCCTGGTGTAGTCAGATATTAGGAATGCTTGTATAGTCAGATGTTAGGAATGTTGGTGTAGTCAGATGTTAGGAATGCTGGTATAGTCAGATGTTAGGAATGTTGGTGTAGTCAGATGTTAGGAATGCTGGTATAGTCAGATGTTAGGAATGTTGGTGTAGTCAGATGTTAGGAATGCTGGTATAGTCAGATGTTAGGAATTAGGAACCTTGGTGTAGTCAGATGTTAGTAATTAGGAACCCTGGTGTAGTCAGATATTAGGAATGCTGGTATAGTCAGATGTTAGGAATGTTGGTGTAGTCAGATGTTAGGAATGCTGGTATAGTCAGATGTTAGGAATGTTGGTGTAGTCAGATGTTAGGAATGCTGGTATAGTCAGATGTTAGGAATGTTGGTGTAGTCAGATGTTAGGAATGCTGGTATAGTCAGATGTTAGGAATGTTGGTGTAGTCAGATGTTAGGAATGCTGGTATAGTCAGATGTTAGGAATTAGGAACCCTGGTGTAGTCAGATGTTAGGAATTAGGAACCCTGGTGTAGTCAGATATTAGGAATGCTGGTATAGTCAGATGTTAGGAATGTTGGTGTAGTCAGATGTTAGGAATGCTGGTATAGTCAGATGTTAGGAATTAGGAACCCTGGTGTAGTCAGATATTAGGAATGCTGGTATAGTCAGATGTTAGGAATTAGGAACCCTGGTGTAGTCAGATATTAGGAATGCTGGTATAGTCAGATGTTAGGAATGTTGGTGTAGTCAGATGTTAGGAATGCTGGTATAGTCAGATGTTAGGAATGTTGGTGTAGTCAGATGTTAGGAATTAGGAACCCTGGTGTAGTCAGATATTAGGAATGCTGGTATAGTCAGATGTTAGGAATGCTGGTATAGTCAGATGTTAGGAATGTTGGTGTAGTCAGATGTTAGGAATGTTGGTATAGTCAGATAATAGGAACGTTGGTGTAGTCAGATGTTAGGAACGCTATTGTAGTCAGATATTAGGAACGTGTGTAGTCCAGGGGTGGGCAAACTTTTTGTGCAGAGGGCCGCATTGAAAATTGTAAAGCTATTGGAGGGCCGCATATAATATTATGTATGTTTTTGTTTAAAATTCTCGGTAAGTAATCAATTAAATATTTTTATTGTAAAGAAAGGTAGTTTTACATAATGTACGAGTAGATAACTTCTGAAATAAATTACATTTCTAACATACTTACACTATAACAGTATATTTTCTAATATGGATAAAAGGTTTTGCAAATATTTTAACAATGTTTGTGTATTTAAAAATGTTGTTTGAGGGCTGCAAAATATCCAATGGTGGGTTGCATGCGGCCCGTAGTTTGCCCACCCCTGGTGTAGTCTGATGTTAGGAATGTTGGTGTAGTCTGATGTTAGGAACGTTGGTGTAGTCAGATGTTAGGAACGATGGTGTAGTCAGATATTAGGAACGTTGGTGTAGTCAGATTGTTAAAAGGCTGGTGTGGTTAAGTGGAGACAGGGTGTAGCCTGTAGGAACTCATTGGCAAGTAGGAACTCATTGGCTAAAGGGCAGGTGTAGAAAGTATTAGAACTTGTATATTTATCATTAGATGCATTTATCAGACCATCATAACATATGTGTCATGGGAATAGTTGCTCCGATTTTCCTGTGGCATAGCTGCCCTGATCTCCCTATGAATATCTCCACAAATACACAGCAACTTATACCACTGAAGGTCAAAACATTACGAAGGAATACTACCTGGTGGACATTCGCTGTTTTGGTGATGCCATGCGGACAGAATCTAGAGAATGGAAAGAAGACACTTTCATCATGACAGTACACCTGCCCATTCTTTGCATCTTTCTTTTGTTGGCTACTTGTTGGCAACACCAGCAGACAAGACTTAGGATGAACTCTACTGTTGTCTAGAGCTCTGCTTTGGTTCCATATATTTTTCCTTGTAGGGTTGATCCATTGGACCAGTATATCTCCCTCAATTGTTCATACTGGGGACAGTTCTGCAGAATATGTTCAGATGTCTGTTCATCTGTTCCACAAGTGCACAGTGATGTGGCACACAATCGCATCCTGTTTGGCTGATTTCTTCGCATCTGGTTCATACTATCTTGACCAAACACAACTATCCTGTGATTCATCAGGTACAATATTCTCCTGACAGGGCTCTATGCGTCTTTTGATTGTTCACCAAACTCAAGAAAATGATTAAAGGGACCCAGTTTGAGTCACAAAGGGAACATTTTGCAGGAAATGAATGGTTGGTTGGTTGCTGATCCATGGGCTCATGCCCTTTGACCTAATGCCATTAAATGACATTATATTGCTGGGGTCTGTGGATTTTTGGCCCACCCTGGGAAAGAGCCAGAGAAAAACTATCACACCTCCAGGAAGGTAGGTTTCAACCTATGCACTGCTCCTGGCCACTGTAGCCAAGATAGGGTTCACTGTGCTCATTCCCCGCCACCAATTAACTACTGGATATGCCGAACTTCTCTATTGCTCTAGGTATGCAACCAAATGTTCAAGTCAAAAGGATTATCACGTCCTGAGTCACTGTGCCTCTATGATGGGCCTCAGCCATAGGAAAAACAGTGATGTCAGTTTCCTCCTCCTCAGTGCTGCACAGTACATCTCTGGCTCCCTCCTCAGCCATAGGAAAAACAGTGATGTCAGTTTCCTCCTCCTCAGTGCTGCACAGTACATCTCTGGCTCCCTCCCAACCACAGATGGTGCATACATATATTCAGGCAAACATGAAAAAACATTTAAACAATAAAACAAAATCATAACTGTATAGATGACATGCCATGAAGCTTCTATAAGAAGATAACCTCAATATAACGGCATGTCATTTACTAAGGTTTTTCTGTTGCATGGGTGGTTTGTCTAATGGGCCATTGGTGAGACCCACAGACGCAAACCATGCGTAAAAAAAAATGAATAAAACTACTTCATTCCCAAAAAGGTCTACCACAAATTCTTCCAACAATGGAAGGAATGCTCAAAGAAGTGTCTGCAGTCCCAAGGAGAGTACTTTGAAAAGGATTAGAGTTTCAGATTTACATGTAACTTATTTTTTTTTACCCACAGTGCCAGATACTATTTGGATAGTCCTTCTAATTAAGTTATTGTTGTGTGCTGAAGTCAAGATGTATTGGGACAAATACTACATCCTGTTAACTTACAGGAGTTTGAGAATGAACACAGAAGAGGAAGTTATTGTTCAAGTTTGAATTTGACAGTAATGGTTTCCTTTTATTTGCAGGAAGCGTAGACTACGAACCAATGGCAGGGAAGTAATTGGTGAGGATGATATCGAGAACGAAGATTCACTTAAAACAGAAGACAGCTTGGGGGCATCCGACATTGTTCAGTCCAGACTTGCCGGACGTATCGGTGTTAGGGGGCAGTTTGGTGAAAGAAATAGGAGAGATAGGTTGGGTCAAGAGGATATAAGGTCAAGGTTGAAGGATGGGAAAGATCTGAGGGATCTTCTTAATAGAGAGGCATCAGCCGTTCAATCAGATACAGGTAATTATAGTTTGTAATCTTTTATGATAGAGAGAAATAAATCGTTAATAACTAAAAAACATGGACTTAGTTTTTTTAGAAATATGGGACATCCTTTCTTCTGTGTTTGTTCTGAAACTCCTGTAGATTAGAAGGATATAATCTGGGGAACAGAAATGCATTTTGTCAGTCTGAGGTATAATTGTCCTATAGAATAGACCCAGTGACGGACTGACCAAAGTGACAACCTATCTTATGGCATGTGGGTCTTGTGTATTCCTGATATCGTGGAACCCCTTAAAAATTAAATAAAGTTGTAAGTTGTAGAAAGTCTACCCCATAGTTGAAGTGAAGATCTGCAAGATCACATAAGCCTACTTAACAAAAGCTGCCTCGATCACAACATGAAGACCAGTACAGAAAAAAACTGGTAATGTCTATAAGCAGAGAACCTAATGCAATCAACATAAAGATAAGTGATCCACTACTAAAGCAAGTGCAGGAACTTAAATATCTTGGGGAGCATTTTTATGGTGGAAGAAGGGACAGAGAGATCTGACGAGAATTCAAAAGCCTACTGCGTTAATTATGAACTTAAACAATCTTGAAAAAGCGCATCTATCGCAATGGAAACCAAAAGGCAAATCGTACATTCAATCTTAATACCAACATTGTTTTATCAATGTCAGACATGAACACTAACTAGAGAACACTAGATAAAGCTTACTATGTGTGAAATGAAATGTCTAAGAAAAGCAGAAAATAGAACGAAAAAAGATCATTTGAGGAATGATGAGATTACAAGAACTTTTGGGACGTCTGTGGTCAAATATATTGAAAACAGAGACTGAAATGGTTGACCACTTAATGAGAATGGACCATTATTGGCTAGCCGCAAAAGCATACTTGTAAACATTAAATTATAATTGGTAGTGTATATTTGTCACGGTGTAGCCATTAACCCAACATTTTTTGGTTTATAGACAATATTAATATGTTTAGTAGTTTCAATATGTCACAATATTATTGCATATCAAATGACCAATATCATGTGATAGCCTGAAAACAGATCATCATTCAACCATTTGGCATCTTGTAGCAAAAACAGATCATCATTCAATCATGTGGCACCATGTAGCAAAAACAGATCATCATTCATTCATGTGGGACCTTGTAGCAAAAACAGATCATCATTCATTCATGTGGGACCTTGTAGCAAAAACAGATCATCATTCAATCATATGGGACCTTGTAGCAAAAACAGATCATCATTCATTCATGTGGCACCTTGTAGCAAAAACAGATCATCATTCAATCATGTGGCACCTTGTAGCAAAAACAGATCATTCAATCATGTGGCACCTTGTAGCAAAAACAGATCATCATTCATTCATGTGGCACCTTGTAGCAAAAACAGATCATTTAATCATGTGGGACCTTGTAGCAAAAACAGATCATCATTCAATCATGTGGCACCTTGTAGCAAAAACAGATCATTCAATCATGTGGCACCTTGTAGCAAAAACAGATCATCATTCATTCATGTGGCACCTTGTAGCAAAAACAGATCATTTAATCATGTGGGACCTTGTAGCAAAAACAGATCATCATTCAATCATGTGGCACCTTGTAGCAAAAACAGATCATTCAATCATGTGGCACCTTGTAGCAAAAACAGATCATCATTCAATCTTGTGGGACCTTGTAGCAAAAACATAGAACAGACAATAGAGAGTCTTATCTGTAGCTCTATCGTGCTCATGTCACTCATTCAGAAAAACATAAACTTGGATTAGATTTGAAAGGTAAATACGAAGTTAATTATAAAGGTTACTGAATATAGCCCAACTATCAATATAAATAAATCAGAAATAATAAAACAAAGAACAAAGAGAATTTTCAACGTGTCGGCTATTGGGACCTTTGTCCTAGCGACACTTTGAAAATTGTCTTTGTTTTATTGTTATTTCTGATTTATTTATATTGATAGTTGGGCTATATTTCATCATCACCATTAAGTGCCGTCTCCGCAACGAATCTCCAACATCTCCTGTCTCAGTGGTGCACTCTGCTAGACTGTAACCTGTCCATCGTGTGATGTTACTCTCCCACTTGTATCTCTGCCTACCTCTTGCTCGCTTCCCTTTCACTTTACCCCCAAGTAAGGTCTTCAATAAGGTGTCATGTCTTTTAATGTGTCCAAAGTATTTTATTTGCCTGATCTTTATTTCTCTTAGTAGTTCCTTCTTCATATTGTTTTTAGTATCTCTATTTTTTTGCAGTTCCTTCTTCATATTAAGTGTCTTTAGCACCTCTTTATTTGTTTTCTTCTCTTTCCATGATGTTCTCCCTATTCTTCTGTATACCCACATCTCAAAGGCATCAATTTTGTCTTCTAATTGTTTATTTAGTGTCCATGTTTCTGAGCCATACATTAATATAGAATAGATGTAGCATTTTATATTTAGCCATTCCTATTCTCCTTTTAACTTCTGTTTCACATCTGCCATCATGTGTGACTATGTGTCCAAGATATTGATAATATATTGATATTGATTTAGTAACCTTTATAATTAACTTCGTAGCGGCACTTTCCATTTTGTTGGACATCCTCCGATATTTTTGTTGTTTATATTAGATGTGAAAACTGTTCCTTTAAAAAAAATATTTCTCTAACAGGCAAGAATGTAACAGCTGAGGACTCTGATGATGAGATGGACTATGGTGCAGAACTAGAGAGGCTGATGGGGGAGGATGGGCCTCCATCCAAGAAGAGGTTTATGCGCATGCACGCAGATGATGAGGAGGAGAAGATGTTGGCGAAGAGGTAAGCACTGATGGGGGTAGAATATGTTTGCAAGCTTTCTCATATCTTTCGTATAGAACAAAAATTAGATCTTTTGTATAGAATAGATGTTGGGTCTTTTGTATAGAACATTTTAAAGAGTGCAGTAGCCTAGTTGATAGCGAGCTTGCTTGCTTTCACCGTGTTACATACAGCGCACCAGGTTCGAAACCATGTCCGGACAAAAAAATCCAGGTTGTAATTTCTTGCTTGACACAATCCAGTCACTCAGCTGTGAGTATCGGACGCATGAGTTAGGGGGATATAAAGACAGCAAGAAAGGGAACTGGCCACCCCACCTATTAGTTGCTGCGGCTTAGTATATGAAGAGTTATCTTCATGTCCGACGACAGGTTGCTGCCATGGAACATACCTTTACTTTTATAGAACATAGTAGATCTTTTTATCACTTTTGTTACCTAGGATGATAAAAGTCATTCTTGTCATTCGTTGTGAATATGTCCTTAATAAAGTCTTTTTGTCAAATATCCTGTTTGTTAAGTAATTCCAATAATTCCAGTGTTAGACACCCACCTCAAAAACGGAAGCATGGAACTACCATTGCTAGACAAAATCTTACTTTTGTTCTTATCTGAACCTCAGGATTGTGAGCTTCCACTCTTCCCTGTGCAAGGTGGTGGTAGGTGCATGCCTTCTTCAGCTATGTTGTGTCTGTGTAAATGGTGTTAGTGCTGAAGGGTATGGTGGTAACAGTTGTTTTTGCAGGTCTTGTGATGCAGGGCATTCAGTAAGGTGGTGCTTTACGGTTTCCTCCTTCTTGTCTGTTGCAGTATGGTCTGTGGTAATTCTTTGTAGGTGTTTGTTAAGTTGTACATGTGTTATTCGAGCCGTTGGCTCAGCAGTCCATCCATTGTTGTTAACAGTTGTGGCAGATAATACAATAATTCATAAAATAAATGGAAATGATACTTCTGCGATGAAAGCTTGAAATATTGTTTTTTGAAAGCATATTCTTGTCTGAACTTCTGAAAGTTTCAAAGCCCGTTAACGTTATTTGTTGATTTTATTTATGATTTCTTAAAATTATCACCTACAACACTTATCCATACCTGAAAGGGTGTAGCAGTGGGAAAGACTTGGCATAACAAAATGTAGAAGCAAATGTGTGAAAAAGAAGTAGTTAAAAAGTTAGTTAATTTTTAATGAATTTTTCTCTGCGAGAATTAATTTTAGATGGTTTACAGCAAATTGTAAAATATATCGATAGTTCAAAAGATAATGAACATAAATTAAGGATAAAGACTACAAATTAATATTTCAGAGTTTTTCCCTATAGAAGCACTGGTTTCTGCGCTATGCTTTGACGATGAAGTAAAATAGATATATAGCTATTACCTATGTAATGTATGTGTCAATTAAGGTGAGAGAGATTCTATAAAACTTCTTAGAAGTTTTATAGAATCAATTCTGATATATGGAAGTGAATCTTGGACAGTCAGGAGAATAGTGAAAAATTATATAGTGATAGTAGAGATGTGATTTTATAGAAGAATGTTCAGTTTGATTTAGGTCATGTTGGGTTCCCCTGTTATTCTGTGAACAGCGAAACTGGGACAGTTCTGGGTATTTGCGATCTCGATTGACATATTGACTGCTTTCCATATGGTGCATGGATTCAATTTTGTAGCATAAATGTACTCTTTGAAGTTCCATACCTCGGCCGGCTTTTTCTGAATTCGACGGGGAAGTATCTTATGAAGCATACCTGGAAGCTAGTTTTCAGGAGAATACCTACAGATTAGCTTTTTGTGTGAAATACGAAGACCGTATCATAACAGAAAAATTATCAGACTACATTACTAACTTGGTGCAACTGAAAGTCTCTAAGATAAAGACTATGGAATATGAAAGAATATTAGATTTCTCAGAACAATAATGCTACAATATAGACAGGGAAAAAAAGAATAATTATAAAAACCTTTGCATAGTTCTGTGATACATGAATAATGTGGATAAAAATGAATTTATAAGGCATCAGGTGTGATTTGAACTAGGACCCTTTAGCTGACATGCAGTTGCCTTGCAACTTGAGACAACATGTTTTACAAATTCAACTGGTCAACATCTTGTAAATCTATAGCCATTTGCAAAAGCAGAATATCATCACCTGTGCTAAGATAATTTGTATAAATCTTTTGTCAATATTTCTATATGGTTGTGAGACGTGGACTCTAAATTTGGACTTGGAGAGAATAAAAAAGGTAAAGTAACCCATAGCATTTATTAATGCCGTAGGGGTGTGAGATGTTAGCGATCTCACATTTGGGTGGTAGCCATCTCCTCTCCCTCGCAGTCTTTACTTCTCGGATTAATCCGGTACCCATTTAAGGCTGGGTCGACCTGGGAGCCGTTGCGATCTGAAAAACATTTCTGCCTCAACTGGGGAATGAACCACTGCGCTACGTGGCTTCCCGTTGGAGAGAATGTTGTATAGTATACAGGCATGTGATTACAAATGTTATAAGTGTGTGTTGGGTATCTGTTACTGACAACATAAGACCAATATGTCTGTCATGGTAGAATTAATGTATCAGTGTTATCAACAAGATGTTAACAGTCGTGAAACTTCGTAAACTCCGGTGGTACGGGCACGTGATGAAACATTCCTCAATGACAAAAGATGTTCTTCAAGGTACGGTGGAGGATGGAAGAAAATATGGCTGGATAATATATCAAGAACTGTAAGAGCGTGAAGTTTCCATACTCATCAGGATGGTAGAGGATAGAGGTTCGTGGAGATCTTTCTGCACCAAATGTGAAATATAACACCCCTACTGCCCTGATAGGTTGTCGGTTTGATTGTAAACCCTCTATAACATATCATTTTTATAACGAATGTCTCTATCTACCAATACATTTTAAAATCCTCATTTATATTCATTCTTTATTGTTTATACTATATACAGCGAATTTATGTTATTACATACATATTCCATTGATCCGGACCAAATTGTTGTGTGATTTCACATTATTATTATAATTAGCATCAAATTCAGAAAATGTGGTGTCTCAAGTTATGAGGCGAATAGGTGTCGGCTGAAAGGACACTGGTTCAAGGTGTCAACTGAAGGGTCCTGGTTCAAATACCATATGCTGTATTATAATTTGTTCTATAACTGCAATTCTCC
Organism: Meghimatium bilineatum; assembly: GCA_034231615.1. Taxonomy (NCBI): domain Eukaryota; kingdom Metazoa; phylum Mollusca; class Gastropoda; order Stylommatophora; family Philomycidae; genus Meghimatium; species Meghimatium bilineatum. The sequence goes on from CM067304.1 coordinate 18,035,457, forward strand.
CTAACTATAATTGGATTATTCTCCTTCTACAAGAGACAGCCAGCTGGATTATTAGAAAGATCATTAACAAGAAAACGTATAAATTAAAGTCTAAATTAGTTCATTCCTTATCTGTTTTTGTAATATTATTTCTTCATCATTATTAATTTTTATCTGCAGATTGTTAGATTCCAAAAAGGAAAACAGAAAATGGCCAAGACAAGAATATAGTTATGAAGATGATCAAAAAGAGGAAGACAGTGTGGAGGAAGTAGAAGATGAAGAAGAGGAGGTGGCACCTATACCACGTAGGAAAGAGTGGGTTGATTATGATAATGTTGAAGATGATGACCCGTTTAACTTATTTGGAACTTCAAAACAGGAACGCCAGACAAAGAAGGCGTCAGACGACAATGAAGATGTTGAAGCGTATCCACATACACAGAGAAGAGATGAAAGCACGCAGGATAGGAGAAATCGGGATGCGAGGTATGGTGGGATAGATCTTAGAGCTAAAATTCAAGAACTGAAACGAGTTAGTAATAGAAACTGGTGAGGTCTTAATATAGTTTTATTGCTGTTAATGTTATCATCAAGATTCGGCTATATTGCTGGTGGAGCATGGGAGCAACTGTTGCTGGTATCTATTTGGAAAAAAACTTAAATATTTGAGTTAAATATTTGATATTTTTATTTTTCTTCTTCTATCGTTCACTTGAAACATGTCTATATCTGTAATTCTGTCTCCTTAATAAAACTCACTGTCTTTTGTAGTTCATACAGTGTCCCATAGAGTTTTGATTCCAGTGTTGTTTCCTCTGGCCAATATGTCTGCCTCAGCGTTTCATGCCCAGAACACTCTTGAAGTATATGTTTGGCACTCTGTGCTGCCTGTCCACGTGTACACATTGCAGTGTTGCCAATCTTGAACTTTGTATACATGTGACTGCGGAGTTGGTTGTGCCCTGTTCTGAGACGTAGAATTATAACTTGTTCTGGTCTGTTCATAATATGATAGTCATCTTGTGTTGGTGTTTGTGGCTTTCTTATTGACTTGATCATCTGTTTTTTCTGATGGTAGGTGATTGGTATATCTGGTTGGTCTTCGGCAGCACCTTCCTTAGCCAGTTGGTCTGCTTTTTCATTTCCTGGTATTCCACAGTGAGAGGGTATCTGCATGGTACCACACTGCATGGTTACCCTATACTGGTAAGACAATTCGCTAAGTAGTTTTTTCAAGTCTGTTAGTTTTTCAGACTGGAGAGCTTGAAGCACTGACCTTGCATCTGTCAGGAATACCACAGGCTGTAGGTCAGAGTTGGAGTTCAGCAGTTTTTTTTAGCTGCCACACTAATTGCCTGGATTTCTGCGACATAATTATTGCAGAATTTTCCTGTCGGTGTTCTGATTGTATCTCTAGGCTTGTGTGGATATTCTATATATACACCTGCACCTCCATTCCTCACGGCATTCTGTGCTGACCCATCTGTGTATACTCTGACCCATATATCTAAATATTTTATATGATTTTACAGCTGGGGGTCTCAGTAATTTAATAAAATAAGACTGTCATCATATCTCTTTTGTCACAGTTTTACAATATATTTGGTATGTTGTTTTGATCCTTGGGAATTCCAAGCAACTAGTTCTTACTTCCTATGTGTGAAAAGGTGGTTTCTTCAGAGCTTTATTTTATAAGAATCAGCGGTGGTGCAATACTGTGAGAAGAGTTCTCCTATTTAGATTGGGTAAATTCTAGGGACTTTTGACTTTTCTACATTTCCGCAACATGTAGAGTTGAGACCATGAGCTGAAACTCTCTTACCAATCATTCTTTCTGTCAGAGTTGTCCATAGCAACCAAGCCCTGGACCATGGTCACAGGGATGTGTGGGACAGCCAGCTATTCATCCTCCTCCATCCAAAGGGGCTCCCAATTATGCAGAGCTAACATGTTTGCTTGATTCTGAGCTTTCCCTGCGAATTGTCACATCCTGCTCAGAGTTGTTTGTCACCACACTCCATATGCCTCTTGTTCATAGCCAGGGCACCATTTACGCATTGGCAGCTATGACCATGGTCAGGGCCAGAGCTCATCTGGTTTCCCAAATGGGATATAGATGTTATTCACTAATATACACTGTCCATTTTTGATTTTTAAAAGCAGAGGTTGAGATTATTACTTAATAAATGTTGTCTCAGAGAGGGAACCAACTTTTACCAGTAGTTAACATAGTGACCAAACATTATCAGTAGGTGACATGGTGACCCAACATTACCGGTAGGTGACATGGTGACCCAACATTGCTGGTATGTGACAGATCTAGGGTGAACCAGCATAAGTGAGTGACAGATCCAGTATGGCCCGACCAGGGCTGTAGATATGTTTTCAGTAAGGAGGGGTTTTACTTAAAGGTAATTCCCTCTTTTTTGATGAGCATTTTGTGGAATAGTTAAATGAGGGGTTTTACCAAACTTTTGGCGAAATTCTTAGCACTAAAAGTCATTCCGATTTGCTGTGGGGGGGGGGGGCAGAGAGATGTTTTGAATACTACCCTCTCCACTAATCTACGGACTTGGACCCAACACCAGTAAATGACAGATATAAGGTAACTCAACATCACCAGTACCAAATAACAACCTTTAACATTGCCCCAAAAACACCTGACTGAATGTATGTTTTTTTTCATTCTGTTTACCATGCTGATGATGACAATGTGAAAATATCAATCTGTGAAATTAAAATGTAAATAGACCAAATAAAACGGAGTTCTTACAAATTTTTTTTAAATTCAGGAATGTCTCAACCACCTAAATCATTCAGTTCTTTTGAGGTAGAACAGGATCAGAGAACTATGACATCTTATTAACATCTAATATTCTTCTTCTTCTTCAGCGTTCATTCTCAAAACTCCTGCTGGATATCTCTTGTAGCAGGACCAATTAGATTCCTGCAGGATGTTGTCCAGAGAATGGAAATGCGTTTTGTCGCCGTTTTATTTGCGCCAATGGTCCGACACATCCGTCTTCGGTGGATCTAGTATTCAAACTTATCTAACAAACAGCTGCAACGAGACGTATACTCAAGCTTAGACACATCCAACAGCTAAACAATGCAACAACAAGCAGTGAAACAATGCAATGAGACTTGTACTCAGACACATCCAACAAGCTGTGAAACAATGCAATGAGACGTGTACTCAACTGAAACCCTTATTTCTTCTTCTTCTGCGTTCGTGACAGTTGGATCCCTATGCTCCACAAGAAACAAAGTTGAATAGGTGTAGATGATTAACTTCACTACTCATGCTACCCCCATATGTTCTCCATCACTCTAAGCAAAGCGGCATGCAACTAGAGTACCACGTAATTCTATAGCTTCAAATGATAATCCCTAGGGATTCAATCAATAAAGTGCCATTCTGAGTGTCGTAGGCGATCATGCTTCTTCACAACTCTGTCTCTTGTAATTTAATAAGTTCAGATGGTGGTTTCATTTTGAACCACAGTGACATCCCATCCAGAAATTTCTCTCTTTGTCTTCCTCTGTCTCTTCTCCTCTTGATGTCTTCAGTGGTTACTAAATGTTCAAGTTTTACTTTTCTCATCACATCCTAAAAATCATGATTGTCCGTTTCAACTTTTTGCTATAATTTGTCATTTTATTTCAGCATCTCTGAGAACTTCTACATTAATTTAATTTCCATCATTCTACTAAAAAACCACATCACAATTGCCTCCAGCTTATCTGGGCACTATTATTTACTGTCCATGCTTTGCTTCCATAAAGGATTGGCTTAATGTAACATTTTAGCACTCGAACTTGCGTATGCATTGATACTACTCCTTTGCATAGACGGTGTCTTTTATTTTTTTTGTAATGTTGATTTAGCCTACGCTATCCTGTCCTTGATCTCATTGGAGCACCTGCCACCCGATGTTAAAATTATGCCAACATACTTGACTTTATCCACTTGATTTAATTTTGCATCATTGATAGTAATACTGCATTTTGGTGGTGTGTATTTCTTTGAAACAACCATTACTTCTGTTTTCTTCTTGTTTAGACTGAGGCCTTTGTTTTCACTTACTTGTACATTCTAACAGGGTTCGAAGTTCTTGTTTGCCCCCTTCAATCAGAACTGTATTGTTAGCATACCTAAGATTATTTTAATTGTAACCTCCAACTGCTATTCCTGACATGCTTTCTATGTTTCACATAATATCCTCTGTATACAGGGAGAAAAGATCTGGTGACATCACACATCCTTTTCTGATGCCCATCTACATTTTTTGGAGTTCTACATTACTGTCAACCCTCATTGCAGCTGCTTGTTTCTAATACATATTTCTTACTATCTTTAGATCTTTCTAAACAATATTGAGTTTTTCTAACATTTCTGAATGCTTCACCTTGTCCAATGCTTTACTATAATCTATGAAACACAACTACAGGTCATTTTGTACTTCTATTACCCTCTCCATCAATGATCCCCAAGGATTATCTCTATAAAAATTCACTTTGCAAACAAGATTCCAAGAGCAGGATTTGAACCCATAATCTACTGAACACAGAACAAACTGCTTAACCTCTACACAATGGAGATCCCCACAAGAACTAAGTGAGCAGAAATAGACCAATATATTTACATAGATTGGTTGGTTGGTTGCTGATCCAACGGTCCATGGGCTCATGCCCTTTGACATAATGCCATTAGATAGCATTATATTGCTGGGAAGTCTGTGGATTTTCGGCCCACCCCAGGACAGAGAATAACTATCACACCTCCAGGAAGGTAGGTTTCAACCTATGCACTGCTCCTAGCCAAGATAGGGTTCACTGTGCTCATTCCCCACCACCAATTGACTACTGGTTATGCCGAACGTCTCTAATGCTCCAGGCATGCAACGAAATGTTCCAGTCAAAAGGATTGTCACGTCCTGAGTCACTGTGCCTCTATGATGGGCCTCAGCCATAGGAAAAACAGTGATGTCAGTTTCCTCCTCCTCAGTGCTGCACAGTACATCTCTGGTTCCCTCCCAACCACATACATATATATTCAGGCAAACATGAAAAACATTTCAACAACAAAACAAAATCATAAATGTATAGATGACATGCCATGAAGCTTCTATAAGAAGATAACCTCAATATAACGGCATGTCATCCACTAAGGTTTTCTGTTGCATGGATGGTATGTCTAGTGGGCCATTGGTGAGACCCACAGACACAACCACATGCATAATTTACATAGGTACTGTACAATAAAATATTACGGCTTAGAAGACTTGATAAAGAACTAAGGAAAGTAGATAATGGATTTGATACAATCTCTTTATTTTGTGAATAGACGTCTGTTTTTTCAAATGTCTGTCAGGGTTATGTCATGAATATTCTTGATCGTATCTTTGTGGTTGAATCTCTCTATGGTTGGTTACATCATGTTCTAGGGTTGTGGGTTGCATCGCCAGACTTGGAACTGTCAGTAAGAAAACAAGTTTGTTAATAGCAAACTCTACAGAGGGTAGAGATAGGTCTGAGAGTTTAGACTAGTAATGAGTGGACACATGTGGAACAAAATAATACATGGCTGTAAAATATATTAGAATGGTGTCCAGAAGTTTCTGTATGCATTACCATTTCATGTTTGGAGACAAAAAATGCATACTCTTAACCTTTAGCAATCTGCATTAAAATTGAATAATTTTCCCCTGCCACTGCATTATTTTGTTTTGTTTTACGCGATATTTATGGAGGGTATTTGGAAAATGCAATACCTTTTTGGTTATGAAAATTTGTGTGTGTGTGGAAATAAAGGACAGGCTACTGAATGTAAGGATGTAAGTTTTGATGGTGCATGTGTGATACATAAGAAAATGGTAATTAAAATAAAATTACAAGTGGAAAAAAACCTGGAAAAGACTTGACTTGCCTATTTTTGTCTGGTATATTAAGGTCCATCTAATGTTACCGGCTTTGCCTAATGTTTCTGTAAAGTTCATTGTATTTACAGGAAAGCTACTAAATAAAAATGCATTTGCTATTTCTGATGTCATTTCATTATCAAACTAACATGTTCATAATATTGGCTGTCAAAACAAACACAGCATGTCAATCTCACATTATCCGCTAGGCCTAATGTTAAAATAAATTTGGAAAAAATGCGACGTCAGAGTTGATTGTAATCTGAATGGGCACTATTCAACGATATTTGTGATACTTTTCTTTATATACACACTTAACAAAGTACTGCTGACCCACATTCCTCAGCTATCTGTGGCTGGGAAGCAATATTTACATTCGTGAAACCATGAAATTATCATTGGATTAAAAAAATATTCCTTAAAAATGAATGTCATTCCAAAAATTTTGACACATTGCAGAAAATAATTCACAATAATTGTATTGGACGTCACCATAGCAAAATTTCAAGTAAATTATGTCTACTTTTGATTCCGAGTTGCCTGGATGTATAATATTAATATTCCGCATTCAGCTGCTCAACATTTTCTGTGAATTAACTTTTAATTCCAGCTCTGTTTTGGTGCAGTACAAGAGAGCATCTGTGACGGCCAAGGTACCATGTTCAAATCCCGTCGCAGGCAATTGTGCATCTGGACTATTTTAAAAAAGCAATGGCAAACTACTGAACGTATTTATATTGCCTAGAAAGTCACTACAGCCAAAAAATACTGGGTTGATGGCTATATGTTAGCAATTTTCTTTTGCTGCTACTCATTATACACACATCTACTGATTCTAATGTTACCCTTTCATCGTGAATGGCATCTAACTTCTAGAAACTATTCAAATGACAGATATATTAGTGATTGTGTTATTTTTAAAGAAATTAATAATAAATGAATTCATTCATATTCCCACCAATGCAATCTAAGGAAACCTGTTCACGTCAGATTCTGACATTTTAAAGGCCGGTATTATTTTGTTCCACATGAATCAATGAGTGTTGTTTTAATGGATGCTAAAGTGATATACAAAATATTAGTTGATTGGTGGATGTTCCTTCACAAGCGAAGATGAGCACAGCAAGTTGAATTAGGTTTGGTGTTTGTGTCTCAGAGTTCAACCATGGCTCCGAAAAATTTGTTGCAATGTGAGCTGGAATGAAGCAAGTTAGTTGTCAATTCATTATTATTGCAATCCGGAAATATTCATAGGTGCTCCGATCTCTTCTTGATGATGTAGTTCTTGAGATGATGAGAAACTGTGAAGTTTGGTATCTTTTTTGGATATTTTGAATCACCTGCAGTAATTCTTATGTCCCCGTTCTCAAAACACCTACTGATCATCAGTATGTAGTCTGGAAAACAGAATGCATTGTGTCATAGTTTACAGTTTCACTGCAATATCTTAACTTTTTGACCTGACATATCTGGCTTCAGCATTCCTTTAGGGTCACTTTGACCATATACGAGATGGAACAGCTAATTCAACCCAAAACCTCCTTAGTTGCTATCCTTTGCTCCCCTGGAACATACTGGTGTTCTACTCTGTTCAAATCTTCTAATATCTGCACTGATCTGACCTTGCCAGGCTGGGCAATCAAGAGCCGTGGTTTCCATAGACCTTGGGTCAATATTACAGTGCTTGATAGATGTCTTCTAGTAGTATTTCAAACATTTTTTCTGGCCTACACTTTAACACTTTCTTGAGCACAGTTTACAGCAGAACAATCTCTTTGGAAGATGCTTATCTCAATATAAATTGATAGCGTCAGTTCTGCACAGACCAGAGAGTCTATCATCACCTGCATTAGGTGGCTATTAATATTGCAATTATTAATGCCCCAGTAATGAGTGTGATGTGAATTAATGTAGCAGTAATGAGTGAGATAATGCTGTAGTAATGGGTGGGATATGAGTTAATGCAGCAGCAATGGGTGGGATATGGATTAATGCCACAGTAATGAGTGGGAAATGAATTAATTTTGCAAGAATAGGTGAGATATAAATTAATGTTACAATAATGAGGGATATAAATTAATGTAGCAGTAATGAATGAGGTATGACTTAGCATTGCAGTAGTGAGAACAATATGTAGTGAGACTTGAATAATTGGTTCTGGTCAAGGTGGCTATGAAATGGTATGTTAGCTACAATTTTAGAAACATTGGCAAGATATAAATTCTTATGCAATGGTTGGGGTATAAGATGTTTAGGTTACAATACCGAACTGATTCTGGATTATGAACCAGCATCACAGCATGGGGATATTCCCATAAATGCTGATCCCAGCTTGCTGGTCCATCATCCAACTAAAGATGTCTAAGCTAGGTCAGTTGTTGGTTGTGTATTCTTTGGATCTTTGCACTTTCTTCTCTCTCCCTTGGTCACTCTTGTTTATATAATTCTATGACCATGAACATTCTCTGAACGGAAGCTGCTGTAATGAACATTGAGTGGATTCAGCTTAATGTGAAACAAAAGTACTATGTCACACACAGAGGGTCAGGAACAAGTTCATAAAACTTACATCATCCACATATCCAACAAGGCCTGCATATCTAAAACCTTGACCCAAGTGGAGAGCACAAGTCCTGATATCAATGTTCGCTGTTGTTACAAGAGATGAAAATATTATAATACAATGTATATTTTGGTCTACCTATTTTCAATGGAAGCCACAAAGCTTCTTGTTCTAGTGATCAAAAGTTTAATTTATTGTTGAACTAGAAATATTTTAAAACCATCAATGGCTCCTAGACTACTGCAGCCGTAGGAAATTGGTATCAGATCTGGGATAGTAAATGCGTCAAGTGTGATGCTGGCCTCATCTTCCTCAGATACCCTGTTCTTCAATGAAAACTATGGCCTAGCACCCGTATTCCCCAATATGTCTCAGTAGCATGAAAAATAAACTTTAATTTTACTTTTACATCTTGATTCTTGTTTCTTGATTAGAAAAATGGCCTCACAGCACGTGGGGCATTCGCAGAAGTGCTCCGCCCTCTGTTCCAGCTGCCATTCGACTCAGTGTTTCAAGTCGAATGCAGCCGAAACAGACGTCGACATCAGGGCACAACTCTGGCACTTGTGACAGGTTTCTTTGTTGTTCCGCCCACCCACGCTGTGCCCGTAACTAGTTCAAGCACAACGTCGGCCTGTCAGAACAACATGGTAACTGTTATCGAAGGTTACGACTACGGGACTGTATAGATGATGTGCCATGAAGAGGATAACCTCAATATAAAGACATGTCATCTACTAAGGTTTTCTGTTGCATGGTTGGTTTGTCTAGTGAGCCATTGGCGAGACTCACAGACACAACCGCATGCGCAACTTTTACATCTATTCTACATTAATGTATGCCTCAGAAACATGGACAATGAACAAACAACTAGAAGACAGAATTCATGCCTTTGAGGTGGATATATAGAATAATAGGGAGAACATCATAGAAAGATGAAATCAAACAAAGAGGTTCTCAATATAAAAATGATAAACTCTCATATCACATTGTTCTTGGGGTGCAAAGGGAACGCATTGCTCTAGGCGGACCCAGGGTTAGCAGATAACCAAGATCCCAAATGTACCTCCACACGGTGCACAATGGAAACAGAAATACAGCAGCTCGTGCTGATTCTGGCCAAATCATTTGGGGATCGTGTCCGAGAATGTGGAGGTAGCAGATGGAAAGAGATTTGACTGCACAAGAGACAGACAATATCTCCGACACCACCAGCAGCACCACATATAGCGACACTGTCGACATACAGTGAAGCTAGTCAGTCCAGTCCGAACATTGGAGGGGCGGCCAATGTAAAATGCACGTAAAGGTAGATGCATGGCGAGAGACAAATATATTTCCTACCGAGTAAAATGAAACAATGAAAGGGCAGAACAGCGCTAGAGGGCAGCGTGAACTGGAAATAGAAAATGAAAAGTTCCTAGGAAAGGGGAACTACAAGCTCCGTCAGCTCGAGACGAGCTTCTAGTTACCTGTGTTCCTTACAGGCAGAGACCCAGACCCATTCATTGGTGTTTGGTAAAGCAAGAAGACCTAATCCAACTCTAATGTCGAGCCTCCTAAACCGGAAATATGCTCGCGAAGAGAAAGGGTTCCGTACTCTATGCGCTCAGGCACAAATGGGACAACGATTTAGCCCTGGCCCAACTCTACTGTCAGGTTGTCCTACACCGGACATACACTTGAAGAGAGAAAGGGTTCAGTACCTGATTGGCTCAGGCGCTATTGGGACAAGACGCTCAGCTCGAGAACGCCTTGCTCTCAAACGCGTGGTGTGAGACTCGAACTTGGACAAGGGGTACACGATCTCGGTGAATGACACCTCGGCTAAGAGGGCGAAAGAGCCAGGGTCCAACTCCTCTGTTGAGTTCTTCCCCTTAAGGAACCAGGCTCACGGATGAGAAACGGTTCAGTACCCAATGGGCACAGGCACAGCACGCCCAATTACACGAGGCAAGTTCATAGACAGTGGAACACCTCGTTTGAGTCAGACGAGACAAAAAATCGTCTGGGCGAAGAGTCTCCACTACACGTGCCTGGAGACAGATATAGAGGCTGTCACAGGCTAAGGGTAGCCCACCCGAATTGTCAAGGCATGCCGAAATCGGATGTGCTAGGCCTACAAGGCGCATAACGGTGGCACAACGTAATCACGCTCCTGGCGGAAATCGCATGGATATCCGTGATGGTTACAATGGAGCGAACGAAAAACAAACAAACATTGTTCTTGACTTTTATTATCACATCTTTCCAGTCACCATAAATTTATTTCCAGTTCATATCCTGGCATATCTCCTTATTTTCTTAGTAGATTCCATTACAAAATCTAAATTGTGAAACTATATAACACTTTACTAATCAGTAATCCAGTGCATACTTATCTCCCATTACCAAGGGTGGTAACATATTTTTGATACATCAACAGCACCGTATTTAAAAATCTGTATAAAATGGAACTCATGTCAAAGAGCTTTGAAATTGTCTATATAGGCCTATCATAATGAATTTGAAAGTACCAAAGGTATTTCAAGAGTCAAATCCTACTTATAATGCTGACAGTGTATTTACATTGCTTTCTATATATCACAAAATTTCAGATTCCAGAATATCAGATTGTTCAAGAATAAAACTCATAAGCGATACTAAAAGACTGTTTTACGTGGGTGCCACCATCGTGGAATGACATCCTATTTTGGATGAGCTATTCATAGCAATACTATTGCTACATTTGCTGTATTTAAGAAGTACCATAATTGTTTCGAAGATCGCCAATGTTGGTCACCAAAAGTATATAACGGAAATTCGACCACAGTTCTGATTTGGTCATCAATGTATCTGGCCTCCTTACTGTACTCATTTCCAGTGTAATTTCTTAATATCATGTTTCACTGCTTGGTCCTTTCCATCAAATGTAACTCATCTGTAGTTTGTAATCTTGTTACAGTACCTCTACAGCACATACTTTTATACTGCATTTCACTCTAAAACAACACTTTTCTAAATCCCCAATTATATTTATTCTTTATTGTTTGCACAGTATATAGCAAATTTCTGTTATTACATAAATATTTTGTCAGTTGGGACCAAGTTGTTGTAATGAGATTTGACAGTACTCGTAGTCCTGTGAGATCAGTCTTCAACTGCATAAGTAAACAGATCCTTCTTCTTCTTCTGCGTTCGTTCTCAAACTCCTGCAAATTAGCAGGTTGTAGTCCAGAGAACGAAATGCGTTGTGTCATGGTTTACAGCATTGCTGCGATATCTGCGCCTTTCGGCCTGACACATCTGATGTTTACTGCGACCAAGTTAATGCTATTGATAATAGTTTTAGAAATGTTTTTTATACTGTGATGTTTTTGCTACCTAGACTGCAGTATCTTGGCTCCACATCCTCTCTGATCACAACCACATGTACACAGGTTACAACATCTCAAACTTACTTGTTAGAGCGACACCACCTCTGTATGTTTCTGAATAGTTTCCAACTGTACCTGATAACTCAAACTGGCCATTCATACGTCTATACAGCAGTTTCAAGGAGTACCAGCCATCCTGTTCATAAATAATGGTGACAATCATCTCATTAATCATCCATCTTGATAGTAATGATATCAGTGGTAATAATATTGGCAGAAGTGACTTTAATAAGTAATGACATTTGGTAGTAATGGTGTTGGCCACCAGTGGTTATGTTGGTAGTTATGATGTTGGCCATCAGTGGTTATGTTGGTAGTAATATTTGTTACAATAATAATAAGTAGTACCAGGTACTGTAATAATGTTGGATATGTTATCAATATCGGTGATCAGCCAACACAATTGCACTCTGGCATACCTAGAGCATAGCTCTCAACTTATTTAATTATATAAATCCTTATTTTTAACAACTGATTTTCATATTTCAATTAAAACATCTGTATTTATAAACCCCCCCCCCCCCAAAACCCCCATACATTAAAAATATTTTATTGCCCTCCAGTATGAGATAAATTTCAGCATTAATAATAATGACTCGGAAATGTAACACCAAATGGCCTTTTTTTAAAAACAAATTTGCAAAAAAAATATAAAAAATATTAAAATTAATAATTGAGTCTTTTGGGGCCCGAGATATCCATATCATTATGAAAAATCTGTACAAGTTGACACCTATGCCAGAGGTGCTTTCCTCAGCAGATAAGAAGATGAAGGTCAAGGTAAGCTGAATTGTGAACCAGCATCATAGAGCACATGGTTTCCCATAAGTGCTCAACTACCCAGTCAGTGGTTGACCAGATTGTGCCTGACTACAGTAATTTCTCAGTAGCAAGGGCACCACTCCTCAACATTTCCAAAGCATGATCCCTGGTCCCTACTTCCTGGTGGCTTGGTGAATCACAGCTGTAATTTTATTTCAGACTAGGAATAATAAGTTGACCAGAGTCTGCTAGTCAGCGGGTGAATGATTTAACATTACACTACAGCTACTCCCATCAGATGTTAAATGTATACCTACTGATGGTGCTCTAGCCCTACTGGCTAAACATATTCTTCATTCTGTCCTTCAGATGCCTAGCCCTAATCATGTCACACTTGAAATTAAATTTCACACTTACCGTTAACCTTTATTGATTGTAAATTCAGTGAGAAATGGAAACTAAAGAATGCATGTAGAATTAGGAGAATTAGATACAGAATTATGGAAAGAATTATATAAGGAATTAGGGAAAAAATTTATATGGGTTTAGGAGAAGAATTATATAAGAAATTGTGGGAAGAATTTGATATGGAATTAGGGGAAGAATTAGATTATGATTTAGGAGAATACTTTTGTATGGAATTTTAAAATTGGTAGCATATCCTATTTAGGACATCAACCCACCATTTTTTGCCTGTAGTGATTTTCTTCATGCAGCACTTCCTCTAATTCTTCACTGAATTATTATCAAATGTTTCTCTTAATTCCATATCAAATCCTTCCTCTAATTCCTTATGCCAATAAGGCCTAAGGAATAAGGGGAAGGATTTTATATGGAATTAGGAGAAGAAATGGATAAGGAATTAGAAGGATTTGATATGGAATTAGGAGAAAAGGATAAGGCCTATTTAATTAATAAAAACACATTAAAAATATCAATAAAAGATTAAGGATATGAGATATGTTCAAGATTTGTTGGATGAAAAAATAATATATCAACTTACGATGTCTGCTCGACCAAAGTAGGGGATGGTGATCTCAGCTGGTTCGTTGTTACCTAGTTGATAAATCTGTGGATGTAAGGTGATGTCAATTATGGAGTTAAGACCAACTGACATGATGTAGACTAAGAAGCTATGATCAAATGCAGTGTGACCAGTGATGACATGATCTAAACAGTAAGATTGAGATGACATGATCTAAACAGTAAGATTGAGATGACATGATGATACTAAATAAACTGAGCACGAGACCAGATTTCACAACATAAACAGTGAGGCTCAGGTCAGATTTAATAGAATAAACAGTGAGGCTGAGACTTTTCATGGCATAAACAGTGAGGCTGAGATAAGCGTTCATAGCATAAACAGTGAGGCTGAGACAAGCATTCATGGCATAAACAGTGGGGCTAAGACAAGAGTTCATAGCATAAACAGTGAGATTGAGACAATATTTCATGGTAAAACAATGAGGCTGAGACAATATTTCATGGCACAAACAGTGGGGCTGAGACACAATATTTCATGGCACAAACAGTGAGGCTGAGACACTATTTCATGGCACAAACAGTGAGGCTGAGACAATATTTCATGGTATAAACAGTGAGGCTGAGACAATATTTCATGGCACAAACAGTGAGGCTGAGGCAATATTTCATGATATAAACAGTGAGGCTGACAAGCGTTCATGAGACAGGAGTTCGTGATATAAACAGTGTGGCTTGGACAACATTACAATGAGTCAGAATTAATGCATATTTGAGTCTATATACACAGAACTGGACATATACTTTGTTTATACCATCTCAGCTTGTTTGGGAGGGGACTTTGTCAATTACCAAAATGGTAAGAAAGTGGTTGAAAAAACTGCTGCCTATCCCACACAGCATTAGGTTGGAGATGGAAGCAGTACCTGCAGTTTTCACTTGGCTGATGACGCAACCACCAACACCCTCAGTAGTTCTAAAAGACTCACAGAGTATACTGTACAAGATAGAAAAAATGCAGGATAAGAAAGGAGTCGGCCACTCTTTTCAACAATGCCTAAAGTATTCCATGGATCTACTGTTTAGGTCATGTGGGAGTCTGAGGCAACGAAGGAGCTGATGTACTGGCAGGTAAAACTATAGTGGATGGCAAAGTGATGAAAAGAGACCAAGCTGATCTCATTTGTGGAAACACTACAAAATGATGAAAAGGATGCGGAAATAGACAATGTACCAGTGAAGAGAATAAAAGAAATGTAGTGACCAGGGAAGATGGGAGAAAGTGCGTCCTCACTGGAAAGACCAGAACAACCCACAACTGACTGGGGTACTGAGCTTATATAATATTAGATGGCTGGTGGAATGTCAAAGAGATCATTTATGGGAATGCCCCTTGTGCAGTGATGCTGGTTCCTAATAAAGAACCATTTTGTGCTGATTCCATACTTGAAATATCTCAAATCACTAACCTTAAAATAGAAATTGCGATCATCCATTGTGATGGACACAGATTCCTCTCTATTACAATCTGCGTTGGTGACCACAGCAATCCGTTGTCCAGCCATGACTTGACTGGGTAATAACAGTCGTAGGTTGATCTGGAAATAATCTATCCAAAAGCCAGATCCTGCGAACATCCTCATTATAAAGTCTTCAGTACCCTGTGAAAAAAATGCAAATATGGGAGCATATGCTGTCTTGACATATATAGTATATATATATATATATATATATACACTATATGGTATACAGTTTTATTACAGTCTCAATTCATTCAAACATATACTACAGCACTGCCTCAGCTACACTGCTTACACAAACATATACTACAGTCCTGGCACAGCTTCACTGCTTACACAAACATATACTACAGTCCTGGCACAGCTTCACTGCTTACACAAACATATACTACAGCACTGCCTCAGCTTCACTGCTTACACAAACATATACTACAGTCCTGGCTCAGCTACACTGCTTACACAAACATATACTACAGCACTGCCTCCGATTCACTGCTTACACAAACATATACTACAGTACTGCCTCTGATTCACTGCTTACACAAACATATACTACAGTCCTGGCACAGCTTCACTGCTTACACAAACATATACTACAGTCCTGGCACAGCTTCACTGCTTACACAAACATATACTACAGTCCTGGCACAGCTTCACTGCTTACACAAACATATACTACAGCACTGCCTCCAATTCAGTGCTTACACAAACATGTACTTCAGTACTGCCTCAGCTTCACTGCTTCCAGACATACCTTTTGAGCTACAGGAGTGTCTCTGCAAACAAAATGGTGGGGAACTGACTTAAAACATGACCAATATCCAACTCGATGCTAGTGTGATTGATTTCAGAAGTTGTATAAGAGCAGTATACATGCATCATCAATTGTTGTGTATCCGGAACCTACAAGGACCGTCAACAAATTTCTCTATATGTGGTTAGGCACAGGAACCAGTTCTCTTGTACGGCTGGCAGACTATACTATAGATATGGTTACAGACGTCTACCCTTCAGTGGAGGTGATAGAAACACTGAATGTATTAGCTACCAACTCCGAAGTCAGATGTGTCTGGCCATTGCCGCAAATAAAACGGTGACACAATGCATTTCCATTCTCTGGACTACATCCTGCAGGAAATTTTGTAGGACCATTGTTCTACTATAAGAGAGATAATGTAGGAGTTTGAGAATGAATGGGAAAAAACCTCTATACATGACCACTACTGAACTACAGATATATATAATAATTGATCCCAGAAGAAGAAGTAAATATCCGAAGACAGATATTTGAAGAGCCGCGTTAGCGCAGTGGTTAGCGCACTGGCTTCGCATATGAGTGGTCCTGGGTTCATTCCCCAGTTGAGGCGGAAATGTTTTCAGATCGCAACGGCTCCCAGGTCGACCCAGCCTTAAATGGGTACCGGATTAATCTGGGAAGTAAAGACTGCGAGGGAGAGGAGATGGCTACCGCCCTCATTTGCAGAGCCTGTGAAATGTGAGATCGCTAACATCTCACACCCCTACGGCATTAATAAATGCTATGGGTTACTTTACTATTTGAAGTAATCACATTTTGGAAGGACATGATTGTGGATGGAGTTATTCCCCAGTCATTTGTTGAGAACACATCATGATGATGATGCTATTGACAATGTAAGAGATAGTAAATAGTTGACAGATTACTTACCATAAAATTACCGGCTTGACCTCCGGTGACTGGGATTCGAGGGATATTGTCACCATCTCCACTGGTGAATTGTTCAAAGTCAACGTTGACCACAGGTCTACAAACTGTCAAATGATCAGAGACAACCATGTATGTCAATAGCAGATGGATTCAAATGTTAATACAGTGTTAGTTCACATAGCTAATGTACCAGTACTTGAAGCAAACTCATAGGTGCGCAACCTCTTTCATCTGTTTTTTTTGAGTGATCCAATTGCTACTGGGCTTTTGCTCTTTTGATCAAATGATATCTCCAGATGTTTTTTAGTTGTTACTTTGTTCCATAGTGTACTCCATTTGTCTGGTCTTGGAGGAAGAAGACTTTTCCTGATATCATCTAGTGCAATATTATTTATCGATAAGCACAAATCGAGTCTGGTCATCCAAGAAGTCTTGGATGACAGGACTCGACTCGCTTGAGAACCAGTACATCTATCAATTTTGGTACAAGAGAGCCCTTTTTTAATCAATGCCCATCATTCTTACATATATATATATACATATACATATATATAAATACATATATATATATATACGTAAGAATGATGGGCATTGATTAAAAAAGGGCTCTCTTGTACCAAAAATGATAAATAATATATGATTGTGCACAAACAATATTTGGTTGTGTTCTGTCAATTCTCCAATTATGTTGTTTGACCTCTGACCTTTTGGTGTTTACTCTTCCGGCTTGTATCCATATTTAGCACATATGAATGTAGACAGTACTGTTGTGAATGTGTTCTTGATAAAGGCCTTTTGTTCAAAACATCAATTTTCATGTGTTATCATGTATCATATATGTTTCTAGTAATATTCAACCAATTAAGAGCTGCTGTAACTCCCTCTATCTCCATCCTCATGCTCGATGTGACAGTAGAATATGCTGAATATTTCTCAACCAACTTCACGCCGTTTCTGTAGGCAACAAAACCTCAACCGCTGATGATATACCATGTACAACCATCTATGTGTTAACTAGGAACTAGAACTCTAGTTCAGGGTGCATCGTTATCTTTCGAGACATAGAAAGAGGTGACTAAGAAAATTGGGGAATGGGCAGACAGCCTATCACCTGTGAAAAAAATGATTATTGTTACATATTGTCTCAATTTCTTACTTTTGTCTTCTATCACATTATCACCATTGTTGAGGAGAAGATGCAGGCCAGTGGACATTGAACCTTTGTCCTTTTGGGGCAGACTCTTATGTGATGGGGAATGCTGGATGTGCCATGGCTGTAGATGGGTCAACAAAACTGACAAAATAATGAGGTGTTAGTTAGCCCAGAGGTGTTAGTCAGCCCAGAGGTGTTAGTTAGCCCAGAGGTGTTAGTTAGCCTAGAGGTGTTAGTTAGCCTAGAGGTGTTAGTTAGCCGAGAGATGTTAGTTAGCCGAGAGGTGTTAGTTAGCCGAGAGGTGTTAGTTAGCCGAGAGGTGTTAGTTAGCCCAGAGGTGTTAGCCCAGAGGTGTTAGCCCAGAGGTGTTAGTTAACCCAGAGGTGTTAGTTAGCCGAGAGGTGTTAGTTAGCCCAGAGTTGTTAGTTAGCCCAGATGTGTTAGTTAGCCCAGAGGTGTTAGTTAGCCCAGAGGTGTTAGTTAGCCCAGAGGTGTGTGCTGCGGTCCAGGCTGCATGTGGTAATCGTGGAATATTGACACACTGGAACGTCTCCCTTCAAGGACTAAACATGCATCCATAAATCTCCCTTACACATCCATGCCTTTGAGACCTTATAAGAGTATGGGTGTCACCTCAGTTATAGAAATGAGAAAAGCCTGTCCCTTTGTCAGAAAAGCTATGGGCTATCAAGAGCTACCTGCTTACTGCTAAAGATATTATTTTATCATCATCATCATAATGGACAGTGAAAAGATGAATTAAGTGATAAGAACAGTCAACTTTGATGAAGGTTAGCTCTTAAATGACATTATAACAAAAAGTTGAGGTTTCTTAAAGCCATATAAAAGACATAACAGCACGGAAAAGTTAGTAATGGAAGGTATGGTTGGTGGTAACAGGGGGTAAGAGCCACCTAAGACGACGTTGGATAACAGACATTTTAGCGTGTTTAAACATGCCTTAGCTTGCGCAGACCAACCAACTCAAAATTGTGAATCATCCATAATGATAACTATACTTTGTGTGTTTCTACAACTATTTAAAAAAAAAATTGTAAGCATATATTGTACTAATTGTATATATTAGCTTATATCAACAGTGGAAACAATTTTCTGCGCATACACGGAAATATACAGTGTTCTCTGATGCATTTCTCCTCTGTTCACAAGATGCTGCACCATTTTTGACTGTAGTGCGTCATGTAGCTCTATTTTGCGCAAGTTATTCCCATGTATCCCATATAATTAGCCTTGGTCTAATTCAAAGGCTTTCAGTGAGGTCTTTAACTAGTCCATGTAGCACTTCTTTTTGGCCACCTCATATTATTTACTAAATTACTGACAGGTATATGCATTCCATATATATATATATATATATATATATCTACCTTCATTAGACAAAGACGTTGGACTTACATCAGCCATGTTCTCAGAATGAACAGCCTAAGAATTCCCCAACAGTCACTATATTGGGTGGCACCTGGAGTAAGAAGAAGAGGGAGACCTAGAGAAACTCTACGAAGAACGATTAATAGAGAAGGCATGTCAATGAACCTAAACAACACGCAACAATTGAAATACCTGGCAACACAAAGACAGAAATGGAAAGCTATGGTTTCTGCCCTATGAAACGCCTATGGCCCTGGAGGAACATAACATAACATAACATATGCATTCCATCAACTAATAAACTCAGTATGATATTAAGTTAGTTACTGACTTACCGACTGGTATTGGGTTCGGTCTTGCAACACACAGACACTGTGTCAAGTTCATGATGTCTGTAGGATGGCAGTGATATAGTTCCAAAGGTTTCAAATAATGGAAAAATTCATTTGGATTGTTTGGATTCACATTGAAAGGGCATCTATCTGTGGTAAAGATTCAATCATATCACATGTCAGAGAGGTTGACACAAGAATTAAAAAGATAAACTATATAAATTATGAACTTACAGCAATTTCTAAACACAAATCTATCCTGATGGAAACCAAAAGGCAAAACATAAATTCGATCTTCATACCAACATTGTGCTATCAATATCAGATGTGGACAATAACTAAAGGACAAGAGAGAAAGCTTACTACGTGTGAAATAAGATGTCTAAGAAAAGCAGTCTCTCCCCATACCTGTTCAACATCTACGCTGAAAGTATAATGAGGAACGTGAGAGAAGACATACACAACACTGACTACCACGCTTTAAACATAGGTGGATTCCTAATCCTGGAACTACGCTACGCAGACGACACAGTACTTCTTTCAAACGATATAAAGGGATTGGAACAACTAATCAAGAACACAAAGAAATATAGCGAAGCACAAAATTTGTATTTAAACACGCAGAAAACAAAAATCATGTCAACAGATCATGTCAACACAACAACCAAAAATCAGAATAGACAATACCGAGATAGAATGTGTGGATAAATTTGAATACTTAGGAGCAAACATCAACGGTGCAGGAGACTGCATGGCAGAAATAAGGAAGAGATTGGCAATGGCATATTGCAAAATAACACAGCTGAAAAACATATGGAAAAACAACAAAATAGAAACGAAAGTGCTAATGTTACGAACTTTTATTTTTCCGGTTGCAACATACGGCTGTGAAACATGGACTCTAAGTAAAACAGCAGAAAAAGAAGATCAACGCCTTTGAGCTGAAATGCTACAGAAAGATACTTAGAATATCATGGAAGGATAAAATCAGAAACTCAGATATTATAAACACATTGAATATTCCAGAGTGTTGGTTACTAAACACAATAACAAAAAGAAAACTACGCCTGTTTGGTCATATAAAGAGACATAACTGTTTAGAAAGACAAATAATGGAGGGAAGAGTACCTGGGAAGAGGAGAAGGGGCAGACCAAGAAGACGATGGACTGACGACATTAAAGATAATATGAATACATCGCTAGAAAATGCAAGCCACATCGCCCAAGACAGAGAGAGGTTCAGAGAGTTCATTGGGAAGACAACGTTCTGGAAGGAATACGTCACATGACAAGAAAAGCAGCAAACAGAACAAGAGGAGATGTGAGGAGTGAAGAGATTACAAGGACTGGTGAAACAACCACTGTGGTTAAATATATTGTGTAGGTGTCAGTAGCCACATCAATAAAGATATAGACAGAATAAAAATTGTTAAGCATGCTTGACCATGGTTAATTTTAAGCTTAGTGACCTGTGCATAAGTATGAGAACCAGTTCTTGTACTTCTAGCCATATGGTTACAGAACCAGTTTTTGTACTTCTAGCCATATGGTACAGAACCAGTTCTTGTACTTCTAGCCATATGGTTACAGAACAAGTTCTTGTACTTCTAGCCATATGGTTACAGAACCAGTTTTTATACTTCTAGCCATATGGTACAGAACCAGTTCTTGTACTTCTAACCATATGGTTACAGAACCAGTTCTCTCGTACGGCTAGCCTACTTCTAGCCATATGGTTACAGATGTCCACCATTCAATGCAAGTGGTTAAAACATTGAATGTATTAGTTACCAACAGACATCAGGCATGTAGGGCCATTGCCGCAGATAAACTGGCAACACAGTGCATTTCCATTCGCTGGACTATGTCCTGCTGGAAATTTAGTTGGAAAATCCTGCTACAGGAGAGATCCAATGGGAGTTTGAGAATGAGCTAATTATATATATATATATATAAATATATATATATATATATAGCACACCTGTTATTCTTTATCAAAATGTGAACTCTTAGTTCGGCCACACACGAGGCATTTCAGCTATTGTAGTCCTGAAGGGGTGTTACAGACCTGACATATTTATTACCCAGCGGTGAATGAAATAATTCGCGTGGAGGCTTGGATTTCGCTTCTGGTTCAAAGATACCGTTTCTCAATTGCAATTATGCTCATTTTATACAGCAGCCAGAGTTTGTGCATTTGCAAGCACCATCAACATTCTCCATCCTCATATTTTTGTACAAGTTCTATTAGATTGTCATTGTTGTTGACCAGTGCACATTCAATATTTATACAGGTAAGTCAATTTCATTATTCTTCATGTTAATTTAGTAGACCTAATATCATTACCTTACATACAGTGTCAAATTTGTTAGATCATCGTGTACCATAAGAATGTGCAAAATAAACCTATTATGCCATGATCAAACACTAGTTTAGCATGTATATCTAATTAGATCTAATTTTACTTGTGCAAATATGATTGAAATTAGTTACATTGCGCAATTAGATCATGTAAAAGATTCATTCATTGTGTAACATTAACGCTATGAATTTGTTCTGTGTGATAGTTATCAATCGCAGTTGGATCCCCACAACCGTTCGAATAAGTTCATTGCATGCTACACATACACAGAATAATAATTTGCTTACTAGCATAATAAGTATATGTTATACGTTTCTTTTGTGAGAATGTATTAATAATATTTTTAAATTTATTTCAAAACAGGATGGATCACTGCAGTTCACTACACATGCGATTTTTGAATGATTTGTGCAGAATTTGTGTAGGAAGAACATTATCTAAGAAAGATAAAAGGATGCAGAAGAAACCACGGTCCTGTAGCTTATATCAAAGTGACCTGGCTAGTATTTATGGGATACATATCATGGACGATAGTGAAACAAAAAATTCAACCATATTGTGTGTCAAATGTGTAATGCGAAATCATAAACTCAAAATCAACAAGGATAGTAAATCTCTAGCTCGAGTCAAATTGATGGCTACTAACAGTGCCCATATCTGGATGGAGTTTCATCCTAACCTAACTGTTTTAGAATGTTCCGTGTGTAGTCATCATCAAAGTATGAACTGTGGCAGCATAAAAAGAAAGAGAGTTTTTGATAATTCTGATAATGTTCATGATCATGATGTATCTGTGCCTGTGTTATTTCCTGCTACAGAAACAGAGGAAGATATTCTAATGTCAGTGACGGCAATAATAACATCACAAGATGGAAAGGGTACAGTCTAGCAGAGTGCATCATCAAAACAAGAGGCAGGGGATGTTGAGATCATTTGCAGCCAACCTTTGTTGCAGAAATGGTACTAGATGATGTCTACCTGCCATGTTTCTGGCTTGCCTCCCCTGATTTCACCAAGGAACAATTGAAGGGTATCTCTTATTTCCCTTGAAATTTCTAATTGCAATTGAATTGACAGTGGGCGTGAACAGTGAACATACCCACCTCTGGTTTATTAATATCTCCTAAAAACTAAAAGTTTGTCCAGTCTCAGGTGTGATATATTTTGAAAGATTGGAATGGTTAGGCCATTTAATAAGAATGAATCCATATTGGTCAGGAGCAAGTGCATAAAACATGAGAATGTAAACAGAAAGATACAGAGGAAGACTAGGAAGAAAGTGGATTGAAGGAGTTACCGACGTACTAGGAAGTCAAAATATTTTCTGCATATCAAACAACCAAATATGCCATAGCCCGAAAAAAACCAATAATTCACTTCAACAAGTTGAAACAGACAGATTCAACAAGCAGAGACCACACAGGCAGAAAACATTCAACAAACAGAGACCACACAGGTAGAAAACAGACAGATTCAACAAAGAGAGACCACTCAGACAACAGACAGATTCAACAAATATAGATCATACTGACAGGCAAAAGAAAAAGACGAAAGTCTCATGTTTACCATTTACATTGTTGCCATCACTAGGACACACAGTATTGTTTACTCCACAAGAGACTGGGCACGAGCTATCGTCCACACACTGCAATGATCCAGGATCAAATCTTTGACCAGCTGAACAGCACATTTTAGAAGTCAGTGTCCCATTTAACCCACACTGCCAGTAAGACTGACAAGTCGAGCGGTCAGGGTATCTAGCATTGGCAGGCAGTGTCCTACATTGATCTTATAGAAAAAAAAATAGAAAAAGAAAACAATTATAATGTAAATAATAGATAATGATACACAAGGTTCGAACCCAGTCAATCTAAGTGACAACTCCTCCAGCCTTGAAAGGCAGTGAAACTAACTTCGCCAACACTATCATATCTTCTTTATCTTCTACTAGTTTATGCCAGGTGGTGTTGGTTATCATGTTTATCCACAGCCTTCTGTTTTGTGTGCTGTCAATCATTTATTATATCCCATGCTGTGTGGCATTTGTTATCATGTCTGTCCACAGCCTTCTGTTTTGTGTGCTGCCAATCATTTATTATATCCCATGCTGTGTGGCATTTGTTATCATGTCTGTCCACAACCTTCTGTTTTGCTTGTTGTCAATCATTTCCAATACTGATGTTCTCCCATGCCACAATGCCAAATTGTCCAGCATCTATCTTTCTATATCATTTTTGTGCGAGCAGTTGAACTGGATTTCCATTGTACACTTCCTCCTTCTTCTATTCTGCATGTATTCTCACACTCCTGCTCGTTAACTGGGTGTAGTCAAGAGAACGTAATACACTTATGATGACACATCCGACAAACATGGAGTTTGGATTACCTGACCTAAGAGGTGGGTCAGCCCACCCCACCCTGAAATTACTGTAGTCGCATCTTACAACATGCATGGCAGGTCACAGTGTTGATATTCTATGCTCCACTTTCAGAACTGGCTAAAAATGATCAACTTCCTTCTGTTTCACTTTTTAGTGTCCATCTGACCTCTCCTCTTCTACTGTAACATCTCCATATACATGATTAAGAACCAGCAAAACTGCACAAGAGACATTCCCATAAGTGCTCTGCTTGCCATTCCATCAGCCATTTTGTTAACTGTGATACTCAAGTATGCTATTTGATTCATATTTTGATATATACACAATTTTTTTGGATATAGTGTAGCCTGGGGTAAAGAGACACATGGGGTAAAATGACGCAGCAGACTTTTTTCAAATCTATGAGTTCTTCTGATACTGTACATGACTAGATCAGATGGCAACATTCCAATCTTTAACACAGCAAAGTTTGATAGGTCAAGGATTAGTCAATTTTCAACAATTCAGATTAATATGTTTTCACTATGTTCGATCTATTTTTATTTTTAATCTTCTCGCACTCCGTCTGCTGTTATCATTACTATCATGATTTTAAAAAAAATGTTTACACTTAAATATATGTTATGTTCCTCCAGGGCCATAGGCGGCGCATAGGGCAGAAACCATAGCTTTCCATTTCTGTCTTTGCGTTGCCAGGTCTTTCAATTGTTGCGTGTTGTTTAGGTTCATTGACATGCCTTCTCTATAAATGGTTCTTCGTAGAGTTTCTCTAGGTCTCCTTCTTCTTCTTACTCCAAGTGACACCCAATATAGTGACTGCTGGGGAATTCTTAGGCTGTTCATTCTGAGAACATGGCCGATGTAAGTCCAACGCCTTTGTCTAATGAAGGAAGATATATAGGTTTGTTTGCTTTCCTCTCTTATAGTAGTGTTAGATTTAAAGTCACTCCACTTAACATTCAGAATGGTACGCAGGCATTTGTTTTCAAAGGCGTCGAGTCTCTTATCTGTGGCTTTTGTGGCTTTCCAACTTTTGCATCCATATGATAGAATAGGGATGATGTTGGAGTTAAACAACCTGAGTTTTGTGGTGTTTCTTAGTGTGTTTGACGTCCAGATGTTACGTAGTTTATTGAAAGCATCCGCTGCAAGGGTAATACGGTGTAAAATTTCTTTTGATGAGTCTCCATCCACTGCTAGATTGGTGCCTAAATATGTACAATTGTTGACTTTTAATAATGGAACATTTTGAATTTCTATGTTGTCGTTGGATCTCTTGAAATCTAGTATATGAGTTTTTGATGTGTTGATTTTCAACCCTATCTGATTTGAGTAGTGTTGGAGATTGTCAAGCTTAGATTGAGCATCTGTGTGGTTTGGGCTCAAAAGGGCCAGGTCATCTGCGTAGTCAAGATCTTCGAGAATGGTATTATTAATCCATTTTATTCCTGTCAGCTCATTTTCAGTGCTCTTTCTCATGACCCAATCAATAGCGACGCAGAAAAGTAATGGGGACATGATGCATCCCTGTTTAACGCCCGTATCAACTTGGAATCATTCTGACTTCTCAGTGTTTGTTTGAACACAGCAATGTGAGTTGGTGTAAAATGCCTTTATAACATTGATTATTTTAGTAGGAAAACCGTATTGCTGTAGAATATTCCATAACTTAGGCCGATGAAGACTATCAAATGCTTTTTCAAAGTCAACAAAGTTGATTATGAGCGGGGATTGAAATTCGAGTGATTCTTCAATGATGATGCGAAGAGAAAATATGTTGTCTGTGCAGGAGCGAGCTGATCTAAAGCCTGCTTGTTCTTCTCTGAGTAGTTTATCAACAGCATTCTTTAATCTTTCCAAGATGATGCTTAGGAAGACCTTGCCTATGACTGATAATAGGGTTATACCCCGCCAGTTGTTGCAGTCTGACTTAAATATATGTTCTGTTGTTAAGTAATTAAGCAAAATATCTTGTCAGGCTTCTTTGCTTTTTCACCTGAATTTATTATAGTTGCTAAAAATGTGATTTTGGGGCAAAGTGTCGCATTCAAAATGTATGAAAAACGTTAAAAGTACAACACTTTGTCCTCGGCTGCAATACATATTTTTTTGGGAAAAGATGGAAAGCTTCTACGCAATTTGTTGACCAGGTTTCAACTTTGTTGAGCTGGTTACATTGTCCGTATGCCAGATGAACATCTTCCAAAGACGCCTGTGTGTTGCCGGGGCCCGAAAAGGGAGAAAAGAATAGCAACACTGTATACCTTCCAAGCATGTCGTAAAAGGCGACTAAGGAGGTTATGGGATGGAGTTGGCTGTCCCATCCCATATAGGGTGAGTGACCCAAAGCCAAGCTGAAGTTGGATGTATATTATATTAGTTTGGATATAAAACAATAGATATGCAATAAGTATAGGTATTTATGAGGATTTTAACAATGTTGCCATACACTGCTCATGTATTAGGGTCGTCAAGAAGATATATATGCGATTTTGAAAATGGCATTTTGCGATTTTCCCCTGAAATTTCAACTTCACAACTTGCTCACAACTGTCATATCACACATACAACAACAAAAAAAACATGATCATATTCACTATTCACTTCTTTATTTAGATATGCAAAAATTATTGTGATATCTTTTAAAACAATAAAGTTATGACGTTTTCAAAACACCCACCATCAATAACGCAAATTTTCCAAAAAAGAATTCAGGCCCAAGGGGATGTTTCTTAATTTTTAATTCAGGGCTCTAAAGGTTAATGGATAGTTTAAGGATGCCTGATAGGAGGCATTCCAATGACACAGTATCCCAGTTCTGCAAGAAGTGATGCATATACGCCTGGGCCAACTAGTTGAGCATTATTTCTTCAGATCTGTTAACTCATCAGCCATTATGTCACCCTAGCATTCCTTGCCATGTTCTCTCCGTCATCCATGGAGACCATTTGACAGAAGGCAAAAGTAAAAAATTGGGTCAAAATATGCAGTGACAATGACTTCGTCACAGGTTGTCAGTCTATCTGTCAACTTTTCTTAGTCGCCACCTCTAAAGAGACAGTGGCCCTATTCTTTGCATCCTGAACTAGAAGTCCAGGCTCTAGTTCCAACATCAGCATGATTATATACACACACACATACAAACACAAATGTGTGTACACATACACAATGAAAAAAAGGGTTAAAAAGACAAGAGGATTGACTTCCCTGTACTCAGTTTCCCATACATATTTTTTCACTCTCAACGAAGCGGCACCCAGTCTGCCGAGAGTACAACTCATAGCATGTAACTCTGTAGCTTCAAGGGATAATCCATAGGGATCTCTGAACAAATCCACCTTGTACACAAGACAACATGAGCCTGATTTGAACCCATGACCTCTTGAACACAAGGCGAACAACTTAACCACTACGCTAGGAAGATCCCACACACAATAAACTCACCTTGATCGCAATATCCATTCCACAGAAAATCACAGCCCTTCCAGCCATCAGGTCTAGTAATGTAGAATGTTCCCAGAGGGCAGGACATGATGGAGGGCACAAACACAGTGGGTCGAGATGAAGAGTTTGTCCCACTGTCCACAGGGGCACAGCTAACAAACAAATCACAGTAACCTACAACCCCGGCATGATACTGTCCATTATCGTAGTAGCAATCATTGCATAACTCAGCTGTAAAATAGAAACAAAAACTGGCAATAGGGCCTACGTGTATTTTTATCAATGAATTTCCCAATCAATGAATATATTAAATAATATACACAAATACATACATATATAAATATGGCTCTGTAAATAGATATATATTTGAGAAAGCATTGGCAAACTACAGAACGTATTTATATTGTTTAAAATATAACTCATTAAATCATTAGGTACCATGCCGGCTGGCATAGGCGATCATGGCTCTCCACAGCACTCTATCTCCAGTATTATGTATCAAGATCGTTGTTGTTTCCCTGTCCTGCCAGGTTGTTATACTGTCTAATATGTTCTCACATTGTCGTCATCTGTCTAATTGCCTTCAATCTTGCCTGTTGTGGTTATGTTCTCCAAACCTCCTAATCACTATAGTCAAAAAACAGTGGGTTGATGGCTACATCCTGAATAAGATATGCTACCAATTTATATATATATCCACTAATTCATGGAACTTTTTGAAGCTACCTCATAGATATAGGCCTATTCAGGCAAATAAAATATTTTGGACACATTAAAAGACATGACATCTTATTGAAGACCTTACTTGAGGGTAAAGTCAAAGGGAAGCGAGTTAGAGGTAGGCAGAGATACAAGTGGGAGAGTAACATCACACGTTGGACAGGTTACAGTCTAGCAGAGTGCACCACCAAGACAAGAGACAGGAGATGTTGGAGATACGTTGCTGCCAACCTTCGTTGCGGAGACGGCACATAATGATGATGATGAGGTGACAGATTCAGAGTTTAGTCTTCTTTATGGATGTATGGAAGGACCAATGGTGGGTGAGTTAATCAGCTACAACTAAGGACATACTTTGAGATGTTTTATCTATCATCATCTTGGGTGGCTCATTCCCTGTTACCAGCAACTATACCTGTCATTACTAATTTTTCCATGTTGTTGTGATTCTTTATATGATTTTTAAAAAACCCCTCAGTTTTCTTGTTATAATTTTGTTTATGAACCAACCTTCTTCCATACTTAATGTTATTATCACTTCTTGATTAGTATTTTTTCTCTGTCCATGGTATTCTCAAAATCCTTCTGAAAGAATAACTGAATTAATGAAAGAATAAATAATGCTTGAAGGATATAAAGGGTGTTTTTTCCTTCTGTATTAATGTTCAGAATGCAGGGCTTGAGAGTGAAGAGTGGAATTGCCAGAATCAAGTAGCATGTAAAACAATAAGAGGAGAACTGCAGCCTAGTTGAAAGTGAGCTTGCTGACTATCACACAGTCACAGTGTGTCATGTTCTAACCTAGTTGAAAGTGAGCTTGCTGGCTATTATCGGGTTACAACATGCCAGGTTCTGACCAAGTTGATTGTGAGCTTGCTATCACACAGTCACAGTGTGTCATGTTCTAACCTAGTTGAAAGTGAGCTTGCTGGCTATCATCGGGTTACAGCATGCCAGGTTCTGACCAAGTTGATTGTGAGCTTGCTGACTATCACACAGTCACAGTGTGTCATGTTCTAACCTAGTTGAAAGTGAGCTTGCTATCACACAGTCACAGTGTGTCATGTTCTAGTCTAGTTGAAAGTGAGCTTGCTGACTACCACTGGGTTTACAGCAAGGCAGGTTTGAAATCTACACATACAAAAACTTTGTGTTTTCTTGCAAAGTTGTGATAGGAGAGTTATGATTTCTCGCCTGACACTCCTCCAGTTGCATCATCTGTAAAAGGGTACCGGAAGCATTGGCTAGGGAAGGTAAACACATCAAGGAAGAGAACAAGCCATCCCACATAATAGTTACTGTTGCGGCTTAGTATATGAAAAGTTATCGTTATTCCGGATGGCAGGCTGCTAGCATGGGACCTACTGTTATAACATCTACCGGTATCTTTATAATAGTAATAATAATAATAATAATAATAATAAGTGTGGCTTTTTTTGTTATTTCTAGAGTGGCACCGCTATGACCCTAAGGGGTTTATGGGTTTAATGAATGAATCACTTTCTATTGCTGAAACACCATGACTTGAGATCAATTACCTTGTAAGCGGATCTCACACCTGGGTCCTGCAAAACCAGATGCGCACAAGCAGACACACTGTCCATGACAATCCCTGTAAGCCGGTTGATTGTTCTCACAAGAATACTCACTACCGGAGCAGTACTGTAGAGCTGAGTTTGTACAAAAATGTGTTTGAATTAAGACTATAACAATCTACATTCTTTGATAATCACAGATGACATGTCAATGATTGCAAAAATAATGGAGATGTCTAAGATTACACAAATTAAGAAGATGTCTAAGATTTTTATAAAAATAATGGAGATGTCTTCTTCTTCTTCAGCGTTCATTCTCAAACTCCCGCTGGATCTCCCTTGTAGCAGAACCATTATCCTACCAGATTTCCAGCAGGAAGTAGTCTAGAGAATGGACATGCATTGTGTCATCATTTTATTTGAGCCAATGGCTCGACACATCTGTCTTTGGCAGGATGGAGATGTCTAAGATCACAAAAAGGGGATGTCTATAATTGCAAATATAAAGATGTCTAAGTTACATGAAAATATAAAAGATGTCTAAGATTACAAAAATAAAGGAGATGTCTAAGGTAAAATAATAATGGAGATGTCTAAAGATGACAAAAATAAAGGAGATGTCAATTATTAATATAATGTGCATAATTCTGGCATATTGTTGCAACCCATATTCTTTAATGGTTGTTCTGTGAAGTGTTTCTCGTGCACAACCTCTCTTTCATTTTCCATTTGGAACCCATTTTAATGCTTGTAGTGGCAGTCTGTTCCCATTCATTCTAAGTCAAGTCTGTTTCTGTAACATTGTTTTTTTTACAATAACAGTATTAACTTAAAAAGTATATTCGGGTTTTTAGAGATCTGGTACCGATCATTGGAGTGTTGTTTATATTTCCAGATATTTAATTACACTAGACTAGATGTTCGCTGTTCAAAAATGAAGCAAAGAATAGTGACACTTGTACATTTCATGCATATCATAAGAAGTGACTAAGGAATTGGGTGTGGCGGTTAGCTATCCCCTGACTGTAAAAGAAACTAAGCCAAAAACTCAAACACACATCAAGAAGACCAGCGGAAAACATTGTAAGACAGGAATTGTTTTTGGCACCCACATGGAAGGAGGAAGACCAAGAAGTGCCAGATGGAAAGAATTTGACGTAGAGACACAAAGGCTTTGTAGAATATGTAAACAACTAAAAGCAATAGCGAAAGATAGAACAACATAGCTGTCAACTAGTACAGATTTTTCATATTGATACAGATCACACCTCAAAAAAACCTCCCAAAAATTATTATTATTTTTTAAAAAAGGTAATTTGGTGTTAAATCTTCAATAATTACTACTAATGCTGAGGATTGTATCTTATACACACATATTCATGCAGAAAAAAAATATATATAAAATAGGTCTTTTAGTGCTAAATACATATCTTTTTTTATGAAATACAGATATAATTTATTAAATATGCAAATTTATGGACAAATAAGTTGACAACGATGGAACAAGATGGAGGAGGTTTGTTGAGGACCTATTCTTCACAGGGAGCTAAAAGGTGCATAGATAGACCTGATAATAACAACAATTTGTTTTCATATTCATTGTGACACAGAAAATTCAAAGCTGTATATTGCAGTAAGTAAGTAAAAAGTCAAGTAACCCATAGCATTTATTAATGCCGTAGGGGTGTGAGATGTTAGCGATCTCACATTTCACAGGCTCTGCAAATGAGGGCGGTAGCCATCTCCTCTCCCTCGCAGTCTTTACTTCCCGGATTAATCCGGTACCCATTTAAGGCTGGGTCGACCTGGGAGCCGTTGCGATCTGAAAACATTTCTGCCTCAACTGGGGAATGAACCCAGGACCACTCATATGCGAAGCCAGTGCGCTAACCACTGCGCTAACGCGGCTCCCTTATATTGCAGAACAACCATCAAAGAGGGTATGGCTATAGGTCTTAGCAACATGCAAGAATTACACACAATAGCATCGCATCGCTCAAACTGGAGGGCACTGGTTTCTGCACTATACGGTTTGAGAACCGGATGCACTGTATTTGATGCTGAAGAAGCATAGATAGATATCCTGAATTAGATTTTTTTTACAAATTCTTGAATAAGCTGAATTTGATGTTTCAGAAATAAAATTGCTCTAGATGAAGCCTGTAGATAAGGAAGGGGGTTCAAACACATACACCTCCCTCCCCAATTGTTATCAAATGAGAACGTGACTTTTAGTACTAGGAACTTGGCAAAAAAACCAACCCTCTACTCCCCCCTCCCATGTGTGATTTTTCCCACAAAGTCATAATAAAATTTATCACCAAAAGAAAGAATTGACAGGCGGGAAAAATAAAAATATTGTTATTTAGGTAAACCCCCCCCCCTCAATGATGGATCTATGACCCTGCTGGATTGTTGGTCAGTAAATTGTTAATAGAGAAATTTTAAATGTTAGTGTTACCACACTGATTGCTGGTGATGTTGTAGATATGGTTGCTGTTGAGGCATTGGCAACCGCAGTTGGTTGTTCTTCTAGAATCAGCTGGACACACATTGTTACAAAATTGACCATCTGCAAACAAAATAAATAAAGAATTTGTGAGGTACTAGTAAATTCTTCAAGGTTTTTTAATGCAGGTTTATCTTTGGACTAATATAATAATCTTTAACAGCTAGACCATTAGGGCTATTCTTCTTCTTCATTCTTCTGTCTGTCCTCAAACACTGTGAGCTGTACGATTCCCTTCCTCAATTATCATCATGCTACATTACCTATAGCTTCAATATTGTTTCAATCCGCGGGAATTATGGGAAATTCATTTTTACTTCCTATATGCAATGGGGTAGTTTCTCCAGAGCTTTATTAAATACACAGAAGACACCAACTATCAGCGGTGTGCACTACTTTGAAAAGAAACCTCCACCCCTGAGGGAGTTAATCCTAGGGGTTTGTGGCTTCTCTACATGTCCAAAACATACATAGTTGGAATCATGAGCTTCAGCTCCCTTATCAAGCACCTTTTCCTGTCAGATTTGTCCCCAGCAACACAGCTCTGAGCCATGGTCACTGCTATGGGTGGGGCAGCCAGCTATGCATTCCGCGCCATCAAGGGGACTCTTCAATTATGCAGAACTAATATGTTTGCTGATTCTGGCCTCTCCTAGCAATTGTCACATCCTGCACAGAGTTGATTTTCAGCTCATGCCATGTGCCACCTGTTCACAGATAAGGCATCATGTACTCACTGCAGCTAGAGCCATGTTCTGGGATGGAGTTCATCTGGTATCCCCTATGTAAATATGCAATGCTGTGTTCTGTGAATGTTGCACCACAAAGGGAAATGCAATTGTACAGATACAATTCTATACGGCATCTTCTTCTTCTTCTTCTTTCGTTCACTTGAAACATGTCTATATCTGTAATTCTGTCTCCTTAATAAAACTCACACTTGAAACATGTCTATATCTGTAATTCTGTCTCCTTAATAAAACTCACACTTGAAACATGTCTATATCTGTAATTCTGTCTCCTTAATAAAACTCACACTTGAAACATGTCTATATCTGTAATTCTGTCTCCTTAATAAAACTCACACTTGAAACATGTCTATATCTGTAATTCTGTCTCCTTAATAAAACTCACACTTGAAACATGTCTATATCTGTAATTCTGTCTCCTTAATAAAACTCACACTTGAAACATGTCTATATCTGTAATTCTGTCTCCTTAATAAAACTCACACTTGAAACATGTCTATATCTGTAATTCTGTCTCCTTAATAAAACTCACACTTGAAACATGTCTATATCTGTAATTCTGTCTCCTTAATAAAACTCACACTTGAAACATGTCTATATCTGTAATTCTGTCTCCTTAATAAAACTCACACTTGAAACATGTCTATATCTGTAATTCTGTCTCCTTAATAAAACTCACACTTGAAACATGTCTATATCTGTAATTCTGTCTCCTTAATAAAACTCACACTTGAAACATGTCTATATCTGTAATTCTGTCTCCTTAATAAAACTCACACTTGAAACATGTCTATATCTGTAATTCTGTCTCCTTAATAAAACTCACACTTGAAACATGTCTATATCTGTAATTCTGTCTCCTTAATAAAACTCACACTTGAAACATGTCTATATCTGTAATTCTGTCTCCTTAATAAAACTCACACTTGAAACATGTCTATATCTGTAATTCTGTCTCCTTAATAAAACTCACTGTCTTTTGTAGTTCATACAGTGTCCCATAGAGCTTTGATTCCAGTGTTGTTTCCTCTGGCCAATATGTCTGCCTCAGCGTTTCATGCTCAGAACACTCTTGAAGTATATGTTTGGCACTCTGTGCTGCCTGTCCACATGTACACATGGCCGTGTTGCCAATCTTGAACTTTGTATACATGTGACTGCGGAGTCGGTTGTGTCCTGTTCTGAGACGTAGAATTATAACTTGTTCTGGTCTGTTCATAATATGATAGTCATCTTGTGTTGGTGTTTGTGGCTTTCTTATTGACTTGATCATCTGTTTTTTCTGATGGTAGGTGATTGGTATATCTGGTTGGTCTTCGGCAGCACCTTCCTTAGCCAGTTGGTCTGCTTTTTCATTTCCTGGTATTCCACAGTGAGAGGGTATCCACTGCATGGTTACCCTATACTGGTAAGACAATTCGCTAAGTAGTTTTTTCAAGTCTGTTAGTTTTTCAGACTGGAGAGCTTGAAGCACTGACCTTGCATCTGTCAGGAATACCACAGGCTATAAGGCATCTAAATCAGGGAAGCCTCACAATGTTGGCATGTCACCTACTGAGAGTTTACTGTTACATATATGGTTGGTCTGATAGGCCAATAGTGAGACCTTCAGACCTTCCACAAGAGGAAAACATCACAATATTGTGCAGACATTATAGTGTGCTGCCAGCCAATGAAAAGCATGGATTATTTTTTTTAAACTAACCAAGATAAGTGACTTTTCATTGTTCAGCAGGATCTATATTTGGAGAAGGATGTGATTCAGATTACTTAAAAGCAGGCATGAATAATGATCACATCTCAACTTCTGCTGGGAGAAGTTAATGTTTGTGTTTTGTTTGTTGAATGTATGAGGGACGGTTATTTTGAATCAGAATTGAACATGAGCTGGCAGATTCTGGATGAATTTAGATAATAATGAAAACACAATTTCTTTTCTAGTTTAAAATGTGATAGATGTGTTTTCTGTGTCAGAGGAGTAGTCTAGTTGATAGTGAACTTGCCTACTATCACAGGGTTATAGCATACCAGGTTCAAAACCACGTCTGGACAAACGAAAATCCGGGTCAGAATTTCTTGCCTGACACGACTCTTTCTTCCAGTTGAACCAGTTGAAAATGGGTACGAAACACATGAATTGGGGAACGTAAACACAGCAAGGAAGGGAACTGACCACCTCACTTACTGATAATAGTTGCAACGGCTTAGTACATGAAGAGTTATCTTCATTCCCAATGGCAGGTTGCTGCCATGAAACCTACTTTCATTTTTATCTATTGTCCAATTATGTTTTTGCTATAACTGGAATGAATGACAATTGACATTCAGGTTAATGTTTGAGAAATGGTGAACTAATGAATCTAAATGCCAATGACAATGAAGAAAGTTAACACAAACAGAATCAGAGATAGTTGTCGGGAGAAATTTTAACATATGCAGGTCAGTAGACAAAGAAGAGGTAGTGAATTATACTGACCACATGACCATGATTGTTGATTAAAGTATCTTCCGTCCAAACAGTTACAAGAACAGTTGGGACCAGGGACAGTATTAGCTGGACAAGTCTGCACACAGTTGTTTGTGCTCACTGTTGAAAATAAAAATATTATTTATCTGAAAATTTGGTTATATTGTTGCAATCTCCAGGTCAACAGGGACGTGCCCATTCCTAGGGTGTGATGAATATCAATATAACGCAGGATTGATCTTTTAAAGTGGGGTTAACCATTGACACTTAACCTTCTATCC
Organism: Meghimatium bilineatum; assembly: GCA_034231615.1. NCBI lineage: Eukaryota > Metazoa > Mollusca > Gastropoda > Stylommatophora > Philomycidae > Meghimatium > Meghimatium bilineatum. The sequence continues at coordinate 18,071,615 of CM067304.1, forward strand.
CTTTGTAGGGATGTTAACCTTTGTAAACTAAAAATGTAATATTAATATATGCCTACTTTTTATGTATGGTCAGTTTGTGCGCTTTATTTAGTGCCGTTGTGTGGGGATGATGAATTGGAGTATGGTGCTGCAGGACTGGGGGGTTAGCTGCAAGTGACCGATGTGAGTTACAGAGAAGGCCAGCAATGTGCAACATCATGAAAAATAGAAGAAAAAAATTCCAACTCTTGAGCTTTTACAGATTGTCGCCACATGAATTCATACATAGGGCTATATGATTGCAGCTTGAATGTAGATCTACCAACATAAATTCTGGGTCAAAAGTGTAAAAATCAAATATTTAATAATTCAAAGATCAAATATTAACCCAGTGTTAGAGTAATACCTGTCACCCCTAGAAATGGTCAAGTTCATGTTAACCGGAAGACTGCAATGCTAGAGCAACAAAATTGGTACAGGTCATAATTATTAAAGAATTAAGCAAAGAAAATCTGTTTGTTGTCTTGACATGTCTCCCTTTTTGTTATTTCAATTTTTTTTCTTCTTTCGTTCACTTGAAACATGTCTATATCTGTAATTCTGTCTCCTTAATAAAACTCACTGTCTTTTGTAGTTCATACAGTGTCCCATAGAGTTTTGATTCCAGTGTTGTTTCCTCTGGCCAATATGTCTGCCTCAGCGTTTCATGCTCAGAACACTCTTGAAGTATATGTTTGGCACTCTGTGCTGCCTGTCCACATGTACACATGGCTGTGTTGCCAATCTTGAACTTTGTATACATGTTTCACCGAAGACGGATGTGTCGGGCCATTGGCGCAAATAAAACGGCGACACAACGCATTTCCATTCTCTGGACTACATCCTGCTGGAAATCTAGTAGGACCATGGTCCTGCTATAAGAGAATTCAGCAGGAGTTTGAGAATGAACACTGAAGAAGAAGTATACATGTGACTGCGGAGTCGGTTGTGTCCTGTTCTGAGACGTAGAATTATAACTTGTTCTGGTCTGTTCATAATATGATAGTCATCTTGTGTTGGTGTTTGTGGCTTTCTTATTGACTTGATCATCTGTTTTTTCTGATGGTAGGTGATTGGTATATCCGGTTGGTCTTCGGCAGCACCTTCCTTAGCCAGTTGGTCTGCTTTTTCATTTCCTGGTATTCCACAGTGAGAGGGTATCCACTGCATGGTTATTTCAATGAATTTATCTATCTCATTCTTTCTTATACTTGAAGAACTTCTGCCAACCATAAGAATTAATAATTAGTAACATCAGAGAACTGTTGAATCTACTTCAATGTTGTACCAGATCTCAGACTACTGCATAAGTTTCTCAACTGTGAGCTTGACCTTTACTTTATTGTTCTTTGGTCAGTCCTCATCAGACTACAGAACAAAGTGCTTCAAAGACAAGCATGATTGATAGTTCCCGCTAATTTTTCACTGTATCAGCTTATCATCCACTAACATTATCCATTAACAGGAAAGATTATCCACTTGACTGGACAGGTTATCCACTTGAACTTGAATGGACAGATTATCCACTTGACTGGACATATTATCTACTTCAATGGACAGATTATATACCTAACTGGACAGATTATCCACAAACTGCTGATAATCCATTATCATGTTCGATTACAGAAAATATCCATGTATAAGCAAAGTTGTTTTGGTACAATACAAGAATCAGTGGACAAATCAAGGGACAAACTACCAACTTTTTAATTTCATATGTTATTGCACTATCTTGCAAACGTAAAAAGTCGAAACTTAAAATACCGATCTAGCAATTTGCGTGCAATGAACTGGCTATCTACCTCCCACTCAGTGTGCAGCGCAGTGGCGTAGCGAGAGGGGGGGGCGGAGGTGCGGACCGCCCCGGGCGCCATCATTGGAGGGCGGCAAATTTATTTTCTTCCAAGCTTTCACAATCACTGCCATATTTTTTTAATGTCACAAGGGCGGAAAATTATGATTCCGCCCCGGGCGCCATTGACCCACGCTACGCCACTGGTGCAGCGTGCATGTTGAATGATCAGGAGCTCTCATCGTGGAACGTGTAGAATATTGGATATGTCGGTATATGCGTCTTTATCGGAATTTCGTTTGCTCTGTTTAATTATGTTAGTTATTTGTTCCATAGAAACCTGTCCACTGATTCTTGTATTATACCGTTTTTTTTTTACATTTATCTAAAAATGATTTAGCGGCCTCAGCCTATAAATGAGTATAATACAATTTTTCTTCTTCAAATTACATCAAATACCGGTAACAGATGAAGAAAAAAAGTGTCAGTAAAAAAGCATCAGCATCTCATGTTATTTACTTACTAAACTATGGTAATGTGTAGTATATATAATATCCTTTGTGAGGGAATAAATGAAATGCACAGATCTATCAGAAAATCACATTTATTATCTAGGTCTACCGGGTAGTGCTTTGGTAGATACTTTGATAGTAACAGACAAAATTAAAGCGGGTTTGGATTGCGTACAACAAAATGTTAAATAAAATTAGCTGTAGAAACGTAACAACGGAAAAAACTGTCATTCAAATCCTTCCAAATCGAAATTCTACTGAAAAAAAAACGACATCAGTTAGGTGAATTCTGTGATGTCACAGTTAGTAGGCCTACCACAAATTTCCTCCATGTTGTCCGCAATGAAGGGTAAAGTTGAGCAAGAGGTAGGCAGAGATACAAATGGAATAGCAACATCACAAAATGAACAATTACAGTCGAGCAGAGTGCACCACCAAGACAAGAGATGGGATGTTGGATGTCTGTTGCAGCCAACCTTCGTTGCAAAGGCGGCACTTGATGATGATCAAAACACTACCTAGGCTAAACAAAGGAACTTCTATGTCACTTTCCCCGTCGCGATGTACCGGTAAATGCAAATGTACCGGTTGACATTGTCTATTTTTAGCATGTGACTCCAAGTAAATAAATAGTTACCAACGACAATAATCAAAAATGTGGCGAATGGAGTCCTAACTAATTATATACAGAGGTTTTCTACATATGATAGTCTCGCACAAACATGCCACCTCTGGAATTTTGCCCTCTTAAACAGTCTTAGGTTTTTTTTAAAACCCATGTTGGAGAAAGGGGAGCAACCAAAATCAATAGTGAAAGGCGTCTTTTCTGTCCTGTCGCTTTTGAAAAGTGGCTTCAAACATATCATTTCATTGATACATGTAGGTTAATACCACTATCTTTTCTCATGTTTATTACTGTATATTCCTTAAAAGAAAGTAAATATATGGTAACGAAGTTCAGTCTTATGATTGGCCTATTCCATAAAAACAAATGGTGCATGTTTTTCACATCTGCTTTGGCTACATTCTTTTCTCTAATTCTTGTAGAGAAGCCCAATCTGGATTTCTGTACATCTGTTAAAGTATGTGACTGCATCCTCTCTCTTAGCATGCCAAAGATGCCCTGGCATCCTCTCTCTTAGCATGACAAAGATGCCCTTGCATCCTCTCTCTTAGCATGCCAAAGATGCCCTGGCATCCTCTCTCTTAGCATGCCAAAGATGCCCTGGCATGCTCTCTCTTAGCATGCCAAAGATGCCCTTGCATCCTCTCTCTTAGCATGCCAAAGATGCCCTGGCATCCTCTCTCTTAGCATGCCAAAGATGCCCTGGCATCCTCTCTCTTAGCATGCCAAAGATGCCCTGGCATCCTCTCTCTTAGCATGCCAAAGATGCCCTGGCATCCTCTCTCTTAGCATGCCAAAGATGCCCTTGCATCCTCTCTCTTAGCATGCCAAAGATGCCCTGGCATCCTCTCTCTTAGCATGCCAAAGATGCCCTGGCATCCTCTCTCTCATCATAACCAAACTTGGCCACTATAAAAGTTGTTAAAAATTAAGCCAATAAAAATATTGTTACTGATATTATTTTTTCTATAAATCTGTGTCTCTTTGATTAATCCACAATAAAAGTAAATAAATCCTTCTTCTTACCGCACTGGTTGGTGAAGCTGTTATAAACTTGGTTGTTGTCTTGACACTGACAGCCGCAAGTGTCCACTCGTCTTGAGTTTACAGGACACTCTTGAGGACACGCTGGAATTAACATAAAGGTATCTTAAACATGTTAGTGTAAGCTTGTAATCTTTATTTGAGATCTTGATTCTTGATTAGAAACTGGCCTCACAGCACGTGGGACATTGCCATAAGCACTGCGAACTCTGTTCCAACAGCCATCCGACTCAATGGTGTTTTGAGTCTAATGCCGCTGAAACAGACGTCGACATCAGGGCACAACTCTGGCCCCTGTGACAGGTTTCTTTGTTGTTCCGTCCACCCACGCCATGCCCGTAACTAGTTCAAGCCCAACGTTGGCCTGTCGGAACAACATGGTAACTGTTATCGAAGGTTACGACTACGGGATTGTATAGATGACGTGCCATGAAGTTTCTATAAGAAGATAACCTCAAAATAAAGACATGTCATCTACTAAGATTTTCTGTTGCATGGCTGGTTTATCAAGTGAACCATTGATGAGACCCACAGACGATCAGTAATTGAAATCTGTACTGAGCAGTAGATTTAGTGTATCACACAGAACTGCATGTAAAGTGCGCACATTTTCACTCCCCATTAACACATTCAACTTTAGAAAAATTACGAATACTATTAATTTCTGCCAATACTACAATGTAACATTCCAATGAGCAGAATTTAACTTGTCCTTGCTTAACTGCTATCTGAAACATCACTTATTAACAAGCAGAGCATATTATCAACTAACAGAGCATATTATCCACAAACAGAACCTATTATCCACTAACAGAGCATATTATCCACAAACAGAGCATATTATCCACAAACAGAGCATACTATCCACTTACATGGCATATTATCCACAAACAGAGCATACTATCCACTAAAGGACCTTATCCACTAACAAAGCATATTATTCACTGAGCTTATTATCAACACAATCAATCAAGTGACATAGGCGGTCATGCTTCTCCACAACTGTCTGTCCTGTATTGTGAATAAGTTCAGTCCGTGACTCCTTTTTGTGATACTGACACTAATGGGGATCTCCCTGGCATAGTGGAAGTCCTCACTTTGTGCTCAATAGGTCAAGGATTCAAATCATGCTTGCAACGTTTTGTTGATAAAGTGGATTTTTGGGATATTCCTGAAGATTATCATTTGAAGCTCCAGAGTTATATGCTATGAGTTGTACTCTCAGCAGGCGCTGTGTAGCTTCATTGAGAGGCATGGAGTACATATGTGGTAAACCAAGTACAATAAAGGCAATTCTCTACACTCAAGATAATGCTATCAACCCACATGAAACATGAAGTTAAAGAAGATATATAGAGATATACTGACTGCATGTCCATGTTTGCTGGTTAAAGTATCTCCCATCAGAACAGATACAAGAACAGTTGGCACCACGAACAGTGTTGGCAGGACAAGTCAGCGGGCAGATGTTTGAACTCACTGCAACAAAAAATTACTATTTGTCACAAAATTTACTACAGGTCATAAAAGTTATTAACAATTATGTTGATTAATGTTTATTTTGTGTCCAGTCTCAAACTCCTACTGGATCTCTCTTGTAGCAGGACAATGATCCTACAAGATTTACAGCAGAATGTAGTCCAGAGAATGGGATGTGTTGTGTCACCATTTTATTTGCACCAGTTTGGTCAGACATATCCAGCTTCAGTGTTGGTAACTAACTTATTCATTGTTTTGGCTATTTTCACTGAAAGGTGGACGTGTGTAACCATATCTCTAGTATAGTTGATCAGTGGTATGAGAGAACTGGTTCTTGTACTTACAAGCTGGTCACCAAGTTCAGAGCTAAATCGGTTATGTAGTCTTGACCTTTTCCTGCTAGGCTAGCATTGTTATTGCCACAGCCATATACTGCCACTATAAACGTTATACAAATTATAAGTTTACAAACATATTGTTGCTTATATTGTTCCTTGGTCATTCATCAGACTACAGCACAAAGTACTTCATTGAACTATATGACCAGCACTTTCTCTGCTGTTCCGTGGTCATTCATCAGACCACAGCACAAAGTACTTCATTGAACTGTATCACCAGCACTTTCTCTGCTGTTCCGTGGTCATTCATCAGACTACAGCACAAAGTGCTTCATTGAACATATGATTGGCTGAACTATCACATTATCCAATACCATAGCAGAATATCCATTAAACCTTTAGCATTTACACTGTTCTGAGAGAATGATCCCAGAATTCTCTTGCAAACTGCTCATCCCCCAGACATGAATCCAAAATAAAAGTAAATAAATCCTCCTTCTTACCGCACTGGTTGGTGAAGCTGTTATAAACTTGGTTGCTGTCTTGACACTGACAGCCGCAAGTGTCCACTCGTCTTGAGTTTACAGGACATTCTTGAGGACACGCTGGAATTAACATAAAGGTATCTTAAACATGTTAGTGTAAGCTTGTAATCTTTATTTGAGATCTGTACTTGAGCAATAGATTTATTGTATCCCACAGAACTGCATGTAAAGTACGTACATTTTCACTCCCCAATAACACATTGAACTTTAGAAAAATTACATATACTATTCATTTCTGCCAATACTCCAATGTAACATTCAAATGAGCAGAATTTAACTTGTCCTTGCTTAACTGCTATCTGAAATGTCACTTATTAACACGCAGAACATACTCTCCACTAACAGAATATATTATCCACTAAAACAGAGCATATTATTTGCAAACAGAGCATATCATCCGCAAACATAGCATATTATCCACTAACACAACTTATTATCCACTAATAGAGAATATTGTGCACTAACAGTATATTATCTATCCACTAACAGAGAGCATATAATTCAATGACAGAGAATGTCCAATAACAGACCTTATTATCCACTAACTGAGTATATTATCCATATTTTCCAATCATGCTTCTCCACAACTGTCTGTCCTGTGTTGTGAATAAGTTCAGTCCGTGACTCCTTTTTGTGATACTGACACAACTGGGGATCTCCCTGGCATAGTGGTTAAGTCCATCACTTTGTGCTCAATAGGTCAAGGTTTCAAATCCTGCTCGCAAAGTTTTTTTTGATAAAGTTGATTTTTGGGAGATCCCTGAAGATTATCAATTGAAGCTCCAGAGTCACATGCTATGAGTTGTACTCTCAGCACGCGCTGTGCAGCTTCATTGAGAGGCATGGAGTACATATGTGGTAAACCAAGTACAATAAAGGCAATTCTCTACACTCAAGATAATGCTACCAACCCGCATGAAACATGAAGACAAAGAAGATATATAGAGATATACTGACTGCATGTCCATGTTTGCTGGTTAAAGTATCTCCCATCAGAACAGATACAAGAACAGTTGGCACCACGAACAGTGTTGGCAGGACAAGTCAGTGGGCAGATGTTTGAACTCACTGCAACAAAAAATTACTATTTGTCACAAAATTTACTACAGGTCATAAAAGTTATTAACAATTATGTTGATAAATGTTTATTTTGTGTCCAGTCTCAAACTCCTACTGGATCTCTCTTGTAGCAGGACAATGATGCTACAAGATTTACAGCAGAATGTAGTCCAGAGAATGGGATGTGTTGTGTCACCATTTTATTTGCACCAGTTTGGTCAGACATATCCAGCTTCAGTGTTGGTAACTAACTTATTCATTGTTTTGACTATTTTCACTGAAAGGTGGACGTGTGTAACCATATCTCTAGTATAGTTGATCAGTGGTATGAGAGAACTGGTTCTTGTACTTACAAGCTGGTCACCAAGTTCAGAGCTAAATCGGTTATGTAGTCTTGACCTTTTGCTGCTAGGCTAGCATTGTTATTGCCACAGCCATAGACTGCCACTATAAACGTTACAGAAATTAAGTTTACAAACATATTGTTGCTTATATTGTTCCTTGGTCATTCATCAGACTACAGCACAAAGTACTTCATTGAACTGTATGACCAGCACTTTCTCTGCTGTTCCGTGGTCATTCATCAGACTACAGCACAAAGTACTTCATTAACTGTATGACCAGCACTTTCTCTGCTGTTCCTTGGTCATTCATCAGACTACAGCACAAAGTACTTCATTGAACTGTATGACTAGCACTTTCTCTGCTGTTCCGTGGTCATTCATCAGACTACAGCACCAAGTACTTCATTGAACTGTATGACCAGCACTTTCTCTGCTGTTCCTTGGTCATTCATCAGACTACAGCAGAAAGTGCTTCATTGAACTGTATGACCAGCACTTTCTCTGCTGTTCCGTGGTCATTCATCAGACTACAGCACAAAGTACTTCATTGAACATATGATTGGCTGAACGATCACATTATCCAATACCATAGCAGAATATCCATTAAACCTTTAGCATTTACTCTGTTCTGAGAAAATGATCCCAGAATTCTCTTGCAAACTGCTCATCCCCCAGACATGAATCCAAAATAAAAGTAAATAAATCCTCCTTCTTACCGCACTGGTTGGTGAAGCTGTTATAAACTTGGTTGCTGTCTTGACACTGACAGCCGCAAGTGTCCACTCGTCTTGAGTTTACAGGACATTCTTGAGGACACGCTGGAATTAACATAAAGGTATCTTAAACATGTTAGTGTAAGCTTGTAATCTTTATTTGAGATCTGTACTTGAGCAATAGATTTAGTGTATCCCACAGAACTGCATGTAAAGTGCACACATTTTCACTCCCCAATAACACATTGAACTTTAGAAAAATTACATATACTATTCATTTCTGCCAATACTCCAATGTAACATTCAAATGAGCAGAATTTAACTTTTCCTTGATTAACTGCTATCTGAAATGTCACTTATTAACACGCAGAACATACTCTCCACTAACAGAATATATTATCCACTAAAACAGAGCATATCATCCGCAAACATAGCATATTATCCACTAACACAACTTATTATCCACTAATAGAGAATATTGTGCACTAACAGCATATTATCTATCCACTAACAGAGAGCATATAATTCAATGACAGAGAATGTCCAATAACAGACCTTATTATCCACTAACTGAGTATATTATCCATATTTTCCAATCATGCTTCTCCACAACTGTCTGTCCTGTGTTGTGAATAAGTTCAGTCCGTGACTCCTTTTTGTGATACTGACACAACTGGGGATCTCCCTGGCATAGTGGTTAAGTCCATCACTTTGTGCTCAATAGGTCAAGGTTTCAAATCCTGCTCGCAAAGTTTTTTTTGATAAAGTTGATTTTTGGGAGATCCCTGAAGATTATCAATTGAAGCTCCAGAGTCACATGCTATGAGTTGTACTCTCAGCACGCGCTGTGCAGCTTCATTGAGAGGCATGGAGTACATATGTGGTAAACCAAGTACAATAAAGGCAATTCTCTACACTCAAGATAATGCTACCAACCCGCATGAAACATGAAGACAAAGAAGATATATAGAGATATACTGACTGCATGTCCATGTTTGCTGGTTAAAGTATCTCCCATCAGAACAGATACAAGAACAGTTGGCACCACGAACAGTGTTGGCAGGACAAGTCAGTGGGCAGATGTTTGAACTCACTGCAACAAAAAATTACTATTTGTCACAAAATTTACTACAGGTCATAAAAGTTATTAACAATTATGTTGATAAATGTTTATTTTGTGTCCAGTCTCAAACTCCTACTGGATCTCTCTTGTAGCAGGACAATGATGCTACAAGATTTACAGCAGAATGTAGTCCAGAGAATGGGATGTGTTGTGTCACCATTTTATTTGCACCAGTTTGGTCAGACATATCCAGCTTCAGTGTTGGTAACTAACTTATTCATTGTTTTGACTATTTTCACTGAAAGGTGGACGTGTGTAACCATATCTCTAGTATAGTTGATCAGTGGTATGAGAGAACTGGTTCTTGTACTTACAAGCTGGTCACAAAGTTCAGAGCTAAATTGGTTATGTAGTCTTGACCTTTTGCTGCTGGCTAGCATTGTTATTGCCACAGCCATAGACTGCCACTATAAACGTTACAGAAATTAAGTTTACAAACATATTGTTGCTTATATTGTTCCTTGGTCATTCATCAGACTACAGCACAAAGTACTTCATTGAACTGTATGACCAGCACTTTCTCTGCTGTTCCGTGGTCATTCATCAGACTACAGCACAAAGTACTTCATTAACTGTATGACCAGCACTTTCTCTGCTGTTCCTTGGTCATTCATCAGACTACAGCACAAAGTACTTCATTGAACTGTATGACTAGCACTTTCTCTGCTGTTCCGTGGTCATTCATCAGACTACAGCACAAAGTACTTCATTGAACTGTATGACCAGCACTTTCTCTGCTGTTCCTTGGTCATTCATCAGACTACAGCAGAAAGTGCTTCATTGAACTGTATGACCAGCACTTTCTCTGCTGTTCCGTGGTCATTCATCAGACTACAGCACAAAGTACTTCATTGAACATATGATTGGCTGAACGATCACATTATCCAATACCATAGCAGAATATCCATTAAACCTTTAGCATTTACTCTGTTCTGAGAAAATGATCCCAGAATTCTCTTGCAAACTGCTCATCCCCCAGACATGAATCCAAAATAAAAGTAAATAAATCCTCCTTCTTACCGCACTGGTTGGTGAAGCTGTTATAAACTTGGTTGCTGTCTTGACACTGACAGCCGCAAGTGTCCACTCGTCTTGAGTTTACAGGACATTCTTGAGGACACGCTGGAATTAACATAAAGGTATCTTAAACATGTTAGTGTAAGCTTGTAATCTTTATTTGAGATCTGTACTTGAGCAATAGATTTAGTGTATCCCACAGAACTGCATGTAAAGTGCACACATTTTCACTCCCCAATAACACATTGAACTTTAGAAAAATTACATATACTATTCATTTCTGCCAATACTCCAATGTAACATTCAAATGAGCAGAATTTAACTTTTCCTTGATTAACTGCTATCTGAAATGTCACTTATTAACACGCAGAACATACTCTCCACTAACAGAATATATTATCCACTAAAACAGAGCATATCATCCGCAAACATAGCATATTATCCACTAACACAACTTATTATCCACTAATAGAGAATATTGTGCACTAACAGCATATTATCTATCCACTAACAGAGAGCATATAATTCAATGACAGAGAATGTCCAATAACAGACCTTATTATCCACTAACTGAGTATATTATCCATATTTTCCAATCATGCTTCTCCACAACTGTCTGTCCTGTGTTGTGAATAAGTTCAGTCCGTGACTCCTTTTTGTGATACTGACACAACTGGGGATCTCCCTGGCATAGTGGTTAAGTCCATCACTTTGTGCTCAATAGGTCAAGGTTTCAAATCCTGCTCGCAAAGTTTTTTTTGATAAAGTTGATTTTTGGGAGATCCCTGAAGATTATCAATTGAAGCTCCAGAGTCACATGCTATGAGTTGTACTCTCAGCACGCGCTGTGCAGCTTCATTGAGAGGCATGGAGTACATATGTGGTAAACCAAGTACAATAAAGGCAATTCTCTACACTCAAGATAATGCTACCAACCCGCATGAAACATGAAGACAAAGAAGATATATAGAGATATACTGACTGCATGTCCATGTTTGCTGGTTAAAGTATCTCCCATCAGAACAGATACAAGAACAGTTGGCACCACGAACAGTGTTGGCAGGACAAGTCAGTGGGCAGATGTTTGAACTCACTGCAACAAAAAATTACTATTTGTCACAAAATTTACTACAGGTCATAAAAGTTATTAACATTATGTTGATCAAAGTTTATTTTGTGTCCAGTCTCAAACTCCTACTGGATCTCTCTTGTAGCAGGACAATGATCCTACAAGATTTCTAGCAGAATGTAGTTTGGTCAGACATATCCAACTTCAGTGTTGGTAACTAACATGTTCATTGTTTTGACTATTTTCACTGAAAGGTGGACGTGTGTAACCATATCTCTAGTATAGTTGATCATTCGTATTAGAGAACTGGTTCTTGTACTTACACGCTGGTCACTAAACTCAGAGCTAAACATGGTTATGCATTCTTGACCTTTTGTCACTGGCTTGCATTGTTATTGACACAGCTATAGACTGCCCCTATAAACGTTTTTAAAAAGTAAGTGTACAAAAATATTGTTACTTATATTGTTCAGCGGTCCTTCATCAGACTACAGCCCAAAGTGCTTCATTGAACATATGATTGGTTGCACTATGACATTATCCACTACCATAGCATCTATTAAATCTTTATCTGTTACACTGTTTCGAGTAAATTATCCCAGAATTCTCTTGCAAACTGCTCATCCCCCAGACATGAATTCACAATACAAGTAAATAAATCCTCCTTCTTACCGCACTGGTTGGTGAAGCTGTCATAAACTTGGTTGCTCTCTTGACACTGACAGCCGCAAGTGCCCACTCGTCTTGAGTTTACAGGACATTCTTGAGGACACGCTGTAATTAACATAAAGTTATGCTAAACATCACTCATCAATATATCGGATACATAATGACATATGATAGCAGATGTGAAACAGAAGTTAAAAGGAGAATAGGAATGTCAAAAGCATTTTCAATGACATCAGGAAAATGTTAACATCTAAACAAATTATACACAAGCTAAAAATGAGAATTATAAAATGACCGATCTATGTTATATAAATGTATGGCTCAGAAACATGCACAATAAACAAATCATTTGAAATTGTCTCGGCGAAGAGTCACTACACACCCGCATGACTGCCGACAGATAGGCAGGCCGTCAAGGACTAACGAAGCCTACTAACCGAATTAAAGGCATGATGAAAACGGATGTGCTGGACCTCGGACGTCCAGACCACAAAGTGGCCAACCGAGGTGCAAATAACACAGTTTTACTGTGGAACTTTCAGCACAACGTACTTCACGCCCCCTGGCGGAAATCACACGATATATTTGTTGTGGTTATATGAGAGCGAACGCAGAAGAAGAAATCATTATAAGACAGAATTGATGACTGAGATGTGGATATATACAATAGGGAGAACATGATGGAAAGAAAAGAAAACAAAGAGATTCTAACACTTCATATGAAAAAATAATTATAAAAGGAAATGAAGATGAAACAAATAACATATTTAGGACATATTAAAACGAAATGACACCTCATTGAAGACCTTACTTGAGGGTAAAATCTAGGGTAGGCAAGTAAGAGGTAGACAGAGATACATGTGGGAGAGTAACATCACAAGATGAACAGGTTACAGTCTAGCAGAGTGCACTACCAAGCCAAGAGACTGAGGAGGTCTGTTGCAGCCAACATTCATTGCGGAGACGGCACTTAATGATGATGATTTTAAACACATTAGTGTAAGTTTGTAATCTTTAATTGAGTTCTGTACTGACCAGGAGATTTAGCGTATCCCACAGAACTGCTTATAAAGTATGCACATTTTCACACATATTCTAGAACAATTAAAAACACTTAATCTTTGTTAATAATCAATCCAATTTTCCAATAAGAACATTTTACATGAACTTGCTAAAAATCATCTTCAAACATTCTTTTAATTTATCCACAAGCAGAAATAAAACAATTGCTATTTTACACAATTGTATAAGATTTCAGGTTTTTACATATACAAGTTTCATTGGCATCACAAAATCGGTTTAGTAGAACATAAGTTAAATATGTTAAGCAGCAAATAAACAAACATACAAGTTATCATAAACAAACATACAAGTTATCATAAACAAACATACAAGTTATCATAAACAAACATACAAGTTATTATAAACAAACATACAAGTTATCAAGAACCATTTAGGTGGCATTGATACAGCACAAACGTGTTTGGTATGGACATGTAACAAGACACACCTCTTGTTTGGTTTGGACATGTAACAAGACACAACTCTGTTTGGTTTAGACATGTAACAAGACACAACTCTTGTTTGGTTTGAACATGTAACAAGACACAACTCTGTTTGGTTTGGACATGTAACAAGACACAACTCTTGTTTGGTTTGGACATGTAACAAGACACAACTCTGTTTGGTTTGGACATGTAACAAGACACAACTCTGGTTTGGACATGTAACAAGACACGACTGTGTTTGGTTTGGACATGTAACAAGACACAACTGTTTGGTTTGGACATGTAACAAGACACAACTGTGTTTGGTTTGGACATGTAACAAGACACAACTGTTTGGTTTGGACATGTAACAAGACACAACTGTGTTTGGTTTGGACATGTAACAAGACACAACTCACTTTCTAAAACTATTTTGTAAGAAACAGTTCAGGGAGAAGAGGTGGAAGAGGAATACTGGATTGACAGGATCCAGTTCTACATTCAGCTCAAGATTTGGTGTTTTTAAGTGTTCTTTTTTATAGAGATGTTTTACAAAACTTTCAAGTTCTAGACAACTGTAGGTTTGCATTCAGGAAAAGAACCGTTTTATCTAATTACCGTAGGTTGCACTGCCATGAGCTGGGAAGTGTTCTGTTGGAGACTTTGCCATGATCTTATTTTCTCGCAGCAAGCATGCTACAGATACAAAGGACTGATGCAGCGTTGGGACATCAGCAGAACTGACCACAGTGGAGATCATTGGGTTGGGTAGTCAATAATTGGTATTATTTAATATTTTCACACAGCCCCAGTAATATATGGGTGACATGCTGATCACTATATATATAGCGAGAGTTATGCCTACATCTCCACAAACTTTTGTTTACCTGAGTACTGACCACAAGTCTCGTTGACTTCACTATTTCACTCCAAAAAACGTTCAATTGGAAAAAATATCTTTGGTAGCATATCCTATTCAGGACATAACCATCAATTCAAAATATTTAGCTGTATACATTTTCTAGGCAATATAAATGTGTTCAGAAGTTTGCCAGAAAGCATGGCAAACTACTAAATGTATTTATATTATTACTGCTTTCTGAAAGGTTGGGATTCACAATTGCCTGTGGTGGGATTTGAGCCCAGTACCTTGAGTCACAGAGCTGGACAACTTTTGAATTGTTTATATATCATCATCATCATCAGGTGCCATGCCGGGTGGCGAAGGCGGTCATGGCTCTCCACAGCTCTCTGTCCACAGTATTATGTATCAAAGTTGTTGTTGTTTCTTTGCCGTGCCAGGTTGTCAAACTGTCTAATATTTTCTCACGTTGTCGCCCTCTGTCTCTGGTACCTTCAATCTTGCCTGTTGTGATTATGTTCTCTAAACCTGCCTGTCTCATGAAGTGGCCAAAAAAAGAAGATTGCCTTTTTCTTATAATGTTGATTAAGGTCAGTTTCGCATTTAACTCTTTTAACACCTCTACATTAGTTTTTCTGGCAGTTCATGGTATTCTCAGCATTCTTCTGTAGAACCACATCTCTGTTGCCTCCAATCTCCCACTTTCCAGTTTGTTTATTGTCCAAGACTCGCACCCATATGTTAGTATAGGGGTTATATAGCACTGCAGAACTCTCTTTCTCACCTCTAATGACAAGGTCATATTACACAGTATATTTTTCATTTTTCTGAATGTTGTTTTTGCCTGTCCTATTCTGCATCTTATTTCTGTTGAACTTCTTCCATCTGCTGTTATAATTGTACCTAGATATGTGAATTGGTGGACCTGTTTTAATACTTATGTTTATATATAGGCTACTCAAAATGCAGATCAGTAAGCAATGCAAAGGTCTAAGAAATTGGAAATAGTTGTACCAAATGATTGGCTCCTCCAAATGACTTTAATTTTCAGTCTATCATGATTAAGTTGAGATACCTAGAGTCTTCTCTTTGTGGTCAAGAACAGAAAGTAATGATACAGGTCAACATGAATTATCTAATTATACTGACCACATGTCCATAACTGCTGATTAAAGTATCTTCCATCTAAACAGTTACAAGAACAGTTGGGACCAGGGACAGCATTAGCTGGACAAGTCAGTGAACAGTTGTCTGTTCTCACTGTCAAAAATAAAAATATTAAAAAAAATAAAATTTGATACAGGAAATAAATAATGGTCAATTTAGTGTTAACAAACATTGCTAATTTTCTTGGCATATTTTCCCTTTTTGTTATTTCTGTGAAATTATCCATCTCATTCTCTATAAAGTTTATAGTTCTTTGACAGTTATTAGACATAATAATAAGCAGTATCAGTGAACTATTGAACATAATTCAATGTTATTCCATCAAACATCATATCACATCATCAGTTAATTCAATGTTATTCCATCAAACATCATATCACATCATCTATTGATTCAATAGATACTGGGCTATGAGAAAAAGCACATCCAACACAAATTTAGGAATCAAATGGATACATAAAACAACATTGGAAGACCTGGATTTTGCCGATGATCTTGCACTATTGAGTGAAAACCATCAAGATGCACAAATAAAAACTGATAGATTAAAAGATTAAAACTCATTGCAGGACAAATAGGTTTCCAAATCAATTCATCAAAAACAAAATTTATGGACTTCACCAATTCACCTAACGAAATTACTTTAAATGGACGTCTTGAAAAAGTACAGAAATTCTCCTTTCTAGGAAGCAAATTAACACTCGGCTGTGATGTCCTGTCAGAAATTACAACTTGCATTGCCCTAGCATCAAGTGCATTTAACAGACTGTCTAATATCTGGAAGTCAAAGTCAATCAGCACACACACGAAAATACGCTTATTTAATTCCTGCGTTATTCCGGTGCTATCATATGGATGTGAGAACTGGAAAAGCTCTTTATCTTCAGAAAAGAAATTACTGAGTTTCGAGAACAAATGTCTTCGTAGGATAACTAACACCCATTGGAGTGAATTCAAATCGAATGATAAAATCAGAGAAGAGACACATCAAAATTTCATCACAGATGTTATCAGAAAACGCCATTGGTCCTACATTGGGCATGTCCTACGCACAGACACCAACAGAATAAACCACAAATCTCTTGAATGGATACCTACAGGCAAAAGAGCAAGGGGTAGACCAAAAGAAACACTCAGAAGAACAATACTTAGAGAAAGTAAA
This sequence comes from Meghimatium bilineatum, assembly GCA_034231615.1. Classification (NCBI taxonomy): domain Eukaryota; kingdom Metazoa; phylum Mollusca; class Gastropoda; order Stylommatophora; family Philomycidae; genus Meghimatium; species Meghimatium bilineatum. The sequence continues at coordinate 18,088,640 of CM067304.1, forward strand.
ACAACCAATATTCATACTATTCAAGAACTGCACAGAATAGCTTTGAACAGACAGAATTGGAGAGATCTGACCTCTGCCCTAACTTCAGCGCAAATGGAAAATGAATTGATTCAATGATCTGAATGAGTGATTATTTCTTTTCTGTACCATGGCATAAAGTGCTTCTATGAATTAAATGAATGACAGTTCTTGCACATTTTCCACTAACAGAGTAGATTATCCACTTATAGAGCAGATTATCTAGGAACAAAGCAGATTGCCCACTTTACAGAGCAGATTACCCACTAACAAAGTAGATTGTCCACTTTACAGAGCAGATTACCCACTAACAAAGTAGATTGTCCACTTACATGGTAGCTTATCCACAAACAGAGCATATCTTGGCTGCAGTGACTCGGAACTGTGCATAGGTAAAAACCTACCTTCCTGGTGGTATGATAGTAATTTTCTAGATCTGCCCACGTTAAAAATCCCCAGATTTCCTAGAAATATAATAGGGCCTATGGGTCAAAGGGCATGCACCCATGGACCACTGGATCAGCAACCAATCAACCAACAAATAGAGCAGATTGTCTACAAACATAGCAGATTGTCTACAAATAGAGCAGAATACCCCCTAATAGAGCATATGACTATCATCTGATAAAGAGCAGAATACCCCCTAATAGAGCATATGACTATCATCTGATAACAGGGTAAACTATCCAATAATAAACTCATAGAACATATTATGATAATAATATTATAATAATAAACTTATAGAACATATTATCCGCTAACGTAACAGAGTATCCACTAACTGCAAATTATCCGCCAACAAAGTAGAATTTCACTAACAGAGAAAATTAATCATTAACAGCATAGGCGTCCTACATCCTAATAAGTCAGGTAATCCACCAAGCATTATCTGACTGTAGTAATTTTCTTGGCAGTATTTACATATAGTAGTTTTCCCATTGCTTTCTGAACAGCCTGGATGCACAATCATCTGCAGCGGGATTCATATAAATTATAATAATAAATAACTTGTGCTATAAAGTACACATTTAATTAAATCTGGTATTTATAATTTTCAGCTTATTCCTAACAGACATTTATCAGACACAAAAAAATGATACTCAGACAAGACAGAAGCAACAAATAATTATAATTACTAATTACTGTACTGACTTTATTAAGCCGGGGAACTCAGTTACAGATAAGACAACAGTTCTTAGTCATAATCGGTTAGTTTGGATATAGACAACACACTAATGCTTTGGTGTAACTAAACTATCTTACATTAATTGAGCGATGCCACATTCTAGTGTAAACTGCTCATCCCGCCCAAAACATGAAACAGCAATAAATATACTATACTATACTATACTTACCATTTGTGTTTCGACACTGGTTAGTAACATTGTCGTAAAACTGACTGTTGTCTTGACACTGACAACCACAAGTGTCCACTCGTCTTGAGTTTACAGGACATTCTCGAGGGCATGCTGGAATTAATTTGTTATAAAGTTATGTTGAATGTACACGTTTGTTTTTGTTATTCGTTTTTTGCATTTGTTCTCAAACTCCCCAATGGATTTCTGGACTTCTCTTATAGAAGAACAACGGTACTACCAGATTTCTTGCAGAATGTAGTCCAGAAAATGAAGATGCATTGTTTCACTGTTTATTTGCATCAATGGCCTGCCACCTCTGACTTTGGTGGTAGTTTCTAATACATTCAGTGTTTTTACCACTGAATGGTGGACATCGATAGCCATATGACTAGTGGCCAGTGTACGTCACACCTTGTACACATACGGCACTGTGGTCACCAAGCTAACCAAGATCAGACTTGCGTGACCTTTTAACAAATATCTGTGTTGCTATCAACATAGTCATGGGCGCATATATTGTAATCTTTAATTTGTTGTAGTTCGTCCATCACATAATGATGATAACCATCTGTTGCATCCAGCTTATGATACTCCGAGTTATATCATTGTCTATGAGTTCGTAGATTGCTAATAGGGCCCAAGTCTCATGCTGGCTCCAAAGGTCCTTGGACAGTTTGTACTCATATTGTGAACGCTGGCAACCAATCTCAAGATGCTACAACTGTTTTTTTTATAGCATAGTGCCATGTAGCTCTGTTGTAGTCTTTCCATATAACATAATTTATGACAAAGGTTTTCAGTGGTCATTAAAAAATAATTGCTGCCCTTTCTTTGGCCATCTTTAGAATGTAAGCCCTTGTACACTTTCTTTGGCCACCTTTAGAAGAATGCCCTTCTGCACTTTATTTGGTCACCTTTAGAATACATGCCCTTCAGCATTTTACGATAAAGGATCATCTTTAGTAGACAGTAATCTAGCATATGTACAACATTAACTGTTACTCGTATTTATGACTGCGTCAGGACAGTATCAATGCTAGGGATATATTTGAGGTATATGCTAACCAGGAGATTTAGCTTATCACACAGCACTCAGAACTGCCATTAAACAGTTGCAACAACACAATATCGTTATTATATTCCTAATACGTATCATTGATTATTCTACATCCAAAATCTGGGATGTGACATGGATATACTGTCTGGAATTGCTGGAATACACTGTGTTGCGAGTGTGGGCAGACTTGCATCTCAATCATCAATAGACTAAAAGTGGATAATGGATAAGGTCAACGTCTTAAAACTGCTTCATGAGTGCCAACTTCATGTGGATATCGACTACTACCACACTTAATATATTCTTCTTCTTCAGCATTCATTCTCAAACTTCCACTGGATGTCCCTCGCAGCAGGACCATTGTCCTACTAGATTTCCAGCAGGATGTAGTCCAGAGAATGGAAATGCGCTGTGTCGCCGTTTTATTTTCGCCAATGGCCAGACACATCTGTCTTCGGCGAGACTTATTCATATCAAAATCTTCAAATATCATCCTAGATGTGTCATCAATAGTTGAACTGGACATTGTCAAGGCAGAATTAGAGGAATGTTTAAGGAGTGAGCCAGAGGAATCATCAGCATGCTTACCGTCTGTTATGTGCCAGGGAAGACTGAGCACTTATTAGTTTGACCAGAGGTCAATGTTATAGTTTCATAAGCATAATCACATGATTGATAAGGATGCAACCTAGAGGGAGTAAATGTTTGTCACATTTTCTTTCAGTGCCAAGTGATGAAATTCTACTTCCACTTCCGGGTTTGATGTTTCTCTGGTTTCTATTTTGATAGAGAAGTTTTACAAATCTTTAGCAAGCACTAAATGGCTGTTCTACTCAATGCTGTCGTTGCGTGTGATGCAACAAATTGGGTAGTCTTTGGAAAATGGCTTCATCGCAGTATCATTTAATGGGGTAGTCAATCCTATGTATAACGTGATTAGCACCTTGATATGACGAGCGTGGCCATAGCAGATGACTGTTTTACTATTATTTTCTCATCTTTCAAACCCCAGTACCACAAAGATGAATGATTATACTAATGTGTCGCTTCAATTGGAGCTCCACAGACGTCTGTTGGCATGAGTACTGACCACAAGCTCTAATGTTGGCATAACCATTTCATTCTAAACTTTCAATTTCTGGAAGAAATTGTTTATTATAGGCTACTAGAATAGCCGCTGGATGAAGATGAGCAGCTTGCATAGAACCGAGAGACTTACAGAGTGGCAGTGAGGACAACGTTCTGTAAAGTTTACGTCACATAGATGGATAGAAAAGCCAATGAATAGGCAGCAGAATAATTCAAGAAAATGATTATACTTACATCAATGAGGGCTGTCATATCATGAAAGAGTGGATGTCATATCATGAAAGAGTGGCTGTCATATCATGAAAGAGTGGCTGTCATATCATGAAAGAGTGGATGTCATATCATGAAAGAGTGGGTGTCATATGATGAAAGAGTGGATGTCATATCATGAAAGAGTGGGTGTCATATGATGAAAGAGTGGATGTCATATCATGAAAGAGTGGATGTCATATCATGAAAGAGTGGGTGTCATATGATGAAAGAGTGGATGTCATATCATGAAAGAGTGGATGTCATATCATGAAAGAGTGGATGTCATATCATGAAAGAGTGGATGTCATATCATGAAAGAGTGGCTGTCATATGATGAAAGAGTGGATGTCATATCATGAAAGAGTGGGTGTCATATGATGAAAGAGTGGATGTAATATCATGAAAGAGTGGATGTCATGTCATGAAAAAGTGGATGTCATATCATGAAAGAGTGGCTGTCATATCATGAAAGAGTGGCTGTCATATCATGAAAGAGTGGATGTCATATCATGAAAGAGTGGGTGTCATATCATGAAAGAGTTGATGTCATATCATGAAAGAGTGGCTGTCATATCATGAAAGAGTGGGTGTCATATCATGAAAGAGTGGCTTTCATATCATGAAAGAGTGGATGTCATATCATGAAAGAGTGGATGTCATATCATGAAAGAGTGGGTGTCATATGATGAAAGAGTGGATGTCATATCATGAAAGAGTGGATGTCATATCATGAAAGAGTGGGTGTCATATGATGAAAGAGTGGATGTCATATCATGAAAGAGTGGATGTCATATCATGAAAGAGTGGATGTCATATCATGAAAGAGTGGATGTCATATCATGAAAGAGTGGCTGTCATATGATGAAAGAGTGGATGTCATATCATGAAAGAGTGGGTGTCATATGATGAAAGAGTGGATGTAATATCATGAAAGAGTGGATGTCATGTCATGAAAAAGTGGATGTCATATCATGAAAGAGTGGGTGTCATATCATGAAAGAGTGGCTGTCATATCAATTCTACAATACATACAAAACCAACAGATACAATGGTTTGGTCATCTGGAAAGAATGCCGTGTGATTAATTAGTTTATAAAGCATATACGAAGAGAGGAGAAGCAGAAAGAAGAGCCAAGGGTAGACCTAGAGTACGCTGGATCGAAAACATCAAAGAGATATTACACGAACACCAAATAACATTACCTGAAGCTGCCAGAAAAGCGAGAACAAGAACATTGTATCTCCCTCGACACCCCTAAAGGGTAAAAGAGGAAGGAAAGAAGAAGAAGAATGAGGGCTGTACATACATTGTTAGTTAAGGAGAGGCGAGTAGGTTAATAACAGATATTCCTTCATTTTTGTAGGAGTTCTGGTGCCTTTTTAATGGGAAACCATTACAAGAGGAAGGGGGCTTTCCTCCTTTAAAAAAATTTTACTTGCTTGCTTTCCAATAATGATTGTCATGTTCTGTATTTCTATAGAGAGTAGTTTGATAGCCATCCCCATCAGCAGATGCGGCGCCAAATGATTGGCTCCACGAAGTGAATTTGTTAATTTTCATTTTTTTGTATGATTAAGTTTAGCTACTTAGAATCTTCCTTCTGTGGTCAAGAACACAAGTAATTGAATAGACTAGCATAATACATGGGGTCAAATACGTTTATCTACAGATATACTAACCACATGTCCATGATTGTTGATTGAAGTATCTGCCATCTAAACAGGTACAAGAACAATTTGATCCACGGACAGTGTTGGCTGGACAAGTCTGCCCGCAGTTGTCTGCTCTCACTGCCAAAAATAAACCAAACAAAAGCATAAATAATGATACAAAATTAAGATCTCCAATAGTTTGTATATTTTTTTTTACAGTGAAGTTAATAAGATTTAGATTTTTAGCAAGTCACAGACGAATGTCTTAATCAATGTAATAGTGTATGGCTCACTGTGTTAGTGTATGGCTCAATGTGATAGTATATGGTTCAATGTGATAGTGTATGGCTCAATGTGATAGTGTAGTGTTCAATGTGACATAAGGCTCAATGTCACAAAGTAAGCATTCTTCTATTCTGGAGGGAACATTGCAGTGGATTTCTTGGAATCTTAAAACACTCTTTGGATAGAAAGGGTTAATTTCCTTTCAGCAGTAAAGGCTAGAGTCTTCAGCTGTCCAAGCATGAGACATCAGTACAGTTATGAGTCATTAGCAGTCTTTATTACATAAGAGAACATTGGGTGGAGTAAACCTCACAACAAACCTCTTTAGTTGCCTTTTCAAATATGTATAGCAGATGTCAGGGTAACTATTAGTTGCCTCTTCAAACACGTATAGAAGATTTCCGGGTTACTATTTTTGCTTCCCTTCCGAGACCCCTCATCATATTTGTCACATAATTCTCATTATGAATCCTGATGGCTAGACATCCACAAATGCTTGACCTGACTACTGACCACAGGTTTTAATGTTGAAATAAATTTTCCCTCATTCATTTATCACTTACTTATAAAATAATAACTACATGGATGAAAACTTAGAATATTTAGTATGACAAGAAGAGATGGAATAACATATTAGTTTATATTTAGTATGACAAGAAGAATTGGAACAACATAATAAAGTAAAGTAACCCATAACATTTATTAATGCCGTAGGGGTGTGAGATGTTAGCGCTCTCACATTTCAGTAGCTCTGCAAATGAGGGCGGTATCCATCTCCTCTCCCTCGCAGTCTTTACTTCCCGGATTAATCCGGTACCCATTTAAGGCTGGGTCGATCCGGAAGTCGTTGCCATCTTTTCTGCCTCAACTGGGGAATGCACCCAGCACCACTCATATGCGAAGCCAGTGTGCTAACCACCTCGCTACGCGGCTCCCTAAATAACAAATTAGGAAGCTAATGAGGGGTTTACATAGTTATGATACATGCAGACAAAAAGTTATGTATAGGTATACTGACCACATGTCCGCGATTGTTGATCAAAGTATCCTCCGTTAGAACAGGTGCAAGAACAGTTGGGACCAGGGATAGTATTGGTTGGACAAGTCTGCAGACAGTAGTCCGTTCCCACTGATAGATATAACGTTTTAAAAAAAAGTTTAGTTGAAAAAATTGGTAGGCCTACAGGTCATAAACATTGCTAGAAATTAAGTTAAAAAGAAATTATGCTTTTTTTTGTCTGTCTTTCCCAAGGTGAATTATGGTTCAATCATATACGCACTTGCTGTTAACTGTTGAGGTGAAAATCTCAGTTGTCGTTCCTAGGCCGGATGTGCTGGACCTCGGACGTCCATACCACAGAGTGGCCAACCGAGGTGCAAATAAAATAGTTTTACTGTGGAACCTGCAGCACAACGTAATTCACATTCCCAGGCGTAAATCACATGGTATATTCGTTGTGGTTATATGAGAGCGAACGCTGAAGAAGAAGTTCCTAGGCCAGATGTGTCACCTTGTTTCCGTCGAGTCCATGTTTGTTCAAGGTTATCTTGAAATTTTCTATCCTCCGTTTTCTTTGTCTACTTTTGGCTCTATATCCAAATATTATTTTGTTATAAGCTCTTAATTTTTATTTAGTTTTGGTTCATTCTCAGAAGGTGACCAAACCATTTTTATTTCTGTCTTACGATATGCTCAACATGATATTTTTCCTACTGTTTTCCTAATTTCTTCATTTCTTACTTTATTTAGTTTTTTCTAGATAAAAGTTATAGTCTTTATCTAACTTAGCATTGCAATAATTGTTGTCTTGCACCCAAAAAAAATTATTACAATTCTACGGGAAAAAAACATTTTTCACTACAGCAGATAGCCTTAGATAAGTATATCTGTGGAATGTCAATGTCAATTTATGTCTGTCATGAGTAATGGATATATATATATATATATATGTTACTCGTGATAAACATTATAAATTTTCATTGATATTTATATCAATCTATCAATCAATAAACCCATAACCCTTCAGTGTCGTAGGGGTACCACATTGGATGCCTCAGCACACAGAGTTCTCCAGCGAATTCAATCCTCAGCGATGCGGATGAGTGTGGAAATATCTTGCCCTGTCCATTCCTTGATGTTGTCTGTCCATGCCTTTATTTGCCCTCCTCTGCTTCTTCTACCCTCGACAGTTCCCTGCAGTATTGTTTTTGACAAGGAATCGTGCCTGCAACATGTCCGAACTATGCTAGTTATCGTCGTTTCACTATTTAAAGCGATGGCTCCTGAACACCTGCACACATCTTTACTTTATTTCTTACGTACACATTGGTCTTATGTTCCCTATAGGAAATTCGTATGTAGAATTTGTACTCGAAAGTTTGTAATCTTCTCTCCATGTCCGCAGTGAGTGTCCAACTCTCACAACCATACAGCACAACAGAAAGCACCAGCGACTTATACAGTTTGATTTTCACTCCAACACTGATGTTGCTTTTCCAAATCACAGTTAGCCTTGACAAAGGACGCTAAAGCCATCTCCAGCCTTTTTTTTAGTTCTCATATATATGAATTTTGTTCTGATAATTGGTCTTGATCCTTAAGAGTTAAAGTGAAATAGAGAGACAATTAGATTAATTATCATTTGGTCTTGTTGAGTTGCAAAGATTTATCAATAAACTGGATAATATTAATGGCCAGCTGGTTGAGTGATTTCATACTCCGGTAAAATATTTGTTGCACGAAAGAAAGTAAAACCCTGAAAGAAAGAGAAGTACGAATTTATGTAATGGTTGGGAAAAGGTGAGAAAAGAAAACTAGAGAACATATGTGGATGTTGTTGCATTGTCCCCAGAAGTCGAACAGTCGGAGATATGGTGCTAGATATTTAGATAGCACCTGTACCCTGGTGTTTGAAGTTTCACCTATTGGATTTCAGTTTTGCGCAGTGAGTACATATTTTCGATTTCCTACCTGTACCCTATTTGGTTTGATATTTGAGGCAACGGGACATAAACTATCACAGATTGGTTCAGTATCCCGTACACTGAAGAATGACATAAAGATTTCAAACACACAAATAAGAGATATAGTCACAAAATCTATCACATGATACTGTATTGTTTGTTTGTTTTGCGTTCGCTCCATTGTAACCAGCACAGGTATCCGTGCGATTTCCGCCGGGAGCGTGATTACGTTGTACCACCGTTATGCGCCTTGTAGGACCATAACATCCGATTTCGGCATGCCTTGACAATTCGGGTTGGCTACCCTAGCCTGTGACAGCCTTCCTATCTGTCGCCAGGCAGCGAATGTGTACTGACTCTACGCCGAGACGGTTCCTGTATTGTTGATAGACAATAAGCATAGGATATATATATATATATTGGAAACAACAGATTTAAATAAGTGACAGAATGCACATACCTAGGAAGCAATATAATAACAGACGGCAAGAACAGCACAGAAATACACAATAGATGTAGTAAAGCAGTAGGTAATGTGACATCGATATTCAGAAACAAAAATGTAGATTTAAGCACCAAAATTACACTATTCAAAACTATTATTATGCCAGTGCGGTGTTACCAATGTCAAAAATGGACAACGACAGCTCAAGATACGTAAACATCTTCTTCTTCTGCGTTCGTTCTCAAACTCTTGCAGATTAGCAGGATGTAGTCCGGAGAACGGAATGCGTTGTGTCATGGTTTACAGCACTGCTGCGATATTTGCGCCTTTCGGCCTGACACATCCGACTTCAGCATGACTTTGGGTCACTGACCCTATATGGGACGGGACAGCCGACTCCATCCCCTAACCTCCTAAGTCGCCTTTTTCGACATGCGTGGAAGGTAAACAGCGTTGCTAGTCTTTGCTCCCCTCTCGGGCCACAGCAACACACGGGCGAACGTAAACTTGTGACAGCTGAAATGACATGCTTACGCAGAATCCTGGGAGTATCGCTAAGAGACAGAGTGAGAAATGAGGACATTAGACAAAGAACCGGCACCACCCCAATCTTGGAATATATTAATTATTATATATTACCACAGCAAGCTATGCAACACAGATACAGTGAAGGCAGACCTAGAGACCGACCACGAAAATGATGGACCCCCGAAATAGAAGAGGCGACAAATTCCACAATATAATCAGCACAGGGACATCTCTAGAAAACTCTTATACTCTTGTCGCTGAAAGGCAACAAAGGTTTAGCGAATAGATAGATAGATAGATATAAAGAAAGTTCCCGAGTGTTGTCGGGCCCAAACAGGGAGCTAAGAATATCAACACTGTTTTCCTTCCATGTATGTCGTAATTGGCGACTAAGAAGGTTATAAGATGTAGTTGGCTGTCCCAGTTCTTATAGGTACAAAAGTGAGCCTGAAGCCATGCCGAAGTCGGATGTGTTAGACCGAAACGAGCAGATCTGTCAGCAAAGCTGTCTTTTTTCTTCTTCGTTTATATTCACTCTCTGACAACCAACACGAGAATTCGTGCGATTTCTGCCGACAGCATGAAGTACGTTGTGTTGCCAGTTTCACATCGGACCCGTGTTAGCTTACGCCTTCCGGTCCAGTACATTCGTTTTCGGCACAACAAAGCTGTAAACCATGACACAACACATTTCGTTCTCTGGAATACTTTCACTACTGCGCATTTGCCTGTTATGGAATTCAGGGAGGTTTCTTTGGCTGTGGAAAGTAAGCTCGCTTTGCCAGAGATGTTACCGTGACGTGTACAGGAATGCAATTTTTTTTATTGCACCCCCAAAAGACAAAAATCCTTCTCCCAACCGTGGATTGAACTCGGGATATCAGGATTCTGAGACCGACGTTCTAACCATGCGGCCACTCGTTCCACTATGGACGCTAATCTGTAGGAGTTTGAGAACGAACGCAGAAGAAGAAGATATGAAGGAAGAAATAGTTAATATTGTGTCCATTTAATAATTCACAAACGTTGATGCACATTGTTTTAGAAGCGAACTTTTGACCAAACTAAACATCAATATCACCATTTGGCTCACCGTCACAGACTCTGTTATCGAAGTTCACACTAAAGAGATCCAAGAATGATCCAACACTGAAAATGTTCGACCAATCTCCACCATTAATGAAGCTCAAGTCCTCATCGGTTAAAGCGGCTCCTACACGAATGATGATTACAAGGTAGCCTTTAGCCCGTGCTTGCTGGATGGCCTGAAATTAGGTTTCGAAAATAAATTAGATCAAAACCACGATATTGATCATGATAAATATCACATTTTTAACACCACCGCCCAACAAAAAACATAAATAAAAAAAACACCCCCTACATAAACCCCCCAAAAAATGACTAATTACAATTTGGGAAAAACAAGTGCGAAGAAACGACACAATTATTGTCTATTGTCTTTCCCCAGGTGAATGATTGTTGATCGCATTCACACTTGCCGTTAAGCGTAGGGGTGGTAGCTTAAGCTGTCGTTCCAAGGCCAGATGTGTCACCGAGGTTGCATTTAGTCCATGTTTGTTCAAGGCTATCTTGATGTTTTCTATGTCTACCTTTGGCTTTACACTCAGATATTCTTGTATTACATGCTCTTATTGGTATTTGGTTTGGATTCATTCTCATAAGGTGACCGAACCATTTTACTTGCTGTCTCTCAATATGTTCGATACATGATATTATACCAACTCTTTTACTAATTTCTTCATTTCTTATTTTATCTAGTTTGGTAACTATTGCAGCTTTTCTCAGACACTTCACAATTATTGAAATAATTGAAACTATTAAAACAATTATTGAATCTTGTAATTGTCAATTTCCCAAAATGTGTTATATAAAAACCGTTCTGTTACGTTACCTTTTGTTAAATCCTCCTTCCATGTCAACAATTGTCAAACTTTTTTCCAGACCCTCTCCCCTCTAATGGTTGACATAATTTATGGACAACTTGTAATGATCTCACCAGTGGTCAGTCAGACCAACCAATATACAACAGTAAACCGCAAATAAATGGTACGCGTAAGTAGTGAGGCTCTTCTCTCGTGGAGGCCACCGCATCATCCCATATATCATCATTATCACCAAATGTTTTCTCTATAAAGAAGGTTGGTTGCAGCAAACCTCCAACATTCTCTGTCTTTTGATTAGGTGGTGCACTCTGCTAGAATGTAGCCTGTCCATATCGTGGTGTTTCCTACTTGTATCTCTATCTCTTGCTTGCCTCTACTCTGATTTCTTAACGGGGAATGCAGGGGGAGGGGGATTGATCACCTCCACCCCACCCTCCTATTTCAGGACGTGATCACAATAAAAACACCTATATCTCTTGTTTCTTGTAGGTTACATGCTGGTAACAAAAAAAACAACCTACATCTCTTGTTTCTTGTCGGTTACATGCTGGTCCATCTATAACAAGAATGAGAGCAGACGGTTTGTCCCTAAGATCGTCATCTAGAATGCCTATTGATTGGATGACAGCTTTGTCAGTGCCAGTGCCACCAGAAGTCGGGAACATGAGCTTCTGGCGAATCTTGTCCACCAAATCATACTTGTCATCCTCCAGCTGAAATAGAATTATTAACATATTATAAAATGTCCAAATATGTGAAAACGTTATTTCTACACATTATCATAACCAGCATCGATTACATAACCATTATCAATTACATAATTTAAGAATTTTCATGATAAAAATATGATTACTGGATATTCCAAGTGTAAGAGATTCAGGGATGGATAATATGTCAAGGACATTTTGTAAAATTGCTTAATGATTATTATTTCTATGGGCGTGGGCAATTTTTTTCTACAATGTGTTTTTGTTTTTTTATTTTACTTATACAAAAACTTAATGCCGAAATAAATTAAAGTGGTATCGATACTGAATATTTATTTGAGAAAACTAACTTGACTGAAACTCATTAGGAAGAATTGGCTATACATTGTAAAAACTAACAAATATTTATTTTTAAAAACAATTTTCGGACACAAATCGCTTTAACAAATTTTGTGAAAGAAAGCAGAGCTGCACGTAGTGTGACAGAGTAACAAATGACGATGCTAGTGTCGTCACTTTAGTGTGTGACACTGAATATTGACAGCTATGGTGACAGTGAATATTATGTACACTTAGACAGTCGTTTAATGTGACAGAGAATGAGTGATGCGTCACCGAGTGTGACAGTCACAAAAGTGACAGTAAAACAAAGATGCTCATCAAGCGTCTTAGACAAGACCATTTCTAGAACCTCTGGTGTTGTGGCCAGGTCTAAACATGTGAAACTCTTCTTGACATCAAATAATCACAAAGGCACTTCTTGTCTCAATATAAGAACAACTTTAATATTAACATAAAATCCCAGAGTTTTACTATCTCCGAGGCGGACATCAGATCATGAATATAAAATGCGCAATATCAAAGCATTAATGAAACTACTCTAACACTTTCAATGAATGGGCACACGTTACAGTATAAACTTAATGAGAATAATAAAATATCTCATTATTCTACTCTCACTTGGTTCCAATACTAGTACTAGACAGCCTTATGTCTGTCAGTTCTAGACAGCCTTATGTCTGTCAGTTCTAGACAACCCTATGTCTGTCAGTTCTAGACAGCCCTATGTCTGTCAGTTCTAGACAGCCCAATGACTGTACGTGTAGTTTCCACGACAACTGCCTGTGCAGTTTAGGAACTGTTTCCTCAATACGGAAACCCGACTGCCTCCTCCGGTAGTAGACGAACGAATCCCTTCAATTTTCTCAACTTCCGTTCTTCTGAACTTCGCTAAACTTCCCACCAATCAAAGACTTTCATTTTCCGAGAGGAAACCTTCTGACCAATCATGATTCATCCATCTGGTCCTTCAATAACACACGGTGCACATTTATAACTTACTTTGGAAATCATCACAACTTCAAACCAATCAGAATGCTTCTACCTGGTTTGATCCCATCTGTCTATTATCTGACACGTCCTTAGGTAAACACACGTTTGCACTGCGTGTCAGCAGCGTCCGTAGTGACAATATTTACACTACGGATGACCATGCAATGTGTGGCATTTCACACCGTCAATCTCTCGCTATCTGTGAAGGGTTCTCGCTTCTTACTGTGAAGCCCACTGCTTGTGACGGGTTCTCTATATTGGGAACTTTGCCTATATGCTTCCTATTGAATTTACTCAAGTGTGGAGGCCTTGTGTACTTTTATCAAGTTATGGGCTGTAAAGAGCTATCTGCTCACAGTTAAAGGGATTACTTCTTTATTATCATCATATTAAAATATTGTATACCACTTAGAGTTGGTTGAGTGATTTATGTATACGTGGATGCTCTAGAGGAGCTATAGTTTCCTGAAGGGAGAGCTTTATCTCTGTTAAATCATGGGATCGAAACATACACACAGAGAACCAGCAAATAAACAAACAAGAAAAGCACAATCAAACAAACAGACATATAAAGAACAAACAAATAAAATGCACATATAAACAAATAAAGAGTTAACAAGCAAACAAATAAATAAAGAACCGGCAAACAAATTGAGAATCAGCGCCCCCCCCCCCAAAAAAAAAGAATCAAACATTTAAACAATTATATAAATAATCAAACAAACAAAAACAAATAACGAAACAACAAAGAAATATCAAACTATTAAACAAACATAAAATCAATAAAACAAATAAATAAAGAACCGGCAAATAAATTGAGATGCAGCAAAAAAAAAAATCAAACTAATAAAATCAAGCAAATAAATATAGTATAAGTAAGTAAAGTAACCCATAGCATTTATTAATGCCGTAGGGGTGTGAGATGTTAGCGATCTCACATTTCACAGGCTCTGCAAATGAGGGCGGTAGCCATCTCTTCTCCCTCGCAGTCTTTACTTCCCGGATTAATCCGGTACCCATTTAAGGCTGGGTCGACCTGGGAGCCGTTGAGCTCTGAAAACATTTCCGACTCAGCTGGGGAATGAACCCAGGACCACTCAAATAAATATACTCACAAAGAAATAACCAGCAAAAAAACAAACATACAAACCCTAATTCGTGTATTGGATGCTTGGAACTGGGAGTCTGTCCCGTAAATATTGATGCCAATAGCGTTGGTCACGAATTTGTACCTAAGAGCTGTGTAAACCAGGTACTGCTTTACAGCCTCTTGGTGAAGTAGGACGCTATCCGAACCATCCACAACGAACAGGAAGTCTCGACACTCTGAGAGAATTCGTTCAACGACATGAATGCATACAATAATGATATTTACTGATGATCATACATGAAAGAGAGAATGAACTAAAATTCTGGGCCAATTGTTAGTATAGGTCTTCACTGTGACCTTTGTTTTAGTTTCGAGGTATTACCTAACCTTTACAGTGTTAGGTAAATTGCGTAAGGCTATAAATTGGGGGGTGGGGGGAATTAGAAAGATTAGAATTAGTTTATAGATTTTTGAGGGGGAGGGGTTAGAAGGATTATAATTATTTAGAATTGATAATTAATTCTCTAAGAATTCTTGTCTGCGACGTGAGATATGATGTCACAGCATCCATCGATATGATTGGTTTGTCAAGGGAAATCCATGACGCTCATGTAAACAGTGCGCTATTTATAGCACAGTGGAGACCTATACTATCAATTCACCAAATTCTGTACAATTTCAATAAATAATAAAAGCAAATAAATTAAAATTTATTGTGTTTAAATTCAGTTTTATGTAAATAAATACAATCCAACAGCGTTTTGACAAGCATGTCTTTATCAGGATAGTGACAAACAAACAAAGAATGAAACGCAAAATACCGAATGTACTATATAATGTATTACCTGCAGTATTATATGCATCCGATTTAATCTCACCACATCTTTTTCTTCTACGTTCGTTTCTCAAACTCCCGCTGATTAGTAAGATGTAATATATAGAACGGAATCTCTAAAGTCTGTTCTTAGTCTTGAACTACGCGGAAGCTTTCTTTTAGAAGATGGATCGCCCGTATGTTGTCGAGGCCCGAAAGGGGAGCAAAGAATAGCAACACTGTTTACCTTCCATGCATGTCGTAAAAGGCGACTAAGGAGGTTATGGGATGGAGTTGGCTGTCCCATCCCATATAGGGTCAGTGACCCAAAGCCATGCTGAAGTCGGATGTGTCAGGCCGAAAGGCGCAGATATTGCAGCAATGCTGTAAACCATGACACAACGCATTCCGTTCTCCTGACTACATCCTGCTGATCTGCAGGAGTTTGAGAATGAACGTAGTAGAAGAAGGAGAATAATATGGACATTAGGATTCTCGATACTGAGACTTAAAAAATTATCTTTGTTATCTTGCGACTTTGGTTTCTATAAATATTACACAAATAGAACTTAGAAACATTTCCAGAAATGAAATTCCTTACCAGAATGTCTATAAACATGGAATAAACATTTCCTTTTAGAATGCATTTTTAAAATCCTTTACAACTTCTTTGCAATATCTGTGTTTCACGACGAGGCACATGATTGTGATGTTGGCCACTTTTACCTATGACATAGGTAAAGGTATTTTACCAATTTATGACCAATTTTACCAATTCCCCCCCCCCCCAAATCTTCTTCGTCGCTTTTTACAATATGCATATTGGTCACAGTAATGCTATTGTTTCTTGCCCTTTGTGGCCGGACAACGTGCATCCTTCTAAGTCAAGTATTCACATATTATGATTAACCGAATCACAACCTCTTATTATTTTGATATAGTAAAAATCTCTGATATGCCAAAATTGGACTACCGTCTGAAAATTAAAAGAGGGCTCTTCATCAAAAGGTTCACACTAGCACTCTTCAGATATTTGAAACATTTTGTAATAAAGACCAAAAAAACAAACAAACAACATAAATAATAATAAAACAGACAACATCAAAAAACATAAATGAAGCAAACAAATTAATTAAATAAATATATTGAAACTTACGACTGCCTCTCTGTACATTATCCAAAATAGTGGCTGAAAAATGTCAATAAGAAAAAAAATTAAACAAGAAAAAAAAACTAATCTTATATTGTTAAACACACTCTTGTATGATATACAGAAGTGTCTCAGAACTAGTGAAAATAGCAACTATACTAACAGACATCATTATCAACACTAAGTGCCGTCTCCGCAACGAAGGTTGGCTGCAACGTATCTCTAACATCTCCTATCTCTTGTCTTGGTGGTGCACTCTGCTAGACTGTAACCTGTCCATTGTGTGATATTACTCTCCCACTTGTATCTCTGCCTAACTCTTGCTCGCTTCCCTTTGACTTTACCCTCAAGTAAGGTCTTCAATAAGGTGTCATGTCTCTTAATGTGTCCAAAGTATTTTTTTTGCCTGATCTTTATTTCTCTTAGTAGTTCTGTCTTCATATTAAGTGTTTTTAGTATCTCGTTATTTGTTTTCTTCTCTTTCCATGATGTTCTCCCTATTCTTCTACATAAAAAAAGTAACGTCACTCATTTTGATTGATGCAATTGGTCGGTTTGCGCACTTGATGGGAGCCAACCAATGAAAAGCATGAAAAAAGTAGGATAGACAAAGATAAATGAAGTTTCTTGAGATCTGCACGCAGGACTATTCTGAATAATGATTTGGTATACACGAGGCTCATACATTTTTCAGTAAACAATGGTTCAAGGACGGGATATCCTTACAAGGGTTCTTGAAAATTGCCCCTTACCGGTACGCAGTAGTTAGTCTTTGCCGTTGTTCTCGACGATACATTCCTTATAGCTGAATTAATGAGGCCTTCATTTGCTATGTTTTTGATTATTGTCACGATTTCCATTGGTTACTTTTTATATACTTGGATTAGCTTTGGCTATTTTTTAGCATGCGATTTCAAGTATACAAGTGTTGGCCATCCGGGGGACACGGAAATAATCGAGAAAAGGAACGAATGAAGGCCTCATTAATTCGGAGAATATGTCGTGTATAATTGACGACTTTCGCGGTCTCTGCTATTAGATGACCGTGTCATATCTCAAAGAAAGATATATACAAATAAATAAATATCTTTAAACCTGATTGGTCTGTCATGAATTCAAGGTACGTTGTGGTACGGCTGACCATTTTCAGCTGTGGACAATAGTTCATATGGCGAAAGTCGTTTTCAGTTCTTCAGTGAGAGCTTTATTCTAGTTTCAAGGTATGCATTCACTTTCAAGAGTGATAAGTACTTTTTGAACACTGAAAGTCTGTCATGGTCGGATCGATTGAACACCATTCTTCTCCCGTTGGTAAGGTCGAAACCGTGGCTACTTCCTCTATAGTCCTGTCAGCTTGACACCCATGACATGCCGCACTTATCGATATTCATGTACGGCATCTATCGTTTCATCCAACCTCCATAACATTACATGGATTTGCATATGACATGCCACTATTCACGAAAATGAGAGAGCAGACAAACTTGAATCTCAGGCAACAATAGGCGGGGATTTAACAATTGATACAGGGAGATATACTGAAACTGCTTCATGTGCGCCTGCTGGTTGCGGACACCACATTTAATTAAATATCGTCAAGTCATCGTCATCACGTCAAGTCTACATACATACCTGGACACCTAACTACTGATGTCCACTCTACAGCCTGTTCATGATCTTGAACGACGCTGGAAATGTCTTTCAGAAATCGGACATCTGGGTTTCCCATGCTGAGACTTGCGATAAGGATCCCGCTTTTTTCTGCCAGTTTGGCTTCCTATACAAATTAAGTAAATACAATTAGGCATTTTCCCCAGAAATTGTCTTGTCATCAAAAGATTCATAAACATGTTATAGAACTCAACGTATACATGCAGCCAAATAGACGATACCATACACAATCTTAGAAGAAAGTAATAAACAATCATTTTTATATTTAGAGCAGGCCACAAGAGACTCGACAACACATGTACAGAAAGTTTGGAGTTGGCAACATTGAAATGTGTCCATGTGGACAATCTCCAGAAAACATAGTACACATTTTACGGAACTGTCTCCTGCACGAAACTACCACATTATTCTCCCAAGATGAAAGTCACGGTGACACACATAACCGCCAGAAAAACTAATGTAGAGGTGTTGAAAGAGTCAAATGCGAAACAGACCTTAATCAATAATATACGAAAAAGGCAATCTTATTTTGTTTGGCCACTTCATGAGACAGGCAGGTTTAGAGAACATAGTGACAACAGGAAAAATTGAAGGCAACAGAGATAGAGGGTGACAACGTGAGAAAATATTAGACAGTATGACAACCTGCCACGACAAGGAAACAACGACTTTGATACATAATACTATGGACAGAGAGCTGTGGAGAGCCATGCCCGCCTACGCCCACCGGCATGGCACCTGATAATGATGCCTCCTACACTACTCCACATGAAGAAAACTAATGTCAATTGAAACATTTTTGACGCACAATCTCTACAGGCCTGTCTCGTGGCTGATGACCACGGTACATTTCATTTAAGAAAACCAATTAATCTCCAACAGGAGAAGGTTGAAGAAAAAGAACAATAGCATAAATGTATTATTTTTTCATAAAGCCTTTATTCATTTTTTACAAAATATTTTCTTGCGCAATCCTGAACTTGAATGCTATTGAAGCTTCCTATGAGTATCATGAATAGAAAGACACAACTCAGACGTCCAAAAAAAACCTGCACATAGAAGACGATTGGCTCCACACAGCTATAAAAAAACCCCCCACCAAAACAAAAGCAAGATAACATATTTTGTACACATAAAATATACGCAATATGTTAGATGGAGGTAAAGGTTCCAAGAAAGAAAACAAGAGGAAGATCATGACTACGATGGGAATAGGCTGTCAAAGACCTGAATATCACTCCGGAAGAGGCTGGACAGCTTGCACAGAACCAGGAAGCTTACAGAGTGGCAGTTAGAATTACTTCCTGCAAAGGACAAAACATATAAAAGAAGACGAATTATTTCCACTCTGTCAGTGGAACGTGTCTTCAAAGAAAACAGTCGGTATTCACCTATATCATGTTTCAACTATGGATGTCTTTTACGGCAGACTGTCTTCTTATCTCTACCAAAAAATGGTCTAGTTCTGTAGTAGCATGTCATAAGTCATTATAAAAATGAATGATCTGTGAGGTTTTCAGCAACGTGGAGGTTGTCTAAGCTGTTTCTCAGCAATGCGGTGATTGTCTACGTTCTCAGTAATGTGGGGGTTGTCTAAGTTGTGTTTCTCAGCAAAGTGGGGGTTGTCTAAGTTGTGTTTCTCAGCAATGCGGTGGTTGTCTAAGTTGTGTTTCTCAGCTATGTTGTGGTTGTCTACATTGTGTTTCTCAGCAATGCGGTGGTTGTCTAAGTTGTGTTTCTCAACAATGTTATGGTTGTCTAAGTTGTGTTTCTCAGCAACGCGGTGGTTGTCTAAGTTGTGTTTCTCAACAATGTTATGGTTGTCTAAGCTGTGTTTCTCAACAATGCGGTGGTTGTCTAAGCTGTGTTTCTCAACAATGCGGTGGTTATCTAAGCTGTGTTTCTCAACAATGCGGTGGTTGTCTAAGTTGTGTTTCTCAACAATGCGGTGGTTGTCTAAGTTGTGTTTCTCAACAATGCGGTGGTTGTCTAAGTTGTGTTTCTCAGCAAAGTGGGGATTGTCTAGGTTGTGGTTTTGTCAAATTACTGGGTTTCTTCTTTTTTCCTCTGTGTTCGTTCTCAAACTCCTGCAGATTAGCAGGATGTAATCCGAAGAACGGAGTGAGTTATGTCATTGGTTTACATCATTGCTGCGTTTTTTGCACCTTTCGATCTGACACATTCGACTTCAATATGGCGTGTGGTCACTGAATCTATATGTCAAGCGACAGATAGCTCCACCACATAACCTCATTAGTCACCTTTACGACATGCACGAAAGGTAAACAGTGTTTATTCTTTTTCCCCCTCTCGGGCCTGGCAACACACGGGTGAAATGACTGGGTTGTAAGTGGTAGGTATGTATCCTAAAATAAAACTTGACTTTGAAAATGTGTGTGCATGGTTTTCCGTATTACAATGTGTTGTGTCGTGCTTAGTGGTATAAATACACATAAATAGTTCTTTCAGAACCAGGCTCCACTACTGTAATATACTGTTATGTTTACTGCTTAGAACATTTTTAAATACTACGATTTTGTCCACAAGATATATTCTCCTGAAATATTTCACAATTATGTCTTGTTTATTGTCCAGTCTCCGGGTGGGTGGTGACAATACTGGTTAACACTTGCCGTTATGTCTTGTTTATTGTCCAGTCTCCAGGTGGGTGGTGACAATATTGGTTCAAACTTGCCGTTATGTCTTGTTTATTGTCCAGTCTCCAGGTGGGTGGTGACAATACTGGTTAACACTTGCCGTTATGTCTTGTTTATTGTCCAGTCTCCAGGTGGGTGATGACAATACTGCTTAACACTTGCCGTTATGTCTTGTTTATTGTCCAGTCTCCAGGTGGGTGATGACAATACTGGTTCACACTTGCCGTTATGTCTTGTCTATTGTCCAGTCTCCAGGTGGGTGGTGACAATACTGGTTCACACTTGCCGTTATGTCTTGTTTATTGTCCAGTCCCCAGGTGGGTAGTGACAAAACTGGTTCACACTTGCCGCTATGTCTTGTTTATTGTCCAGTCTCCAGGTGGGTGGTGACAATACTGGTTCACACTTGCCGTTATGTCTTGTTTATTGTCCAGTCTCCAGGTGGGTAGTGACAAAACTGGTTCACACTTGCCGCTATGTCTTGTTTATTGTCCAGTCTCAAGGTGGGTGGTGACAATACTGGTTCACACATGCCGTTATGTATTGTTTATTGTCCAGTCTCCAGGTGGGTGGTGACAATACGTGTTCACACTTGCCATTATGTCTTGTTTATTGTTCAGTCCCCATGTGGGTGGTGACAATAGTGGTTCAAACTTGCCGTTATGTCTTGTTTATTGTCCAGTCTCCAGGTGGGTGGTGACAATATTGGTTCACACTTGCCGTTATGTCTTGTTTATTGTCCAGTCTCCAGGTAGGTGGTGACAATACGTGTTCACACTTGCCGTTATGTCTTGTTTATTGTCCAGTCTCCAGGTGGGTAGTGACAATATTGGTTCACACTTGCCGTTATGTCTTGTTGGTGGGTTCTTTAGTTTACATTCGATTGTCGGATGTAGCGCCTTGGTTGTGATATGTGTTTGTTTAATTGTGGTTCTCAACAGCACAGACATTCTAGCTGAATTAATTTGGACTCCGTACGTTACGTTGTTGATTATAGTTGGACTTTTAATTGGTCGCTTTTTACATACTTAAACGCCCGTGTGTTGCCGGGGCTCGAAAGGGGAGCAAAGAATAGCAATACTGTTGACCTTTCACGCATGTCGTAAAAGGCGACTAAGGAGGTTATGGCATGGAGTTGGCTGTCCCATCCCATATAGGGCCAATGACCCAAAGCCATGCGGAAGTCGGATGTGTCAGACCGAAAGGCGTAGATATCGCAGCAATGCTGTAAACCATGACACAACGCATTCCATTCTCCGGACTTCATCCTGCTAATCTGCAGGAGTTTGAGAACGAACGCAGAAGAAGACATACTTAAAGTCGCATGCCAAAAATAGTCAAGGCCCACCAATGGATTTCACGCAAATCAGAAACTATTTCATGTTTAAGTTTTAGTTGACAGGTCTCCTATACAAGACGGCTGCTTCCCATACCACAATGCTAGATTGTCTAGCATCTTCTCTTCTCGTCTTACCCATTACCTTCCTATCCTGACCTGAGAATAGATATGAAAATCAAGTTGTGTTACCTGTATAGTTTCCTTGTTGTTGTCCGTGTTGCCGTCACTTAGAATCACGATGGTGCTGCCACTGCGAATACCGTTGTAAGCACGAGATTCTATAAAAGAATAGTCCAGAAGGGTAAGCCTGGAAAAATAAGTGAGAGAATATGTGTTAAACATGATCCGATAAGTGAAAACTGAATATACAGGGTTGACCAATGCTTCTACCAAAAGGCCTCTATCAAGAAGAAAATATAACACAAGTCAAAATTATACTGCCTATATATTAAGGTCGGATTCGCTCTCTCACATTGTGACATTTGTGGGTGGTAAAGGGTAATGGATCTCAACTTAGTCCACACGTGGCCCACATTCAGGTCAACTCACCACATTCACCCTGCCATACGCATATTCACCCCCCTTACACATACACACATTTTAACTTTCTTCTAAGCATATTATTACTCACCGTTCATATTTCAAATATTAAATTCAGATAATTGGCGTTATGTATCCATCCCCACCCCTAGATGGGTTATGTATCCATCCCCACTCCTAGATGTGTTATGTATCCATCCCCACTCCTAGATGTGTTATGTATCCATCCCCACCCCTAGATGGGTTATGTATCCATCCCCACCCCTAGATGTGTTATGTATCCATCCCCACTCCTAGATGTGTTATGTATCCTCTCCCCACCCCAGATGTGTTATGTATCCATCCCCACTCCTAGACGGGTTATGTATCCTCTCCCCACCCCTAGATGTGTTATGTATCCATCCCCACTCCTAGATTGGTTATGTATCCACTTCTCACCCCTAGATGGGTTATGTATCCATTCTCACCTCTAGACGGGTTATGCATCCACTCCCTACCCATAGATGGGTTATGTATCCACTCCCCACCCCAGATGTGTTATGTATCCATCCCCACTCCTAGACGGGTTATGTATCCTCTCCCCACCCCTAGATGTGTTATGTATCCATCACCACTCCTAGATGGGTTATGTATCCACTCCTCACCCCTAGATGGGTTATGTATCCATTCCCACCTCTAGACGGGTTATGATCCACTCCCTACCCCTAGATGGGTTATGTATCCACTTCCCACCCCTAGACGGGTTATGCTCCTCCTCATCCAATGTCATATGTATCTTCGTGGGCTTTCAACAAACGCTGTTGTCCACTGTCTGAGGGGTCATATAGCAGCCGGGAGGTGGATTTCTAATTCAGGATGCAAAAGTAAAATAAAAAATATGATCATTCTTACATGCAAAGTGTATCATAAGAAGTGAGTAAGGAGGTTTTGGGGTGGAGTTGGCTGTCCTATTCTATGGAGGGTTAAAGTGACACAGAAAACATGCTAAAGATGAATGTGTCAGACCAAAGGCGTAGAACTCTCAGCTGAGCTGCAAACCATGACATAACACATTCTGTTCTCTAGACTACATCTTGTTAATCTACAGGAGTTCCAGAACGAACGAAGAAGAATAAGAAAAAAACTCACATTCTGAGCTACTGCTGTAGAGAATATAGTATTAAATTTTTCTTCTGTGACTAATGGTAAACTCGCAAGGTCAGATCACGCTGACCACCTTTATTTCAAAATATTTCTGTGGTACCCATTTCATGTTTTTGTCGTCTGAACCACATAAAATCAGATACTAACATTACATAACAACTGAGATGTTGACGGGCTCGTTGATATCACAGTGTTGCCACTGTGACATAAATAAAACATTGGTAACCACATTATATATACCACAAATAACAGAAACTTATCGCAAATAACCATTAAAGCGGTGACTCTGGAAATACACTTTTCCTATAATTTTGGATCGTAATCCACAGATTATGGAAATAATGTTTTAAACCAGTGGTTCTTAACCTGTTTTGGCCCGTTAACCCTTCCCCCCCCCCACCCTTTTTAGAATAAATCTCCTTCCGTGGTCCTTTTTTAGCACCAAAAAAATAGTAATATAATTCCTTGCAAGGTACCAAGGTTTTAAGCTTCCCCGCTATAACACTTATTATGTATCTTTTACATGGTTATCTTCCTGTGCCCCCTCACCACAAAAAGCAAAAAATCTAATCTGTGAAAACCCTAATTTCAAAATTGTTCTCCGTGGTTACCAGCAGGTCCCATGCCCCCTTCCCCCTCAATACCGCCGTTCTACGGTATGTAAGTATGTAATTCTGTATTTCCGAACGCCATTTCTTCCTCTGCTTAAAGATGATATAGATCTTGTGATTGGAATCGAGGAAAAAAAACTTCAGGAATTTATACAAAATATATTTACAAAATACATGTAAAGCTTGCGGTAAGGAAATTTTATCATTAAAAAAAAGGAATATGATGGAGAAAATAGATGATAACCTGACTCCTGTTAATATCTTGATGATTGGAGAAAATAGATGATAACCTGACTCCTGTTAATATCTTGGTGATTGGAGAAAATAGATGATAACCTGACTCCTGTTAATATCTTGGTGATTGGAGAAAATAGATGATAACCTGACTCCTGTTAATATCTTGGTGATTGGAGAAAATAGATGATAACCTGACTCCTGTTAATATCTTGGTGATTGGAGAAAATAGATGATAACCGGACTTTAAATATTTAGAGATTACATTCAGAATTATATTCAGTTATTTACCAGAAGAGACTGACGAATAAATTAAGATATCAAGAAAAAAAATAAAGAGCATCTGAAGTCAAGACTACATCTAGAAACGGTAAACCAGGTGGTTTGGTCCCATCACACCAATGGAACCAACGAAACTAGCTCTTCGTGACAACAGCAGATGATCCAGCTACAAGGCACGAGGGAAGCCTAGAATTGGATGGGAGGAGACAACCATAGAAACCTTGAAGAGACGTTGTTTGACCATGGCCAATGCGGCTCAAATGGTCAACGACAGACATCACCTATTTCCCTCCAACGCCTAACAATTCAAGTAGAAATAACAATAGATAGATAGAATGTTTAGAATTGTATACGAGTTATGATGGAAGCAAAGAAATCAAGACTAGACATGAAACGGTATCAGCAGCAATTGCCAGATTGCACATCGTATAGGAGGGCATAATAAGTACAGTAGTGAAGATCAAGGTTTTATAATGTTAAGTCATTCGACAGCCGACCAGCAGACCCGGGTTTCTAATCAACTCTTTATTGGTGGTATAAAAAAAAATTACTTCCTTGGTTCACCCAGCCACTAGGAAGTACAGTACCAGGGCTCATGCTATGAGAACGAAAAGGAATGGCGTTATCGCTACTGAGCATATGTGGTAGGTGAAACTAGTCAGACAATTTTTGATCAACCATGAACTAAGCTGAGCACTTATGGGTACTTGTGTATTAGAAATCTGGTTCATTAAATCATATTACCTTGACTTTTACCCTATTACGATTAAAGGTGGAGCACAAAGATTCATAGCGATAATTTTGTATTTATATTTTAAAAGTAGCAAGATACTGCATGGCAGAAATAAGTAAGAGATTGACAATGACATATTACAAAATAACATAGTTGAAAAACATATGGAAAAACAACAAAATAGAAAAGAAAGTGCCAATGTTACGAACTTTTATTTTTCCGGTTGCAACATACGGCTGTGAAACATGGACCCTAAGTAAAACAGCGGCACAGAGGATCAACGCCTTCGAGCTGAAGTGCTACAGAAAGATACTTATAATATCATGGAAGGATAACATCAGAAACTCAGATATTATAAAAACATTGAAGATTCCAGAGTGTTGGTTACTAAACACAATAACAAAAAGAAAACTACGCCTGTTTGGTCATATAAAGAGACACAACTGTTTAGAGAGACAAATAGTGTAGGGAAGAGTACCTGGGTAGAGGAGAAAGGGCAGACCAAGAATACGATGGACTGACAACATTAAAGATAACATGAATACATCGCTAGAAAATGCAAGCCATATCGCCCAAGACAGAGAGAGGTTCAGAGAGTTCATTGGGAAGACAACGTTCTGGAAGGAATACGTCACTTGACAACACGCACTACCAATTCCTTGAAAGTTTAAAGGTAGATAATGATGACGCGTTGAACATCTGTTATTTGGTTAATTTGGAAGACATATATACATACCTTGCCCGTCGTAAGGCCTGAGATAAGGTTGTTTTCTTCCGAGGCTGACGAAAGTTCTGAACTTGCGTGATCAAATTGTTGATTTCAGCAGGATTACGTTGTTGAAGTGTAATCTCTTCTGTGGCGTCGCTAGAATAGAAAGATTACCATTGATTAAAAATTGAGAAGATGACGTGGAAGTAAATAGGTTGAGGGATGACTTATTTTTGGGGGTCGATACGAATCAGTTGGGAATCATTGTGACGTAGATGTGAAACAGAAGATATAAGGAAAATAGGGATGGCTAAAAGTATTTTCCATGACATGAGGAAAATATTAACATCTAAACAAGTCACAAACAAATTAAAAATGAAAATTATAAAATGTTTCATTAATGTATGCCTCAGAAACATGGATAATAAACAAAGAATTAGAAGACGGAATGTTTGCCGTTGAGACCTGGATATCTAGAAGAATGTGTGTTCTACATCACGCCAATATTGCTCTGTATTTTTTCCAGTGTAATTTGGACTACTGTTGTCAAAGTTTGTGTTAATATCATAGTCGTTGGATAACATCAAGTGTGTTTTCTAGAACAGACTAGTTGAGACAGTCAAATGGATGTATTTGTTCTAGAACAGACTAGTTGAGACAGTCAAATGGATGTATTTGTTCTAGAAGAGACTAGTTGAGACAGTCAAATGGATGTATTTGTTCTAGAAGAGACTAGTTGAGACAGTCAAATGGATGTATTTGTTCTAGAAGAGACAGTCAAATGGATGTATTTGTTCTAGAAGAGACTAGTTGAGACAATCAAATGGATGTATTTGTTCTAGAAGAGACTAGTTGAGACAGTCAAATGGATGTATTTGTTCTAGAAGAGACAGTCAAATGGATGTATTTGTTCTAGAAGAGACTAGTTGAGACAGTCAAATGGATGTATTTGTTCTAGAAGAGACTAGTTGAGACAGTCAAATGGATGTATTTGTTCTAGAAGAGTAGTTGAGACAGTCAAATGGATATATTTGTTCTAGAAGAGACCAGTTGAGATAGGTAAATGGATGTATTTGTTCTAGAACAGACTAAGTTGAGACAGTCAAATGGATGTATTTGTTCTAGAAGAGACTAGTTGAGACAGTCAAATGGATGTATTTGTTCTAGAAGAGACAGTCAAATGGATGCATTTTTTCTAGAATAGACTATTTGAGACAGTCAAATGGATGTATTTGTTCTAGAAAAGACTAGTTGAGACAGTCAAATGGATATATTTGTTCTAGAACAGACTAAGTTGAGACAGTCAAATGGATGTATTTGTTCTAGAAGAGACTAGTTGAGACAGTCAAATGGATGTATTTGTTCTAGAAGAGACAGTCAAATGGATGCATTTTTTCTAGAATAGACTATTTGAGACAGTCAAATGGATGTATTTGTTCTAGAAAAGACTAGTTGAGACAGTCAAATGGATGTATTTGTTCTAGAAAAGACTAGTTGAGACAGTCAAATGGATGTATTTGTTCTAGAACAGACTAAGTTGAGACAGTCAAATGGATGTATTTGTTCTAGAAGAGACTAGTTGAGACAGTCAAATGGATGTATTTGTTCTAGAAGAGACAGTCAAATGGATGCATTTTTTCTAGAATAGACTATTTGAGACAGTCAAATGGATGTATTTGTTCTAGAAAAGACTAGTTGAGACAGTCAAATGGATGTATTTGTTCTAGAAAAGACTAGTTGAGACAGTCAAATGGATGTATTTGTTCTAGAAAAGACTAGTTGAGACAGTCAAATGGATATATTTGTTCTAGAAGAGACCAGTTGAGATAGGTAAATGGATGTATTTGTTCTAGAACAGACTAAGTTGAGACAGTCAAATGGATGTATTTGTTCTAGAAGAGACTAGTTGAGACAGTCAAATGGATGTATTTGTTCTAGAAGAGACAGTCAAATGGATGTATTTTTTCTAGAAGAGACTAGTTGAGACAGTCAAATTAATGTATTTGTCCAATTATAAAGAGTGACTCTATAATAATTTTGAAATTGTATGATCTATTATGCTTCAGTATCAACAACGTAATGAATCGTTCACTATGTAGCTACATAATTTTTAACGTGTCGTGTCAACACCGCACCAGTGGACTGTCTGAGGCGTGTTCTCGCTCCACGCTTGACTGACAGATTGTTAGGCAGTCATAAAGTAAGTGATGTCATGCTGAGACTGTCTAAAAAAATATGCTGGTCTTGTCTAACCGCTACACGTAAAATCTGATATTCTGCGAATTTACGCGTATGAGGTACGGTAGTTTATCTGTCCTCCGGGTAATGTAGGCGAACGCCACCAACGCGGTGTGAATTGCATTTGGCATGGTGAGACACGTAGAAAATCATGGTTATCCACTGCATCAAACTGTACTTCCAGTCGCCTTACTTCGTCTTGCCACTGGTTTGAAATGAGGTCCGACAAGAAGCGAGGTCGACGCTTTGCACAACTCCTCACTTTAATCGAAATCCCCAGTGCAAGTCATCTAGGAAAATTCATCCGAAGGGAAAAGGTTTTCTCACTGACTCTAGGAGCATGGAATGTACGTGATGGAAATAACTTGCACAACAAAGATCTTCATGACGCTCTACAGTCAAAAAGGAAACACCATCTTGTAAAAAGAGGATAAATGCAGCAACTCAACAGAGGAGAGTAGCTAGACAATCAAGGATAGACCAACATCCTTTTACAGTGGTCATTCCATGCCCGAACTGTCCAAGAACATTTACAGCTCGAATAGTGCTTATTAGCCATCTACTATTAGGCATGGACATAATTCTAACTGAATTTTCTTAGTGGATGCAGCAAATAATTATCACCACTTGTGATCGACGAACACACATATAAAAGAATAGGGAGAATATCATAGAAAACGAAGAAAACCAACAAAGAGTTTGTACAACACTTCCTATAAAAAAAAAAGAATTATTAAAGAAAATAGCGCTCAAACATATAAAGTATTATTGTCTAAGTTGTGTTTCTCAGCAAGGTAGGGGTTGTCTAAGTTGTTTTTCTCATCAAGGTAGGGGTTGTCTAAGTTGTGTTTCTCAGCAAGGTAGTGTCTAAGTTGTTTTTCTCATCAAGGTAGGGGTTGTCTAAGTTGTTTTTCTCATCACGGTAGGGGTTGTCTAAGTTGTTTTTCTCATCAAGGTAGGGGTTGTCTAAGTTGTGTTTCTCAGCAAGGTAGGGGTTGTCTAAGTTGTTTTTCTCATCAAGGTAGGGGTTGTCTAAGTTGTTTTTCTCAGCAAGGTAGTGTCTAAGTTGTTTTTCTCATCAAGGTAGGGGTTGTCTAAGTTGTTTTTCTCATCACGGTAGGGGTTGTCTAAGTTGTTTTTCTCATCAAGGTAGGGGTTGTCTAAGTTGTTTTTCTCATCAAGGTAGGGGTTGTCTAAGTTGTTTTTCTCAGCAAGGTAGGGGTAGTCTAAGTTGTTTTTCTCATCAAGGTAGGGGTTGTCGAAGTTGTTTTTCTCATCAAGGTAGGGGTTGTCTAAGTTGTTTTTCTCAGCAAGGTAGGGGTAGTCTAAGTTGTTTTTCTCATCAAGGTAGGGGTTGTCTAAGTTGTTTTTCTCAGCAAGGTAGGGGTTGTCTAAGTTGAATTTCTCAGAAAGGTAGGGGTTGTCTAAGTTGTGTTTCTCAGCAAGGTAGGGGTTGTCTAAGTTGTTTTTCTCATCAAGGTAGGGGTTGTCTAAGTTGTGTTTCTCAGCAAGGTAGTGTCTAAGTTGTTTTTCTCATCAAGGTAGGGGTTGTCTAAGTTGTTTTTCTCATCACGGTAGGGGTTGTCTAAGTTGTTTTTCTCATCAAGGTAGGGGTTGTCTAAGTTGTTTTTCTCATCAAGGTAGGGGTTGTCTAAGTTGTTTTTCTCAGCAAGGTAGGGGTAGTCTAAGTTGTTTTTCTCATCAAGGTAGGGGTTGTCTAAGTTGTTTTTCTCAGCAAGGTAGGGGTTGTCTAAGTTGTTTTTCTCAGCAAGGTAGGGGTTGTCTAAGTTGAATTTCTCAGAAAGGT
The DNA here is from genome assembly GCA_034231615.1 of Meghimatium bilineatum. NCBI lineage: Eukaryota > Metazoa > Mollusca > Gastropoda > Stylommatophora > Philomycidae > Meghimatium > Meghimatium bilineatum. The sequence goes on from CM067304.1 coordinate 18,119,250, forward strand.
AGGGGTTGTCTAAGTTGTGTTTCTCAGCAAGGTAGGGGTTGTCTAAGTTGTGTTTCTCAGCAAGGTAGGGGTTGTCTAAGTTGTTTTTCTCATCAAGGTAGGGGTTGTCTAAGTTGTTTTTCTCATCAAGGTAGGGGTTGTCTAAGTTGAATTTCTCAGGTAGGTAGCAAGGTAGTGGTTGTCTAAGTTGTGTTTCTGAAAATTTTGACATTAGAAGACATGACATCATGTTGATGACCTTACTAGAGGGTAAAGTCGAGTGGAGGCGAACATGAGGTAGGCAGAGATACAAGTGGGAAGGACACAGCACAAAATGGACTGGCTCTAGAGAGCACCACCAAGACAAAAGATGTCGAATGTCCATGGCAGCTGACCATTTCGGATACGGCATTTGATGATGACAATAAGCTGTGTTTCACCAGTTTGTATTGCTTCTTCTACATTCGTTCTCAAACACCTGTTGGTTAGCAGGATGCATTCCAGAGAACGGAGTGCATCGTGTCATAGCTTACAACTTGGCTGTGATATCCGCTCCGTTCGGTTTGACATCCGATTTCAGCATGATTTTTAGGTTATTTCCATCCTCAAACCTCCATAGTCGCCTCTTTCGACACTCCTGGCAGACAACAGTATCGCCATTATTTGCTCCCTTTCGGGTCCTGGCTGTACATACTCCATTTCTGCAAGACAACGCAGCACATAAAGACATTAGCACTATTTGAAGGCATATTTGCATGACTTGTCAGATATCCTAAGACATATAACACTGAAACGTAATGGGGAACAAAAAGTCAAAGGTTTCCAAATATTAGCCCGCAGATTATATTCTGAAATCTATGTTCCTTCAGAGCCGAATACGGCGCTTAGGGCAGAAACCAGAGCTCTCCAGGTCGAGCGAGGTGATGTTACTGTTTGCAAGTCTTTCCCTTTTGTTGAGACCCATAGTTATATCCTCTGAAAGTTGTTCTGCGAAGAGTCTCTCTCGGTCTTCCTCTGTTTCTTTTGTCACCAGGTACTTATTTTAATGTTTGTAGTAACAGTCTGTTTTAAACCACTCTAAGTACTTGTCCGATATAAGTCTATGATTTCTTCTTATTGTTGAAGACACATATTGTTGTTTGGTGTCTTCTCTTACTTGCTTGTTTGAATTCTCCCCAATGTGAGAGTTTTCTAAGACATATATTCTCAAATAAGGGATACACAGCTCCTTGTGGAAATAAGAGATGCACAACTCCTTATGGAAATAAGGGATACACAGCTCCTTATGGAAATAAGGGATACACAGCTCCTTATGGAAATAAGGGATACACAGCTCCTTATGGAAATAAGGGATACACAGCTTCTTATGGAAACAAGGGATACACAACTCCTTATGGAAATAAAGGATACACAACCCCTTATAGAAATAAAGGATACACAGCTTCTTATGGAAATAATCGTATCTAGATATAATGATGCCTAGAGAAAACTTACTTAAAGACTTACCTGAAGAGAATAACTCCCACGTTTGTGTTAGCGAAAGCCTGAGTGACACCTCTGATCTCCCTGACTAAAGACTCCCGACCTTGTCGGAATACAGTTGGTGATATGCTGTCTGATCCATCCAGGAGAAACAGGACATTTGGTGGACACTCAGTTACTGGACAATACAGAGTATTTAGAAAGTTATCAAATAGTGTCATCACAAACAAGTCAGTTATCAAATAGTGTCATCACAAACAAGTCAGTTATCAAATAGTGTCATCACAAACAAGTCAGTTATCAAATAGTGTCATCACAAACAAGTCAGTTTACCAATGAACAAAACATTTATAAGACATATCTTTACATCAACATAACATATTTACATAAGATAGCTAATTTAGATAACATATTTACATACCATAACAAATTTACATAAATAGCATATTTACATAAGTATAACACTTTACATCAAGATACCGTCGTTACATAATATCTTTACATCAATATACCCTCTTTGCAAAACATAACATCTTTACATTTTGCCAGTTTTACGTTTTTAAACAGCTATCCATCTATTCACTAAACCCTTTGTTGCCTTTCAGCGTCAGGGGTAAAAGAGTTTTCTGAAGACGGCCCCCTTGTGTTTAGATGTTTCCAGAAAAATCTCAATTTAACTGCAAGCACATTGAGTTCTCACTGTCGGATTCCTAAACCTGTCGCAGTGTTGTATCGGGAAAACCTCACCTGGCTACGCTGTTATCTCTAATTAACACATAAATTAATGAGTCCACCTATTCCAGATGAAGAATCACAAAACACCGAACTACACTTCCATTTGTGACGAGTGAGAATCAACACATCCGTCGTCTCCCGCCGATTTAACGGAAATCTGTTATTATATTTTAGGTTATATTTTACACTTTTATATTGTTGAAAAAATGGTATTTCTTTACAACAATATAAAAACTTAAAACAACCAACATTACACAACCACCGGCCGAAGTATTTCTACTGTTATATTTCAGTGGTCGCAATATCAAAACTCCACAATCAAACACAAACACTACACACATTCTTGGAAAAATATTACTCTAGTGTCTGTATTTCAATACTGTTCACGATATTTTATTTTGTGTCAGGGTGTATCAGAGTTGCATACTGTAGTCATCATCCACTTCAGTGACTTCATCGTCGTAGCCACGATTATACAGAGATTCGTACTTTTATCCATCTCATTATTGATCGAATTCTTTTTGAAAAATATGATGATCATTTCGTTATTGAGCAGTAAAGCTGAGTTTCTTTCACCCTTTCTGTGATCACGACGATGTCAACTCTATTCGTATACATTAGTTCAAGCACACGAATTTCACTCACGGCGACGTTTTCCCTACTTCGTCCATGCGATGTGCAATTTTTACCACTAATGAGCGCATAAACACATACACAGTGGGAGGAAATCTTCAAAACGGTACAAGTTCTCTTTGAATTCTTATTGTGGTCATTTTAAACGCAATTATAATTTGAATTTTGTTTTGTGTTTGTTTTGGGCGTTCGTTCCCAAACTCATTCGTTTCAAAAGATCCGAGAAACGTACAACAAACAACTGACATACACTGGGCTTATACACATTTAGACTGCTGATGGATCGGTGAGATAAGTAATTATGGGAATGTCCCCAGTCTCACGATGCTGGTCCCTAATCGTCTTCCCCTACAGCGGTAATTCTCAAACTCTTGCAGGATCTTTTTTGCAGTAGGACAATCGTTCTACTAGATTTCCAGAAGGATGTAGTCCAGAGATGGAGAATGCGCTGTCGCCGTTTTTTTGGAGCCAATTGACCATATACAGCCGTCTTCGACGGTGATACCTAATCAATAATGAAGAATTTGTTAACAAAAAAAAATTAAAATTAAACATTTTCTTGACTTATACACAGACTAAAGACTTTTTGACAGATTTGTTATAGTAATATACTAATTTCGACTTATACAAATACTCAAGATTTTTTGACAGATATGTTATGGTAAAATACCGATCTCGACTTATACACAGACTAAATACTGAACATGCTTCTTATAGAAATGTATATTACTCGGCTTGTACAAGGTGATCATATGAAAATCGTACGTAGCTTACCTTCACGAGGTTTCTTATTTTTGACGTCACTATCAGAAGCATCTCCCAAAGTACATCCACCTTTGAACAGTTCCAAGAGGGTGCAATCCTGCAAAGTGTTTCCTATTTCATGACCATGTACTCTGTACGTCACGCCAATCGAGCATACAATGAGAATGGCAAGTACAGTGTCCATAACTTGACTTCTGAAATGAAGACATTTTTTTGTTATTACATATTTCTTAGCCCGCGTGTTGCTGGGGCTCGAAAGTGGAGCAAAGAGTAGTAATGCTGTTACATGTCATGCATGTTTTAAGAGGTGACTGAGAATGTTTCTGAGATGGATGGGCTGTCCCAGCACACAGAAGGTCAAAGTGATACAAAGACATGCTGAAGTCGGATCTGTCAGGCCGAATGGAACGGATATCGCCGCCGATCTGTAAACTATGACACAGCGCGTATCATTCTCTGTACTATGTCCTGCTAAGCCGCTGGAGTTTGAGAATGACCCCATTTATAAAAAACATATTTCTTAAGGTTAAGATGAAATGCAGAAATATAAGTAGAGTTGTTCCTTTTTTCTCCTCCGCGACCATTCTCAAATAGCTACACAGTAGCAGAATGTAGTCCGAATAACATAATTCGTTGTGATATGGTTTACAGCTTGGATGGGATATTGTGGATTCAGCTCGACGCATCCAACTTTAGTATATCTTAGGCGTTACTTTTAAGCTCGTTATGTCGGGATAGTAAACTCCATAACTAAAATCAACTCAGTAACTATGCATGGCAGATCAATGAGTAGCCAATGTGTTACTTTTCTTATGGATTCCATTAACACAGTAGCTAAGCAGGGCAGATCACAGAATAGCAATGTGTTACTTTCCTTATGGACTCCGGCAACACAGTAGCTATGCAGGGCAGATCACGAGTAGCAATGTGTTACTTTCCTTATGGACTCCGGCCACACAGTAGCTATGCAGGGCAGATCACGAGTAGCAATGTGTTACTTTCCTTATGGACTCCGGCAACACAGTAGCTATGCAGGGAAGATCACAGAATAGCAATGTGTTACTTTTCTTATGGACTCCTTCCACACGGGGGTAGGGTAAAGTAGTTAAGAGAACAAGAGTCAATTTAAGTTACATTGAACCATTTTTATCATATGGAACTATTTCTTATGTTCGCACCCAGCCACACTTTATTTAGCTGTTTTAATTTTGTCAGTGCCATTGTGGTACGGAAATTTAATTTATGTATTTTGTTTTGGTTTCCATTGGGATAAATGGATATATATATATATATATATATATATATATATATATATATATATATATATATATATATATATATATATATATATATATATATATATATTATATATATATATATATATATATATATATATATTATATATATATATATACTTAGAGTCAGTATAGCTATTTGTGGCATGCGATTCCAAGTATCTAACACTGGGATAAATGGAGATTACTTAATACCAGAAAATATACCAATTTTTGTCTGTAACTCTTTAGTATTCAACCCAGCAATGATAGTATAGAAAGTATAATAATAATAATAATAATAATAATAATAATAATAATAATGGTACAATACAAGAATGAGTGGACAAATCACGTGACAACATACCAACTTTTTAATTTCATATGCTATTGCACTATCTCAGAAACTTAAAAAGTCTTAACTTAAAATACCGATCTAGCGATTTGCACGCAATTAACTAATCGACCACCTCCCACTCAGTGTGCAGCGCGCATATCGAGTGGTAAGGGCTCTCATCGCGCAACGTGCCAAATATTGGATGCGTCGGTATATGCGCCTAAATAGAAATTTCGTTCCGTTTAATTATGTTTGCTATTTGTTCCGTAGAAACCTGTCCACTGATTCTTGTTTTGTACCATGATAATAGTAAATCAGGGTCGTAGGGGTGCCATATTGTGATATTTGATGTAGAAAGATCTTCATACATCTCTATCCACTACCATCCTGATGAGTTTGGAAAATCAACCCCCCTATCCAGTCATTGGTATTAATGAGCCATGTCTTCTAGTCACCTCGTCGTCTTTCAGTATTCACTATATAATAAAGTAAAGTAACCCATAGCATTTATTAATGCCGTAGGGGTGTGAGATGTTAGCGATCTCACATTTAAGAGGCTCTGCAAATGAGGGCGGTAGCCATCTCCTCTCCCTCGCAGTCTTTAATTCCCGGATTAATGCGGTACCTATTTAAGACTGGGTCGACCTGGGAGCCGTTGTAATCTGAGAAAAATTTCCGCCTCAACTGGGGAATGAATCCACTAACCACTGCGCTACGTGGCTCACATCACCATATAGAAAGCATATCAATTCTCACACATTCTAATTGTTGTATTGATGCTGTGTAATTATAATTTCTCAAGGTACTCAGAATTTATTTGTGGGATAAAATACCAGACAGCGAGCGAGGTGTTCATGAAATTTACATTTGTAAATATATTAATACTTGGTACTCCGGTCCAAGATGGCGAAGAGAACGCATGTGTTCTCATACAGTCATATAATCGGTTGTTCCTTCTGAAAGTAACGGAAAACTACTGGAGTATTGTACCAAGAATTTTCTTATGGATGTCCTAAAATTGGTGATGTTTTAAAAGAAGTGACAAATTTTGAATAATAGGAGCTAATCTAGGGTCTTCCGCCAAAATGGCCGACTAGAACGAATGTGGTCTCTTTACGGTGCTCGATTAACGGTTGTTCCTTCCCGAAAGTAATTGCAACCTACGGGAATATTGTGCCTAGAAATTTCCAATGGATTAACCGAACTTTTTCTCTAGGATTGTGATCTTGTGGTGTAGTAGTGCTAATGTTACGAATTTTTATTTTTCCGGTTGCAACATACGGCTGTGAAACATGGACTCTAAGTAAAACAGCGGCAAAGAAGATCAACGCCTTCGAGCTGAAATGCTACAGAAAGATACTTAGAATCTCATGGAAGGATAAAATCAGAAACTCAGATATTATAAACACACTGAATATTCCAGAGTGTTGGTTACTAAACACAATAACAAAAAGAAAACTACGCCTGTTTGGTCATGTAAAGAGACATAACTGTTTAGAAAGACAGATAATGGAGGGAAGAGTACCTGGATAGAGGAGAAGGGGCAGACCAAGAAGACGATGGACTGACGACATTAAAGATAACATGAATACATCGCTAGAAAATGCAAGCCACATCGCCCAAGACAGAGAGAGGTTTGAGAGTTCATTCGGAAGACAACGTTCTGGAAGGAATACGTCACATGACACAAGAGCTAATATAAAAAGCGCAAGAGGCTTTGCAGTCGAGATCAGGAAGATAACAGTAATAGCCATGTCCAAAAAACTGAGGAAAAAAACTGTTTCACGGGGCAAACATGGGAACTAAAGTATGTTTGTTACGTACATGTGTGTTCCCAGTGGCGACCTACGGCGGCGAAACATGGATAACAAATAAAACTACAGCCAAGAGAATAGAGGCTTTCGAAATAAGTGCTATAGAAGAGTCCTGAGAGTGCCGTGGACAGCAAGAAAGACCAATCAAGACGTGCTAATAAAAATCAACATAGAAGAAGGTTGGCTTTTAAACACCATATTAAAAAGGAAGTTAGGTTTATTCGGCCATGTGAGGAGACATGAAGACATGGAAAGAATATAATTGGAAATGGCGATAGAAGGCAGTAGAGTCAGAGGCCGACCAAAACGTTGTTGGACAAGAGATTCAGGAATACATGTACATGTCGCTAGAGGAAGCGGGGCAACTTGCCAGAGACGGGGGATTTCAGGAGATTCATAAGAAAAACTCCGTTCTGGAAATAATACATCACATGACACAACATATAATAATAATAATAATAATAATACTAGTAATAATAATACTAGTAATAATAATAATAATAATAATAATAGTAATAATAATAATAATAGTAGTAATACGCATAACCCGTCAGGGTGCCACACGGGAGAAATCAGGGTCGTAGATTTGCCACACTGGAGAAATAAGGGTTGTAGATTTGCCACACTGGAGAAATAAGGGTTGTAGATTTGTCACACTGGAGAAATCAGGGTTGTAGATTTGCCACACTGGAGAAATAAGGGTTGTAGATTTGTCACACTGGAGAAATCAGGGTCGTAGAGATAACACACTGGAGTAATCAGGGTCGTAGAGATAGCACACTGGAGAAATCAGGGTAGTAGAGATAGCACACTGGAGAAATCAGGGTCGTAGAGATAGCACACTGGAGAAATCAGGCTCGTAGACGTGCTACACTGGAGAAATCAGGGTTGTAGAGATAGCACACTGGAGAAATCAGGGTCGTAGACGTGCTACACTGAAGAAATCAGGGTCGTAGAGGTGCCACACTGGCGAAATCAGGGTCGTAGAGGTGCCATACTGGAGAAATCAGGGTCGTAGAGATAGTACACTGGAGAAATCAGGGTTGTAGAGGTTCCACACTGGAGAAATCAGGGTCGTAGAGGTGCCATACTGGAGAAATCAGGGTCGTAGAGGTGCCACACTGGAAAAATCAGGGTCGTAGAGGTGCCACACTGGAGAAATAAGGGTCGTAGAGGTGCCGCACTGGAGAAATCAGGGTCGTAGAGGTGCTACACTGGAGAAATCATGGTCGTAGAGATAGTACACTGGAGAAATCAGGGTCGTAAAGGCTTCTTCTTCTTCTTCCTCAGTGTTTAATATTTTCTTAAACATAATTTCGTATAAGAATGTTTCCATAACTTGTCCCATTTGTTTGCTGCTGAAGTCCTAGACACCTCACGTATGCACTGATACTACTTATTCTTCTTCAATGTTCATTCTCAAACTCCTGTCGGATCCCTCTTGTAGCAGGGCAGCTGGATTTCCAGCAGGACATTGTCAAAATAATGGAAATGCTTTGTGTCGCCGTTTTATTTACACCAATGTTCCGACACATCCGTCATCGGTAGAGGAAACAAGAAAAACTTCTAGAAATGTTTAACTGTTTAATATCGACTGCCTAAGGGTAAATCCATCATATTTTACCGTGTTAACTGGTAAGGCAGTGGGTGAAAAAGTAAAACAGAAACAAACGTAAGAATTTCAGACATGACATTCAGTGCAATAATTTTTTTTCACTGGTGACAGGTTGCCGGCCTATCCCCCAAATACCCTTATTCGCCTACTGTGACATGCCTGGAAAGAAGAGTTTTTCTATTTTTTTTTGTATTCTGAACTAGAAGTCCAAGTCCCGGTAGTCACACGGGCGCTGCACGAATGAAAAACGAACATACCAATGTAACACAGAGATATAGAATTGTACTCTAAAACAATATATACATGGTGTCTACAGAGTCTATATGCACTTATTTACATTGGTGATGACACCATGCTGTATAAAATATAAATCCTGAGTATTAAGTGCGAATCTGTGTAAATTGCGTGTATAAACTTCCTATATTAATATAAAACAATGCACTGTACTAAACAGAAACACAGTTATTAGTTAATACAAACATACTTTTAATAACGAAATTATTTCAAAGGTTTACTTAGAAAACATTTTACCTGTTTGACAGAACTGTTCTGGTACTCTTGTTAATTGTGTCTGTTCTACGATATGCCTGTTCAATGCAAGTGATTCAAGTCTCTCATACTAGGCCAGGTTCGTTCTACAAAATGAGGCAATACACAATTTCAGGATGTTTGAATTTGGCTCTTTTATTGGCTGTTGATGGTAAAAATAGACAGTTAATTTTTTGGTACGTTACTATATTTAATGATTACTTTCCATGATAGATCAATTGACGACTGACTTTGAGTGTTTGCATGTGTGTATGAATGTGTGGGCAAACTGTCTCAAAGTTTATCAACATGATGATGCGAGATATTCTGGTCAGAGAACGTTGTTTTTATCGTAGCGTAGGTGAAAGAATATCGAACATACGCAAGCCGTCTTGTGTTTGTTTAAACTGCCCATGTAGGTTGTCTGAGACCGCGCATGCTGGTATTGTTATAGTTAAAAAGCAGTGACAACCAAAGACAAATTAAGGATTGGAGACACTTCATTATCCACAGTGTGAAAACCCTTCATAGACTTAAGACCTAGGGCGATCTTATGAATGGAACAGCGACGCCTAGGGAAACTACGTAGAAAGCAATATAAAATACGACCAATAGATGTCATGTATGATGTTGGGGGTTCAGAAAGGGAACAAGTAATAGTGATATTATTTGCTGCCATACACATCCTAAGAGAAGATTAATTTAGATGTCGGGGGATGGTGGCTCAAAAAGGGCTCAAAATTCGTTTTTATTCGCTCCCAGGTATTCGAAATTGTTTACACATTCTAGTTCTATATTGTCTATGTTGATTATTGATTTTGATCTTTGTTTTATCTGTTGTCATAATTTATGTTTTCTGTGTGTTTAGATATAGATTTTGGATCTCGTTGTATTTCTTTGTTGTTGTAAACAGCTGTTTCAGTCCTTCAGGATTTGTAGTTAGGAGGACTGTGCCATCTGCGTATCTTATTTCTGGAATATTGTACCCACCAATATTTATTAGATGAAACTCATTTTCCTCTAGTTCTTCTCTAACATTTCTCATTATATTATCTGCATGGATGTTAAAAGGATATGGGGATAGAGTGCACCACTCCACTTTGAACAGCGAACCATTCAGAAGTTTCTCTCTCCACTTTTACTGCTGCTCGTTGTTCGTGATGTAGTGTTTCAATAAGATGTATTAGATATTTGGGGAAGTCCATGTCTCCCATGATGGACCACAGCTGGTGATGTTTAACACAATCAAACGCATTGGTGTAGTCTATGAAACACATATGTAAATTTAAGCTGTATTTTCTACATTTCTCAATTATATTCCTCATATTGAATATATGGTCTCTTGTTCCTCTTCCTAATCGAAAACCGGATTGAACTTCATGAATTTCTGTTTCTAAGTTGTGTTATATTCTTTTCATTATGATCTGCAGTAGTATTTTGCCGGCTTGACTAATTAGTGCTATTGTTCTATAGTTAGTATACAGTTGAAGGTCTCCTTTGCTATGTATACTGACTTTTTCCATTCGTTCGGCCATATTACGCTTTCCATATCTTGCAGCATAAAGTATGGTATATTTGAACACTGGAATCTCCACCGGCTTGTATCATCTCTGATGTTACTCCGTCGTTACCTGGAGATTTTTCCTTGTTTCAGATTTCTTATTGAATGTCTGACCTCTTCTATTGTAGGTTATTGTTGTTGTTCTACTTCGTTGATGCTCTTATTTGGTTTCTGGGTTGTTCCTTTATACATTTCTTGAAAATATTCATTACATTTATGTAAAATATATGTTTTCTCTGTTAGGGTGTTCCCTTTTTCATCTTTTAGTACTCGAAGTGCGGACTTGAAGTTGTTCTGTTCTAATGTTCTTATAGCATTGAACATATATTTGCTATTTCCCTGTTGTCTTTCTTCATCGATGTCTCTGAAGGTATTCATTATGTATTCTTGTTTGTGATTACTAATTAGTTTCTTAATTTGTTTTGATAGTTTCCTGTAGTTTGATTGACTTTTTTCGATGGTTTTGCATCTTCTTCTATCTTCAGTTAAGTTCATTGTTTTTTCTGAGATGTTTTCTTGATTTGTGCATCTTTTTTGGATAGAAACTTTTCTGAAGTATTAGTAATAGCTTCGCTTGTTTTGTTGGCAAGATAGTTTAGTGTCAATGATCGTTTGGTGTCAATTCTTCTTGTATATCTAGAAGTGTGGTAAATCTGTTTTGTATCTCGATGTCACATTCGCTGAGTATCCTTAATGTATCATATCTAATGGTATGGATGTTCTTGTTGATTTTCTTTATTTTTTTCTTCAAATTTCGCCATCAGCAGTTCGTGGTCCGTGTCGCAGTCTGCTCCTGGTAATGTTTTACTTAAAGAAATGCTTGTTTTCCATCTTTGTTGGATAAATATGTAATCTATTTGATTTTTACATTTTTCATCTGGTAACCTCCACATATACAGTCGTCTTGAATGTGCACCTAATGTATTCACGATTGCTAAATTGTTTACCAAGCAACAATTGAGCAATCGTTCACCTCTTTCGTTTCTATTTTCTAAGCCATATTTCTTCAACAAATGAAATAGGGAAAGTCACCTGGACAAGATAATATATCAATAGAAGAGATTGACGCAATAGGTGATTTTGGCACAGAGGTAATAACAAAGCTATTGAATGATATTTACAACACTGGCTATTTAACAGATGATTTATTAAAATCCATATTCATAACATTACCTAAAAAAACCTGGAGCTATTGAATGTGATGAACATAGCACCAAAAGTTGAATGTGTATCATGACTAAAATTTTACTTAGCTTAGAATCATCATGATGAGAGTAAGAAGGAAATCAAAGGCCAGAAATTGGCGAAGAACAAAATGGTTTTGTAACAGGAAAATGGACAAATAATGCCATCTATTTCATTAGAATATTGATAGAAAGATCAATTGAAGTGAAGACAGATCTATTTTTGTGCTTTATAGACTGTACAAAAGCATTTGACAAAGTTAAACATAAGGAAATCATGAGTATGTCCGACAAGGATGTGTGTTGTCGCCTGCTATGTTTAACTTATTCAGTGAAATGATATTTAGATCTATAGAAAATATTCCAGGAATATTTGTTGGTGGGTATGATATGAATAACCTGAGATATGCTTGTGACAGTATATCATGGACAGCTAGAAAGAGTAATACTATAATTCTACAACTGATCATCTCAAATAGAGAACTTATTAACTATAGGCTATTAGCTATAGGCTATAGGCTATTCATGAGAAGAGACGGGATGGAGAGTATCGTAACAACTGGAAAGATCGAGGATAAGAGAGACAGAGGAAGACAAAGTGAGAAAATTGTTGATGGTTTGAAAGCTTGACATGATGCAGAATCATAAGAAACTATATTTAAATGTATAACAAACAAAGGACTGTGGAAAGACATGATCGCCTACTCCGGAAGGCATGGTACCAATGAATGAATTAATTCATTTTTTCTTTTGAGATCTAATTTCGTGGTGTGCTCTTTCTTTTCCAACTTGAGCGTTGAAATCCCCTATGATTATAATAATGTCTTGTCTGTTCGTTGCATCTAAAGTGTGTTGTAATTGTTCCTAAAAAGTGTCAATCTCTTGGTCATCTGCTGCTGCTGTCGATGCGTAGATTTGAAAAATAGAGATATTTTTCTTTTTACCCTTGTTTCTGATGGTAATAATACGATCGTTATTAGGATAGTTCCCTAACAGAAAATAATACTCACGTGGAAGACAGGTAATGGAGTTCTACTTGATGACGACTAACACACTATCACTGACGAATGTTTACATGAATTAATATGGTATACACAACAAAACAAAACACAGAATATAATCACACAAATGACAATACACAGCACATAATCGACGTTTCGATCCAATAGGTCGTTTCAAGATACGCACATAACATACAAACATACAAATACCACAAGTATAAATGAATGCACAACAAGCGTGTCCGAGTGAAATATGGTGGTACCCTAACAGAAGATTTTATCTTGAAGGGTAAAAGCCGACTTCTCGCTGACCTCTAGTCTCTCTACTTGAAAACACACGAATTTCTCCTGACATTAATGACAAATGTCATCTCATAGAGGATCAAATTCGCCATGAAGCCATGCGAAAGTCGCATATGGTAGGCCGAAAGTCGCAAATATGAAAGGCAAACTGTAAACCATGAGAGCACTCGTTCTTTTCTTAGTACTGCAGCATGTTAATCTGCTGGAGTTTGAGAACCAATGAAGAAGTAATACGATAGACAGCAGGAAATATTATGAGGGGAAATAAAAGGAAAAACAAAACACGCTGCTGATTGATAATATAATATTATGCCGCGTCAGATAATGAAAAAGCAAAATCTATCCAGAACATCAGAATCGAAATGTAGTTGCAAGGCAAATCAATAACTCGGAATTTAAAAAAGAGCTCAAATGAAGTAGATGATTAACTTCAATGTAGGGGGCCTACTCGGATAACCCCAATATGTTCACTGTCCCTCTCAACGTAACTTCAAGCGATAATCCCTAGGAATGTCCGAAAACAAATTCCACTTTATACACAACACGGCGCGTGCCAGCTTCGAACCCTCGACCTCTTGAGCATAACGAGAACGGCTTAATCGCTACGGACCGCTATATATATGAATTCGGCACTCTGAAACCATTGGGTATGAATTAATTCTTGACATATGTATAATATCGGGTTGTTCCGTCATCTCTCGGTCCTGTTTTAAAAATGTATTCAGCTTTGTTTTTGTATACTTTCTAATTTCTGTTCATTTCCTGTTTGTGTCACCTTTGACCTCACTTCTATCACTTCGACCAACTTACTAGACATGTGAACTCAAGTTGTGTCGTCTCTACTTGTTGTTTTTGATTTATATGTGCTTGTGATCCTTGATAAAGGCCTTTCGGTCGAAACGTCGATTTGTGTGTGTGCTTATGTGTGTTTCGTACAATTAGCAAAACTTTATAACCTTGTTTCAAGCTTTACCTATTGGACTTCAGTTTTGCGCAGTTAGTACATATTTTCTATTAATCGCTAAGCCAGGGAGTTATAAATGACAAGAAGGATCATACTACATACACGTCCGTGTGTTGCTGGGGATTCAGAGATGAAAAACAGAGAAGTAAAACTGTCACCTACAATGCATATTGTAAAAAGACTATACGAAAGTTATAGGTAAGGTTGACTACCCCCAATAGGGGAATGATATAGGTAAGGTTGACTACCTCCATGGGGAAAGTTCTTGATGTTTGATTAGAAACTAACTTCACAGCACGTGTGGCATTCCCATAAGTGCTCCACCCTCTGTTCCACCCTGGCCGTTGCGACGGGTTTCTTTGTTGTTCCGCCCACCCAAGCCGTGCCCATAACTAGTTCAAGCACAACGTCGGCCTGTCCGAACAACATGGTAATTGTTATCGAAGGTTACGACTACGGGATTGTATAGATGACGTGCCATGAAGCTTCTATAAGAAGATAATCTCAATATAAAGGCATGCCATCTACTAAGGTTTTCTGTTGCATTCGTGGTTTGTCTAGTGAGCCATTGGTGAGACCCACAGACGAAACCGCATGCGTAAATGGGGAAAGTTATTGCTGAATACCATGCTGAATTCTGATATCTACTGACGACGGACGGAGGGCACTGGAGCAGATAAAACGGAGACACAACGTATTTCTATTCCATGGATCACATTCTACTGCAAATCACATGATAGTGATGAACCTATGGGAGTTTCAGAACGAACATCACCTGATAGTGATGAACCTATGGGAGTTTCAGAACGAACATCACCTGATAGTGATGAACCTGTGGTAGTTTCAGAACCAACATCACCTGATAGTGATGAACCTATGGGAGTTTCAGAACGAACATCACCTGATAGTGATGAACCTATGGGAGTTTCAGAACGAACATAAAACAAAAAAGGTTAAGTTTTCAGGCAATCAGTTTAGTTGTTCTAGAACTTCCTCATGAATATAACAAAATCCGCTATGACTTTATCAGTGACACACAACGCAAACACGACACAAGAACAACCCTGCACAATCACAACCTGACACAATAACAACGGCAGAATCACAATACGGCACAATAACAACATGGTACAATAACAACACGGCAGAATCAGAACACGGCACAATAACAACAATGCACAATCACAACACGTCGCAATCACAGCATGCTACAATCACAATATGGTACATTCACAACACGGCACAATAATAACACGATTCACAACACGGTACAATAACAAAATGGCACAATCATAACACGGCACATTTTGAACACGGCACAATCACAGCATGTTAGAATCACAACACGGCACAAGAGTAACAGGGCACATTCAGAACAAGGCAAAATCATAACACGGCAATCACACGTTAATATTTTCTCAAACAATCGCTGCGACGTATTTCCAAATCACAGTATTTACATAGTTCTACGACACTGACAAAACCATGTAAAATGCTTGTAATGACATTTTTCCACCGACACTCGCGTCATGAAGACATATATTTACATAGCCACATACAACAGGCAACAGCTGTATTGTAGGAAGAAGGCATTAATTTGTTGGAGGTTTTACGGAAATTAGTGACATTCCTGAGGAAGTTGGTATAACCAAGACCCTCGATGATACTATAAGACCTAACTGCAAAAAGTAAATATGGCTTCAATAGGTACGTTTTTGATTATTGTCACACTTTCTATAGATTACTATTTAAATACTTGGAGTAGCCTTGGCTGTTTTTGGTGTACGATTCCAATTATATAAATATTGACCAACGGAAAACACGGAAATAACCAAGAAAAGGAACGAATGAAGGCGTCGTTAATTCAGAGAACAGGTCTTCTACTGGTAATCGGTCGCAAAAAACTAGTCAATTTTTCGGGGAAAAAACCGAAAAACGTAAATATCTTTGTTTCCTTTTCTTCTTCCTCGTTCTCAAGTCGAAGTCAGATACTGGTATGGATTAAAGCAATGAACGACCTTGATCAAGAGCCCCAAGACAGGATTATAGAGCTTGTACATCAGAGCTGTTTCAGATGGCAATAGTTTTCTTCGGCGAATTTACGCGTACGAGGTACGATGGTTTATCGGCCCACCGGGTAATGTAGACGAACGCCAGCAACGCGGTGTGGACCGCATCGGGCATGGTGAGACACGTAGAAAACCATGGTCATCCACTGCATCGTACTTCATTTCCAGTCGTCTCAATTCGTCTTGTCACTGGTTTCAAATGAGGTCCGACAAGAGAGTGAGGGCGACGCTTTGCACAACTCTTCCTCACTTTAATCAAAATCCCCAGTGCAAGTGATTTTCACATTCACGAATGAAAGCCCTTGAAATAGACCACGATACATGGGAAGAACTTGCACAAAATAGATCTACATGGCATTCTAAAATAAAAAAGAGCGCATCATCTTGTGAAAAGAAGAGAAATGCAGCAGCTCAACATCGGAGAGCAGCTAGAAAGTCACGGATAGACCAAGATCCGTCTACAGTCGTTAATTCATGTCCAAACGGTCCAAGGACATTTACAGCTCGAATAGGGCTCATTAGCCATCTACGAACTCATAATCAAGGACATAACTAACATTGAATTTTCAAAAGTGGATGTAACAAAATGGTCATCATCACTTGTGATGGACGAACAACAAGTTTTCTTCATATGCTGTCGTACAGTGTGTTGTTCTGTAAAATATGTTCTGTTTTCTGGAGATTGTTCACAGTGGCACATATCGATGTTCACCAACTCCAAACATGTTGTCTGAGTTCTTGAGGGCCTGCAAAACAAATTTAGTATTATCTTACAGCAATAGCAGCGTTTGATAGATCTAAATAAGAAATACAAACGGAGACTAGACAAACAAATTAACAAATGATGGAAATTAAGATCAACAAATTGATGTCAATAGATAACATAAACTGAAATAAATTAAAGAGTTCTTCCGTGTTAGAATCAGTAGTCGGAATCTCCCTGGTGGTTAAGCTGTTCCCATTGTGTTCAAGAGGTCGCGGATGGAATCCGACTCGCGTCGTCTTAAATGAATATTTTTCGGAGATCTCATGAAAATAAGGAGTAGTTGGCACTCTCGGCAAGCAGCGTCTTGCTTCGTTGAGAGAGTTGATATTTCAAAAAAAAACTAGTATAATGAAGTCAATCCTCTACTCCTTTTAAGTTTTTTTTCTAAATCAGCAGCGACATATATATGTATGTATATACGTATGTAAGTATGTACGTATGTATGTATGGACGTACGTACACGTCTGTGTGTGTATATGTGTGCGTGCGTGAGCTTGAGAGTGAGTGTGTATGCACGCGCACGCGTGCGTGGAGATTTATAGGTATCAAAGGAATATCTGGTGAAACTACCCCATTGCACACAAAAATTACGCATTGCGTTGGTCACTATTTGCATACTCTTTGTCACCAGGGTGTCGCATGCCAACGACGACCAACGCAATGGCGATAATAATCGAAAACATGACAGAAAAACTTTAATTGAATTCTGTTGTAGGTCTTCTATATTTCCAAAGTCATGGATAATAAATAGTGATCTAAGAGACAAAACACACCAAGAGTATGTTTCAAACATCATAAGAAAACGAAGATGGAAATACCTTGGTCACGTTTTACGACTAGATGTAAACAAAATAAACCAACAAGCCCTTATGTGGTCACCTGAGGGTAAAAGAAAAAGAGGAAGACATAAAACAACCTTAAAAACTCAATTCTTCAAGAATAGGAATTAATAGGCGGTAAGACCATCCAGGAACTAAAGCTGCAGACAGCGGACCGCATCATATGGAGAACCAAAACCTCTGCCCTATGTGTCGTTTGCGGCACGAAAGGAACAAACTAACTAATGGTTAATAGCTCGTTGTTGGTTATTCGATATGGACTGACATTGTTGCACTCCGGACAGACCAATTAATGCTCAATATCCCTTAGTAGACGACCAAGGGTATGCATACTGATGGTTTCTGTGCTCCGCAATTTAGACACTCTTCTCGTTCCTCCGTGCAGGCGTCCAGTTCTACTACTGCCACACTTAATACCGAATTCTTGTAGTAGGATATGTCCTACTAGATTTTCAGCAGAATGTGATCCAGAGAAAGGAAATGCTTTGTGTCACGGTTTTATTTGCACTAATGGCCCGACACATCCATCTTTGGCGGAAAAAATATTACAATCTATTCAAATTGACATTGGGATTTACTGGTTTTTAAAAATTTTATTCTTTTCTTTTGAGTAAAAGAATGGATGAAAAATGGAGCATTGTGGTAGAAGTGAGTACAGATGATAGAGAGACAGATGCTGCGATAGAGAAAAACAGTTTGTAAGAAAGAAAAAAAAATAGATTGAAAATTTACAGAAGAATAAATGAATAGTGGATACATATTGGATTTTTTTTAAAAAGAAGAAAAGAGATTCCAAACGTGTACATAATACAATGTTCACATATTGGCACAATAGACTGTTCTTTACATATCCGCTCCCACATTAAGCCGCGTATTTGACTAGACCAGTGGCTCTCAACCTTTTCTCTGATATGTCTCCTCTTTTGGCCTATTAGGCGAACCATTAAGCAACAGTAGACTATTGTAGTCGATACGTGGAAGGTCTGAAGGTCTCATTATTGTCATATCAGAAGAACCATTATGGAATGACAAACTTTCAGTAAATCACATAGCAATGTAGTGAAGGTATCATCCTATGGAAGCCACATTGCATTTTATCTGTTGCGATCTGCTGCTGCTAGAACGGACCTGGTTCAATTCCCGTTAGTTTATAAAAATTTTAATTTATCCTCATGCTCCCTACTTGAATTTATTTGTATAATGCATTTTATCTGTGCAATTACTTTTCCTTGTATGGAGTAAATTTAGAGAATCAAGTATTGCACAGTACGTTGCGATAGCCAGCTAAGCTCCAGTCCTGAACATGGTCATGGCTGCCAGTGTGTACGTTGTGCCCTGGCTATGAACAGGTGGCACTTGGGGGTGTGGTGAAAGGAAACTCTATGCAGCAAGTGGCAATTTTACGAGAGAGCTCAGAATCACGCAAACATGCTATCCCAGCATAATTGCACAGTTCGTTAAATGGCGGGGCATACATAGCTGGCTGTCACATCCATCCCTGTGGTATGTGCCCACAGCTGGGATGCAATAGGCACCTTTGACAGGAAAGTATACTTGGCAGGGGGATCTAAAGCTCATTACTCCAGATTTGCATGTGACGAGGAGATAGGAAACAACAACAAATAAAACTCATTAATCCAGTTGTGCATATGACGAGGAGAAAGAAACAACAACAAATAAAGCTCATTACTCCAGTTTTGCATGTGACGAGGAGATAGAAAACAACAACAAAAGGCTTATAATTTATCTCCTCCTCTCAGTAGGAGGCTTCTTCTCGGAGTATTTCACATCATTACAAGTTTGAGTCTTCTGGGTATGAAAGGAAACCATGGAGAAACACACCATAACACACAGGGAACAAGAGCTTCATCGCGTGTCATTCTTAAATATGGGAACACAAAATACTATTATATTAATGTTATAACATTTTTGGCATGTGTCTGTCACAATTCAGTTACAAATGCATTGCCTTCCCATTATCTGTTTTTCCATTAGTTCATTTTCCTCTAGAATTAAGCTGTGGTTCCCTAGTGGTCTACATAGCGCCTGCTTAGAACCATCGATCAAGAATATATGAGACAGCACTGTAAGTAAGAAATTAAATATCACTACTTTCCTGGCAGGTATATTTCAAGCTACAATCTCTATTTAAAATACTGGGTGTGTCACTTAAAAACAGCCCACCGAAAATGTGAAAGACGTTTACAGTTACAAGTTCGTGTATCAACCCAAATGTAGGCAAATAAGGAAAGTATTATGTTGATGAAGTGATCCTTTTAGCCCTGAGCAGACAGTTACCTACAGACTAAGCTTAAAGTCTACAGAGTAGTGATACTTTCATTTCTGTTATACGCTAGCGAAACAAGGACTGTGTGTAGACGTCATGTAAGGAAACTCAATCACTCACACAACTTGTCTCAGAAAAGTTATGAACATAAGACGGCAAAACAAGATTGCAGATACCACTGTCCTTGACAGATCTGGTATCTCCAGTATTGACACTATCCTGATGCAGACACAGATTTGTTGGGCAGGTCATTTGGTACGTATACCATCGCCTGCCAAAGATACTTCTCTGTGGTGAGCTGGAGAAGGGTAAACGATCTCGAGGTTTCCAAAAGAAGCGCTACAAGAACTCGTTAAAGACCACAATGAAATCGTTTGAAATAGACCAAGACGCATGGGATAACTTGGACAAAATAGATCTACATGGCGCTTTGCAGTAAAAAAGACTGCATCACCTGAGGGTAAAAGAAAAAGCGGAAGACCTAAAACAACCCTTAAAAACACCATTCTTAAAGAAGGGGAAGTAATAGGCTGTAAGACCATCCAGGAACTAAAGCTGCAGGCAGCGGACCGCATCATATGGAGAACCAAAACCTCTGCCCTATGTGTCGCTTGCGGCACGAAAGGAACAAACTATACAGTGGTTTATGTGTTATGAATTATCCAGGTGACAGGTTGTCAGTATATTCCACAACTTTCCTTAGTCGCCTTCTACAACATGCTTGGAAAGAAGACAGGGGTCATATTCTTTCACCCGAACTAGAAGTCCAGAACCGAATTAACAGACGCATTCAAAACAGTGTAGAATTGCGATCTTCCTTTCCTTCTTCAGAAGAGTAGAATATTCGACGTTGCTAATGTGTAAGAAGGCAGAAAGGGTAAGTTCATCAAGGATTAACACAGTTCACTTTCCATCAAGCGAGCTACCACCAATGTCATTCCACCACTAGTTACAGACACTGGATATGAAATAATGGACACACATTCTGTATAGAGTATAGCTATTGACTGGTTGAACCACCAAAGGAGGATATGTCCGGCCCTTAGTGTAAATAAAATGGCGACCCAGTGCGTGCATTTCCATTCTCTGGACTATATCCTGCTAGAAAGCTAGTAAGACCATTGCACTGCTACAAGAGATATTGACTTAGAGTTTGAGAATTTACGCCGAAGAAGAAGAACTAGATGTGAATACACTGTATATCCAATAACACTACCACTAGAGGATGTCCATACACTATATATCCAATCGCACTGCAGGTAGAGGCAGTCCATACACTATATATCCAATCACACTGCAGGTAGAGGCAGTCCATACACTATATATCCAATCGCACTGCAGGTAGAGGCAGTCCATACACTATATATCCAATCGCACTGCAGGTAGAGGCAGTCCATACACTATATATCAAATCGCACTGCAGGTAGAGGCAGTCCATACACTATATATCCAATCGCACTGCAGGTAGAGGATGTCCATTTATTACGTTAACACTATGTTTATTATTCCAACTTGCAGCCCCCCCCCCAACCTGTCAACATCTGTCAATAATTTAGGGTTTCAATGTGTTCTTCTTCTTCAGCGTTCATTCTCAAACTCCCGTTGGATTTCTCTTGTAACAGGACAATGGTCCCACAAGATTTCCAGTTGAATATAGTCCAGAGAATGGAAATGCGTTGTGTTGCCGTTTTATTAGCGCCAATGGCCCAACACATCCGTCTTCGGCGGAGTTTCAATGTGTCACAAACATGTCTCGCAACATCTAATAACATTTGTAGTTGAAATAATACGGAAGTCTCCACCATCTAAAAACATAACTGAATTCTTGTTCACATTTTTAGAACAAATGTTTCAAATGAAGAGTAGGTATCATCTCATTTATTGAACATATCGCCCGCCGAAGACGGATGTGTCGGGCCATTGGCGCAAATAAAACGGCGACACAACGCATTTCCATTCTCTGGGCTATATCCTGCTGGAAATCTAATAGGGCCATTGTCCTACTGCAATAGAGATCCGGCAGGAGTTTGAGAATGAACGCTGAAGAAGAAGAAGAAGAACATATCGAAGGACAGCAAGTAAAATGATTAAGACATCTTATTGAGAATGAGCCCAAATGAAATACCGATTAGAGAATATAACAAAACAATATTCGGATATAGATCCGAAGGTAAATCAAGAAAATGATGGATAGAAAACAAAAGATAACCTTGAACAAACATGGTCTCAATGCAATCAAGACGGCACATCTGGTAGTGGAACCAGAACTAAGACTCCCACTCCTACGCTTAACGGCAAGTATGGATACGACCAGCCATCATTCACCTGGGGAAAGACAATGGACAATTTTTCAAATTCAAACTATTTGAGGGCTGTATAAAATAAAGTATTGTTGACGTCAACCTTTGTCAAACCATTCCCTTTCCTTATCACACTTTTTCAGACCTATTCACCCCTAGTTGTTGATATTATTTATAGACTGTCCCTTACATCGTCAACTGTCCGTATTCGAACTACGGACACATTCGAGGGAGTTCATTATGCTAGAAGGCATACTAACTGCTGTACCACCAAGCCCACCACTGTAGGTTAAGTCTAATTTTATTATTTGTCATTGATGAAAAATATCCACGGTACAAATGTAAATATGGGTTAAAATTTATAGAGAAAATGTCTATATATTGGATTGGATTTCACAGAGTAAAAATGAAATAATTTTTATTTCAATTAGACTACTATCAAATGAAATGTAATTGATGTGTAAAGAATGGTCTGTTGTTTGCTTGTACATGATCGCGGATGCATACACCTAAAGTAAACTTCCAAATTGGGATGTTTGCGCACTCGAAAAAAATATACCAGCATATACATGGCAGATGTCAGCCGTTCCTTAGGGTATTACAAAGAAAAACCTCCCGTCTGTTGCCATACCCGAAAGGCTGGGAGGAGACGAATAGAAAGACATTGATACTTGCTATGCATGTCGAAAATGTCGAATGAGGTGGTCGTGGGGTGATATTGGCTGTCCCATCCCATATAAGGTAGAAGTGATAAAGAAGCCATGCTGAAATATGATGTGTTAAGACGACAGGCGCAAATATCGCAACAAAGCTGTAAACTACGACACGACCTATTCCGTTCTTTGGACTACATCCTGCTAGATAACAGAAAAGATAAAATTATATACCCAGATGGCTCAGTAGTAATATACACAGATGGCTCAGTAGTAATATACACAGATGGCTCAGTAGTAATATACACAGATGGCTCAGTAGTAATAGAAGAAAAAAAGTGGATGGGGTTTAACGTCTACTAAACTGACAAGAAGATGGTGGAAAAATATGCTGCCTATCAAAAACCACAGCGCCGAGCACGTGGATATAGAGACAGTAACAGCTGAGGGCGCAAAGGGTACGCACTGCTCTCGGCGGACCCAGGGTTAGCAGATAACCAAGGTTCCAAAAGTACCTCTTCGTGGTTCACTCTGAAAACAGAAATACAGTTGCTCATGCTGATTCTGACTAAACCTTTTGGGGATCGTGTCTGTGAATATGGAGACAGTAGATGGAAAGAGAATTGACTGCAAAAGAGACAGCCAATATCTCCGACACAATTGCGCTAATAAATGTATTGGCACTGTTGACACACAGTGATGATAGTCAGTCCGGTCCGAGCATTGGAGTCAATGAAAACAACATGAAAATTTAGAACATGGCGAGAGACGAAAAGATAATATGCTGAGTAAAATGAAAGGGCGGCACAGGGCAGCGGCAAGTACAAATAGAAAAGGAAAACGTTCCAAAGAAATCGGAACTACAAGCTCTTCTAGCTCGAGACAAGCTTCTAGTTACCGGTGCTCCTTACGAGACCCAATCGTAGGCGCATGGCATAGAAAGCAGTCCTGGCCCAACTCTGTCAAACTTTCCTATACCGGAAACATGATCGCAGAGAGAAATGGTTTAGTACCCGTTGGGCTCTGACAAAAAATGGGATACTGTCGTTTCAGTTCGAGAACACGCTTTGCTCCCAAAGACGTTGTGAGACTCAGACTTGGACGAGAGGTTCACGATGCGGGGGAACTATTTCTCAGCTAAGTAGACGAAAGAGCCCGGGTTCAACTCTTCTGTCAAGTTCTTCCTAAACCAGAACCAGGCTTGTGGATGAGAAAAGGTTCATTTCTCAATGTACACATGCACAAAACGTCCAATTACACGAGGGAAGTTCAATGATTGTGGAGCGCCTCGTGCGAGATAGACGTGGTCGACAATTGTCTCGACGAATAATCATTACGCACCCGTAAGTCCGTCGACAGAAAGGCAGGCTGTGACAGGCTAGGCAAGCCCACTACCCGAATTAAAGGCATCATTAAAACGGATGTGCTGCGCGTCGGATTTCCGGGAAAGAGTAATCTAACCGAGGCGCAAATAACACAGTTCAACTGTGGAACTAGCAGTACAACGTACTTCACCCTACCCAACAGAAATCACACGATTTACTCGTTGTAGTTATAACAGAGCGAGCGCAGAAAAAGAAGAAGAAGACTTAACAGCTGCTCTAACTTGGCTGACGATGCAACCAACAAAACAAACAGTGATTATATCAGACTCAGATTATTCTGCTTAAGATAGGAAATGACTATAAGAAAGCGTGGAACATCTTCTCAGTAACGCTCAGAGCATCAAATGAATCACGCCCATAGCATCAAATGAATCACGCCCATAGCATCAAATGAATCACGTCCATAGCATCAAATGAATCACGCCCATAGCATCAAATCAATCACGCCCATAGCATCAAATGAATCACGCCCATAGCATTAAATGGATCACGCCCAGAGAATCAAATGGATAACGCCCAGAGCATCACATGATCACGCCCAGAACATCAAATGGATCTACTGTGCTGGTCATATATAGAGCAAATTCCTTTAGATCTTCTTGGATTTCCCACAACTTGTTAGTTTCCAGAAAAACTCCCGTAGGTCAGATTGTAATTCTGCGAATCTGAAACGATTCTGAAGTATGCATTCTGGTGTCTGTGTTGCCGTTTCTCAGATGCAGATTTCAGAGTCGATGATACCAATTTAGTGTAAGTATGTTTGCTTTAAAACTTCCAACAGGTGCAACTACCAACAACCGACAAACAGTGTCAATACCAATGTTCCGTCTAAGTTGCGCCACAGCGCAGTAGCGCACGTCACTAAATGGTACCACTCACGAAATGTACCACCCACACAAATAAAGTACTAGCGAGAGATCTTTTTTTAGGTAAAAAAAACACCCAGATGTAAATATTCACTGCTCAAACAACTTCAGATTTGATCACAAGTGAAAAATATTCGAGGGAGTATTGGTCAATAATGACATGTATCTTCTTAATTTGATTAACATAGAACACTGACAATTCACACAAATCTGACCAAGAGTCAGAAGCATTAAAGAGACATTAAAAAAACACAAGTTGACTCTATCACCATTCGAAGTCTCAAGCCCAAGTTTCCATGTTTGCCAATCGTGACACAATCGGGTTATTCATAGACCACCACGTGTATATTGTACCTAACCTGATCAAAGCTTTACTTCATCCAAAAAAAAACAGCAGTGGATCTCAACTCTGAGTTAGCGACACCTTTTAAGAGTATTTGTAAAACACCCGCTTAAAACGACATTGTATCAATCATGAACGAATTACTTAAGAGTTAGGGTCGTAGACACGACTTTCACGGGGTTGGAGGGTTCCTTTTAAAATTAGTTAATCACTCAACTTTAAAGGAATATTTTAATAATATTCTTTCGAAAAAACAGATGAGGACGTAGGGAGAGGAGGGTTTGGCGGGGGTGGGATTGCTTTTATTGCTATCTAGATATACAAAACAGCACAAGTATTGACGTCACAGAAAGAGTCCTTGCTACCAATATTAGCAGAGATGTCATCGTACAGCAATTCCCTTTTCTGAATAGTCAAATATGTTGTTTTGACAGATCCCCTCCTACTCCACTCTTACAGAAGTAAGATATGGCTCAGTAGTAATATGCACAGATGGCTCAGTAGTAATAGAAGAGAAAAATCTACAGATCCCATCCTACTCCACTCTTACAGATGACGTATCTACAGATCTGCTCACCCCTTCCCTCTTACAGTGGACGTATCTACAGATCTACGCGAGTTAATCTCAAACAACGTCACTTAAAATGACGGCTTAGTGATCATTTGTGACTTTGCATATACTTCTTGCCACCTGCCAAAATAAAAAAAGAGTAAAAGTCGGATATACCGGGACACGATAAGAGGCTGAATGTGATCAGTGTGTAAAATATCCTACAGAAATCATTGTTTTCTGTGAGAATTGGTGCAAAATATGAAACATGGTTAATTATTAGTAACAGCCGCCTCTTTCATTGACGTGTGCTACGTCCAGGTGTACCTAGAAGTCCACAAATTTACCCCCTGCATTACTAATTTCTCAGTTCAATATATCATTTTATATTTTCCTCCATGGGGGGTGGGGAGTTGAACCTCTTACGCACGTTCTTTATATACAGCCTTGCCGAGAGTAAGATTACTAATGTTCATGAAATGATTTTGGGAATTATACATTAAAATCTCATGTGAAAAAACCTTGCAACCATCTTGCCCCACCTATCAATATAATATAGCTAGCTACCAACCTATATCGCTGCCTATTCTACCTACTTGTCTATCTATCCTACCTGCCTGTCTTTCTTCCCGTCCGACTGCGCATTTATTCATCCAGCAATCCATCCATCTACCCATCCATCAATCCATTCATCCATCCATCCGCCCGTTCAGCGATTCACCCAAACCCACCTATCCAGTCATCCATCCCTCCATCCATCCTTCCATCCATCCATCATCGGTCTATCTATCCTGTCTATATATTTTTACTCATGCGGTTGAGTCTGTGGGTCTCACCAGTGGCCCACTAGACAAACCACTTATGCAACAAAAAAACCATAGTAGATGACATGCCGTTATATTGAATTGAGACTCTCTTATGGAAGATTTGTAGCATGTCATCTATACAATTATAGACTCCCATCTGAGTAGAAGGCTCCTTCAATAGGCATTGCAGGACTAAGCCGAAAGCTGAAGTCTCCTGGGTATTAATGAACGCTCAGGAGAAACTATCCTACTGTAAAAAAAGGTATGTTCCATGGCAGAAACATGCCGTCGGGGATGAAGATAACTCTTCATGTACTTAGCCGCTGCAACTATTAGGTGGGGTGGCAAGTTCCCTTCCTTGCTGTCTTTACCTTCCCAACCTGATGCGTCAGGTACTCATTTACAGATGAGTCGACTGGAGGAGTGGTCGTGTCAAGTGAGAAATCACAACCTAGATTTTTATTTGTGTCCGGACGTGGTTTAGAATCTGGCACGCTGTAACCCCGTGATAGCAAGCAAGCTCAATATGAACTAGTCTACCACGATCCCACCGTACATAAGAAATAAAAGCTAATTGCTCGATCTTCAAGATGTTCTCAAACAAACAAAAAAACAAACAACAACTATATATGTTTCTTCAGCGCTGAATACGATGTATAGGAATGAAACCATAACTCCCCAGTTCGAGCTATTTGATGCTCTTGTGTATAATTCTTCCATGTTGAGTCGACCCATAGTAATATCTTCTTTGATGGTTGTTCTGCGAGGAATCTCTCTTCGTCTTCCTCGTTTCATTCTGGCATTAGTGCCTATTTTACTGCTTGTTGTTGCAGTCTTTTATAATTCATTCTCAGTACATGTCCGATATAAACCCATCGTTTCCTGCTTATTGTTATAGAAATATATATTGCTGTTTCGAGTATTTTCTTATTTGCTTGTTTGATTTGAATTCATCTGTAACTATTTTAGAATTTCATAACTTCTCCAGTGTGTTTGCTGTTTTTTCCCCGAGCTATTGTAACACTATGTTAATACGATATATATATATTTCTGACATACTACAATATTTTGCTGCAACAGTTAGTTGGTTGGTTTATTCGTAAGTAGGTTGGTTAGTAGGTTGGTTAGTAGGTTGGTTGGTTGGTTGGTTTATTTGTTAGTAGGTTAGTTGGTTGGTTGGTTGTTTTGCTGGTGGGTAGTTAGTTGGTTGGTTAGTTAGTAGGTTGGTTGGTTTATTCGTTAGTAGATTAGTTGGTTGGTTAATTGTTTGGCTAGTTGGGTAGTTAGTTGGTTAGTTAGTTAGTTAGTTAGTAGGTTGGTTGGTTGGTTGATCCAGAGTCAATGAGTTCATGCCCTTAAACCCAGATATGGCAGTCCACAGTTATGGCATCACAACCTACACCAAACAGATACACCATATCTTCTTATTAATTAAAACACCCGATATTTAAAAATATCAAAAAAGCTAGAGGGAGCGACAGCGCCCTAATTATGAAACAATTATTTATATCCGTTTTTCATGACCAATTTTGGCCCGCGGCGACCCTTGTTGCACAAATTCTCTCAGTGGCTTGCATGTTTACCTAATAATATTAATATCTTTGTCTTCTTCTTCTTCTTCTTTCTGTCCTCATGTACCTTTCGGTGTTGAGGGGAGAGTGAGTGTACGGTCTTTTGCCCTTCTATTTGCCTCCTCTGCTGTTATATTTCCGAGTGTCTCTAATACACTATCTATCCACCTTTTACGAGGGCGTCCAATAGGTCTCCTGTTTTCGAAACATTTTTTACATTCATTCGAAACATTCTTTACATTCATTCGAAACATTCAATTCACAAATATCTTTGTGAATTGTATAATTGTGAAGTCTTTCTAAAGTTACAAAATGAGTCTTCTACTTCATTGATATAGGTCTTGTTATTTCTTGCCTAAAATTCAGTTTCAAGTCTCCTAGTTTAGTGATATTCAGTACATTTCATTTCTTTACTGAAAATACTGTATAGCACCACAGCCAAATCCCCCTCCCCTGGGGCACACGCACCATGATTGGAACCACTGATCTAATAGTGCACAATGACGATAGAAAAGAATCCACGTCTAGACATCATAAACCACATTCAAACGATATCTCTTTTTATTCTTTAAAGAAAAAACGCGAAATAATTAACGGGTCTTTTTTTTTTAACCAAGTACATTTAGGTGTTCTGTGTTTGATCTTTATGCTTTCCCTTGGTTTGTGTTTCGAAAGGTGCGTGCGTCTCCTATTGTACGTGTGTCTGCACAATATTTATCGGTCTTACAGAGTGAGACGTTATCTACTTGGTTGGTTAGTTAATTAATTAGTTAATTATTTAGGTCGTTAGCTAGTTAATTAGGTAATCAGTTACTTAGTTAGCTAGTGAATTACAGTTATTTAGTTAGATAGTGAATTAGTTAGTTAGCTAGCTAGGTTATTACTTATTTATTTAGTTAGATAGTGAATTAGTTAGTTAGCTAGCTAGGTTATTACTTAGTTATTTAGTTAGATAGTGAATTAGTTAGTTAGCTAGCTAGGTTATTACTTATTTATTTAGTTAGATAGTGAATTAGTTAGTTAGCTAGCTAGGTTATTACTTAGTTATTTAGTTAGATAGTGAATTAGTTAGTTAGCTAGCTAGGTTATTACTTAGTTATTTAGTTAGATAGTGAATTAGTTAGTTAGCTAGCTAGGTTATTACTTAGTTATTTAGTTAGATAGTGAATTAGTTAGTTAGCTAGCTAGGTTATTACTTAGTTATTTAGTTAGATAGTGAATTAGTTAGTTAGCTAGCTGTGTTATTACTTAGTTATTTAGTTAGATAGTGAATTAATTAGTTAGCTAGCTGGGTTATTACTTAGTTATTTAGTTAGATAGTGAATTAGTTAGTTAGCTAGCTGGGTTATTACTTAGTTATTTAGTTAGATAGTGAATTAGTTAGTTAGCTAGCTAGGTTATTACTTAGTTATTTAGTTAGATAGTGAATTAGTTAGTTAGCTAGCTGGGTTATTACTTAGTTATTTAGTTAGATAGTGAATTAGTTAGTTAGCTAGCTGGGTTATTACTTAGTTATTTAGTTAGCCAAGACCGTAAACAAGATAGTAGGACACATTGGAGACGGTGTTTAGCCGTGATCAATCGCCAATAAAGACCTACCAGCAGAATTCAATTAAGCCTTTTGGGTTATGTTTGTGATTATTGACGTTATTTTCGTAGGTCACTATGTATATACTTTGTGTTATTTGCTAACCTCGACCAACGAAATTCAAGAAAATAATCAGAAAACCATGACGCAAAAAGTCTCCTAATGGTGAAAGTCACGTCCCAACACAACGTACAAAAGTCACGTCACAACACAACGTACAAAAGTCACGTCCCAACACAACGTACAAAAGCAGAAGCAGTTATAAGAAACGAATTGCTAACTGATTCTCCGAAATAATAGACACAGATCGCATCCAAGCTGTAAACAAAGACAACAGAAAGATTTTTCTTTCGCTGAAATATAGCCTAATAATCATCAGCTACTTTGAGAAAGAAAGCAGAAGAAAGAGAAGAAATACGCGTTCAAAACTCCTAGATCAAAATAATATTTCAGAACTTTAACGAAACAATCGTTTATTAAGGGTATACACTTTTTTAAAATATTTTTTTTTGTTACAAAAATAGGAACTCTCCGTGGCATAGTGGTTAATAAATTCGCATTGATCCCAAATTGTCATGTTTTAGATTCAATTCCAGTTCCTGACTACGAATTATGTAGTGGTATATCAAGATTTCTTGTTTATAAAGTGCATTTTTTCCCCATAGCTCTCTAGAAATGACCAATTTGAAGTTACTGAGGTACGTGGTACTCTAGGTAGCCGACGTTTCCATTCGTAGATAGGGACGGAGTTCATATGGGGAAACCCTAGTACAGTGAAATAAATCCTCTATGCCCTTATAACTTGTACAATCAGTACAAAACAATAAAACAACAATAAAATAAATGTCGACGAAATAAATCAGTCTTTGAATGGAGGCACATTGTGCTCAGAACAGGACACAACCGACTCCGCAGTCACATGTATACAAAGTTCAAGATTGGCAACACGGCCATGTGTACATGTGGACAGGCAGCACAGAGTGCCAAACATATACTTCAAGAGTGTTCTGAGCATGAAACGCTGAGGCAAACATATTGGCCAGAGGAAACAACACTAGAATCAAAGCTCTATGGGACACTGTATGAACTACAAAAGACAGTGAGTTTTATTAAGGAGACAGAATTACAGATATAGACATGTTTCAAGTGAACGAAAGAAGAAGAAGAAGAATAAGAAAGTAAAGTTTACCATCTTCACTTCATTTTTCACGTTGTATTCAAGAATACAGTGTTCAGCCCGTAATTTTTAATTTACCGGCATACCTGGGGATGGCGTGGTCAGCATCTAGCCCGCCGCCTTTACTTTCCCAGATGACATGATGACCATTTTCTTAAGCTGGGTCGACATAGGAGTCAGTGTGATTTAAAAATATCTCAAATTGAATTGAAAATTGAACTGGAATGTGCAGATAGTAAGTAGATAACACTGCTTGATTCAAAGTAAATATTCTTAAAATAGAATATATATACTATGTATTTGTCAATGGAGTGTCCACACATTAAGTCTGCCCTTTTGTGCCAACTTTTTCATAAAGGAATGATGAAAACGGATGTGCTGGACCTCCGACGTCCAGGTCACAAAGTGGTCAACCGGGGTGCAAATAATCATAGTTCTACTGTGGAACTTGCAGCACAACGTACTTTACGCTCCCTGGCGGAAATCACACGATAATTTTGTTGTGGTTACTTGAGAGCGAACGCTGAAGAAGAAGAAGAAGGGTTGCAGGCGTGTTATATTTCACATTTGGTGCAGAAAGGTCTGCACGAATCTCTATCTTCCACCAGACTGATGAGTTTGAAAACTACCCACCCTGTGCAATCCTTGATATTATCCAGCAATGTCTTCTGATTTTCTTGTCTTCTTCCAACCTTCACCGTACATTGAATAACATCTCTTGTCATCGAGAAATATCTCATCACGTGACCGTCTCACGGGAGTATACGAAGTTTCACTATTGTTAACAGTGGTTCAAGTTGATACATTAATTCTGTCATGCATAAACAAAGTAGTCTTTGGTTCTAGGTAACAGATACCCAACACAACATACACAAAACTAAAATAATGTCACTTGATGACAAAAATCAATACATGAAATATAATTGAAGCTTAATCAAGATCAATTATATCATTAAAGAATACCACATGAAATTAAGGTCAGAGTAAATACTCCCTTCTTCTTCCTTAAAAAAACCCACAAAAAAACTCGACTTTCTTCCTTCAAAAAAAAAAAACAACCTCAACTATATCTAACTATCTTGAAATCAGAAGGATCGTTGTGGTATCACATTAAACGTATCACAATAGAGTTCTCCGGCAATTTCTATCTTGACTATAAATATAATTAGCAAACTTTCAATAAGTACATAATTGATAAAGAAAGTGAAACATGGTTTGTGTATAGAAGACAACAAATGAGGGAGCTCAATCACTGTCACAGTTTCTCAGAAAAGGTATGAACATTAGATGGCGAGACAAGATTTCGAATACTACTGTCTTCGACAGATCTGGTATCCCTAGCATTGAGACCACCTTGATTCATACACGTATTCCTTGGGAAGAACATGCGGCACGTGTGCCAGATCATCGCCTGCCACCCCATCAAGGCCAGCACCGTGCAGTGGTGATGGGGCTTAGTTCAGCCATCAGGGGCTGGAAACTAAGACTGGTAGGCAGTCCCATTCGAGCAGGACCGTAGTCCTGCCCAAGTAAGCAGAGTGCTGAAGACGGAGGCATCCAGCCAAAAGGCGCACAGATAATCAGGATGCCACGCACAAAACACAATAGAAGAAATCGCCTGCCAAAGATACATCTCTATGTTGAGTTGCAGAATGACATACGTTCTCAGGGTAACCAAAGGAAGCGCTACTAGTAATTGTTTAAAGACCTCACTGAAAGCTTTTGAAATAGACCAAGATACATGGGAAGAACTTGCACAAAATAGACCAAGATACATGGGAAGAACTTGCACAAAATAGACCAAGATACATGGGAAGAACTTGCACAAAATTGAACTACAATGTACTCTACAGTAAAAGAATGTTCAGTATCTTCTGAAAAGAGGAGAAATGCTAAAGTTCAGCAACCGAGAGTGGCTAGAAATCACAGGGATACCAAGAACAATCTACATTGGTCATCCCATGTCCGAACTGTCCAAGGACAATTACGGCCAGAATATGGGTTAATAGTCATGTATGAACTTATAGTCAAGGACATAAACCTAACTGTATTTCAAAAGTGGATGTAACAAATGGTCAGTCGTCATCATTTGATGGACGAACACAAATTTAAAAAAATTTAATTAACATATATTTTATGGGTAAATTCAACATAATTTGTGGATAATTCACTGAAATGTGATATGTATTTTATGTGAAAAATTGTGCATTGCGTTGACTCGATATCTCAAAATGCTAATATATAATAATAGTAATAGTTATAGTAATAATAATAATAGTAATAATAATAGTAATAGTTATAGTAATAATAATAGTAATAATAATAGTAATAATAATAGTAATAATAATAGTAATAGTTATAGTAGTAATAATAATAGTAATAATAATAGTAATAATTATAGTAATAATAATAGTAATAATAAAAGTAATAATAATAGTAATAATAATAGTAATAGTTATAGTAATAATAATAATAGTAATAATAATAGTAATAATAATAGTAATAATTATAATAAGACCCTCAGTTTATACACTAGGGGTAGTTGTTACCTCTAATATTGTATGGTAGTGCGTCCTGATATAACCTAATTGAAATTTGCTGTCCGCTGGTTGAAAGGGTCACGTCTCTCTAAAAGAGAAGCGGAATCTATAACTACCTACCTACCTACCTGCCATAATAAGGCGCAAGAGTTGAAGGAGTGAGACACTGGAGACATCAGCACAATAAGCCATCCAAACACTTCTATCCTTAGCCATTCGGAGGGTATAGATAATACCCAGACCATTCGGAGGGTATAGATAATACCCAGACCATTCGGAGGGTATAGATAATACCCAGACCATTCGGAGGGTGTAGGTCATACCCAGACCATTCGGAGGGTGTAGATAATACCCAGACCATTCGGAGGGTGTAGATCATACCCAGACCATTCGGAGGGTGTAGATCATACCCAGACCATTCGGAGGGTGTAGATCAGGGATATGCAATTGGCGGCCCGCGGACCATATCCGGCCCGCGGAGGCCTAGTAAGTAGCCCGCGGATCATTGATAAAACAGTGAAATAAAGTTACAAAAATACTAAATGTATAAAATCATTCAATTTGTTTTTTATAAATCTGGCCCGTGTTGATCCACATTTTCTACATTTTGGCCCCCCGAGTAAATATAGTTGAATAGCCCTGGTGTAGATCATACCCAGACCATTCCTTGATGTTATAAATACAGAATTTTAGTTGTCTGTCTTCTTCCACCCTCCACTGTTTCGTGTCAAATAATTTTGGAAAGGGAATGGTGTCTCGTTACATATTCAAACAAACACGTTTACGACGTTTCACCGCTGCCAAAAGTGGTTCTTGATAATCTACACGTTTTTGGGGATTTTTTTCTGCCGGACGAATATATTAGTCTTATTTTCTATATGTTGTTCGTCAATCACAAGTGATTATGACCATTTGTTACATCCATTTTTAAAAATTCAGTTATAATAATGAACTTTATTATGAGTTCGTAATGGCTAATAAGACGTATTCAGATCACAAATGGTTAATAGTTCTATATAACTTATTCTTAACAAACGTCTGTAGCACTTGTTCTCAAAATCCTGAATCCTTCTTGCCAAGTTGCATTGAGTGTCCTACTTTCACATCCGTATAAAGGTATCATTAGCACCAGCGATCTGAATAAATTAATTTTGTGCAATACTGATATTACTTTTCCAAATCATATTCAACCTTGCCATGGCAGTCATCTCGGAATTTAGCTAAATATAATTTCCTTAATTGCTATAATCACATCATTACATGTTGTTTTCGCCCGTGTGTTGCCGGTGCCCGAAAGGGGAGCAAAGAATAGCAACACTATTTACCTTCCACGCATGTCGTAATAGGCGACTAAGGAGGTTATGGGATGAAGTTGGCTGTTCCATCCCATATAGGGTCAGTGACCCAAAGCCTTGCTGAAGTCGGATGTGGCAGGCCGAAAGGCGCAGATATCGCAGCAATGCTGCAAGCCATGACACAACGCATTCCGTTCTCCGGACTACATCCTGCTAATCTGCAGGAGTTTGAGAACGAACAGACGACGACGACGACGATATGTTGTTTTTAAATAAATAATAAATAATCGCAATAATAATATTTGAATACAGACTTTTATACAAATTCTTGAGACTAACGGGAATTGAACCAGTCCGTTCAACGGCACCAAATCGCCTAGCAACTATTGAACGCGCGTTTTTCCGTACTTGACTAACTGCATCTCCAAAAAAAGATGCGATTCATCAAGCCTTTCAAACCGTGCACACAAAGTCACCAGAACGGACCGATCGAGACAAGGACTATTACAACAATAACAAACATCCCGTACAGGTTTGAAATATCCTCAGTAACAACAAACATATAACATAATATCCGTAGTTGCTAGGCGATTTGGTGCCGTTGAACGGACTGGTTCAATTCCCGTTAGTCTCAAGAATTTTATACACTAATCATATAGTAATTCTATATACTTATAAAATCTTCGTCAGAGTTGGTCAAATCTATATGTTTGACCAATTTCTCGCTTTCATCCTTTGGGATAGTGTGGAAACGTTTTCAAATCAAGTATTCTTTCATATATCAGCATATGAGCTTATGTCTACGATGATGAATGTTTGCATGATGTCACGATTTTCTGTGAATTTTCGCTACATTTCCTTAGATTTCTTCCAACATGAGTCATAGTTTCGTAATTGAATAAACCATAGTTGACAGTAGAGCGAAAATTTATATTTATAAACTTTGTGTGGGGATATCTAACATCAGAACTGATAGTTCTCACATTGAAATTCATAATCTACTGACTACTGAATTCATAATCTACTGACTACTGAATTCATAATCTACTGTTTACTGAATTCGTAATCTACTGACTACTGCCAAGTTTGAAGACAGAACAATATAATTCATGGCACTTGTATGCTACACAGTATAAAAAAATAATTATATATTTTATTGTGTATAATAAATATTTTATACAAGTCAACTAGTGTATGACAAGCAGTATTTTTCAGGTCAAATTTTGTCAACTCTCCTCGTCCCCCTTTCCGACAACCTTTTCCGACCATCGAACCCACTTAATTGGTGATATAATTTAAAGATTAATTTAAGTGAACACACTTAATTTATGAATATCTTCTTAACAGGGAAACATGTTGTAAACGTTTTTTTAAAAAAAATATTACTTTATGATGTGACATAGAACAGACACATTTACAAAATGTTGAGGTCAATGTTGCCAATGAATGTGAAAATGAGACCAAATTCTTAATTAAATGTTGCCAATGAATGATAAATGAGACCAAATTCTTAATTAAGGTGAACATATAATTGTAAATGTGACTCCTGAACGCAGATATAAATCATAACTATGAACTATTCATTCACTTATTATAATTACATTAAGGGTTGAAAAAGCCATGCCTAACGTGTAGAGACTTTAATCTCAGAGTCACACTTATAAGTGGGCAGTATATTCTCATTATATTCATAAGTACTCAAAATTTTTGCATTATGTCCCTTTAAAACTATTTGTATTCTGTCTCACTAAAAATGTTTGTATTGTGTACCCCTCAAAATATTTGAATAATGTCTCACTAAAAATGCTTGTTTTCTGCTCGACTCGAAATGTTTATATTCTGTCGCACTCAAAGTGTTTGTATTAGTTTATACTGTAAATGTTTATATTAATTATCACTGTAAATATGCGTATTATGTGCTGCTCGAATGTTATTTACAAAAAGTTGTATCTTGTCCCATCAAACTTGTATAGGCCGATACATATTTTATCTCGTTAAAGCTCCCACTGTTTTATACTCTGTTCATTCTAAGATTGAAGTAGATCAAAACACACCCATATATTATTACTCCCCGACAACAGGTGATTTTTATACATATGATGACATTTAAAAACAAATAACATAATTAATTATTCAGAATTTTGTTACATTGTGTAAGGAACTATAATCGTTGCCCCTTGACTTCTTTGCGCCTGCGCAACGATAAAACAGCGGGTATAGTTTAATTTATCACGGAATGTTAAAGATATATTATGTGAAAATGTATTTTAAAACATACATTACTATTGTGATAGACATGTTTCAATTAGCAATAATAGATTTAAATTAAGAACGGTATTATGATCTAATGCACTATATTATTACGCACGTAATATTTGATTTATGCGTTCGGCGTCCAGTAACCAATCATAAACACTAACCTACTTCATTCTTAGAATGAACAGAGTATATATTTTAGGTTTAGAACTGTCAGCCACTCTGACCTAATGCACCTAATCGTGGATCACACCTCCATACCTGGAACTGAAATAGAAAGCAATGTCAAGGTTAATTTATCATGACAAATCCATATTCGTAAAACACAACGTCTGAAAGGTTAAGTGTTATAATGAAAGGTTAAAGGTTAAATGTCATATTAAAGGCCGAGTATTATAATTAAAGGTTATTTGATTCGGTAAAATAAACCTCTTATGATGATACACGATTTTCAACTGCGGGTGTTAGTTTAATTTTGTTATACCATAGCATTACAACCATGGACAAACCATTTTGGATTGACTAGTCAGATTCAGCATTGTGTATGTGGGATTGGACAAAACATTTCTTTTTAATGTATTCGCTTGCTGTTCGTAAACACAGTTGTCACCATTCGTCAATAATTTTCACTTGCGTGGAAAGGCTCGCTACCCTTCAAATCTTTAGTATCGAACATGAAATGTTGGAGGCGAGCAATACTGCTTTCAGGTAGTAACATCAAATGTTTAATTTAATAATTTCCTTGTTATCCGTTTAATATCGTGTCTTACAGTTTGGGTGTGATAAATTGTGATTTTATATTTTCTGAGATTGGACATCACACATAGTTATTTTAAATCAGCCTGAATAAAAAATAAGTTTGTAGCACGTATATTTCGTCTTCTTCAGCGTTCATTCTCAAACTCCCGCTGGATCTCTCTTGTAGCAGGACTATAGTCCAGCAAGATTATTTCCAGCATAATGTAATCCTGAGAGTGGAAATTCGTTATATCGCCGTTTTACCTGCGTCAATGACTCAAAACATCCGTCTTCTGTGGTATATCCTATTCAGGACACATTATTTTGCAGTAATTAATTTCTAGGTAATATAAATATGTTTAGTAGGTTCATCATCAAGTGCCGTCTCCACAATGAAGGTTGGCTGCAACAACTTCAACATCCGTCCTCTTGTTTTTGGTGATGCACTCTGCTAGACTGTAACCTGCCCTTTTTGTGATGTTACTCTCCCATATGTATCTCTACCTAACTCTTACTCCCCTCCCTTCGATTTTATCCTCAAGTAAGGTCTTCAACAGGTATTTACTTCTGTTTAATAGTTTGTCATTGCTTTATGAAATGTCTAGGTGCAAAGTTTTTGAACCTTGTTCCCTCACCGACCAAGACGTGCTCTCCACAACATAGCCACAGAACTGGACAATCAGCCTAACGGACCTGTAAAATACATGGCTAGCCCAATTTGACCCGTGGGTCGTATTATGTTTGTTCCTGTTCTAAGAGAAGGGATATTACCCATGTAGAAGTTATAGAAGTTTGCCAAAAATTTCATTGCTGCAGACAGCACATCAGATTGTGTAGAGCAGTGGTTCTGAAAGTGGGCCCTATGGCTCAGCTAGGGCCATGGATAACAATTTAGAAATTTGGGGAAAACAGAGTCTAATTGATCACAGAAGGAGATCAAGAGGACATTGTTGACTTCAGGAAGAGAACAAGAGTTCCAGGAGGACTGCAGGAAGAGAAAAAATAGGTTCAAGTGGACCACATGAAGATAACTATTTGAACCAAAATATCAAGATTTTTAGAGATAATATTTAAAATTCCTTGGTGGCTTACCAAGATAATCCAGAAACATGAGGACTACAAAACGATTATTCCAAAATTTGGAGGGGCACAAAAAAGATGAGCAACACTGCTTTAGATTGTATATAGAAAAGACACCTTCAACCCCTAGGACATATCATTCATACATGCTCCCTCTGTCACGAGGCTTTGAATCACCGCTGCTTCGAGGAGCCTCACAGAAAAAAAACACCAAAACAACTGAGGCACACATGATCTCCAGCGGACCACAAGTTTTATATATGAAACAAATATACTGAAATATGAAACAGGAGACCACAAAATGTAGAAGAAGAAATAAAGAAACGACTTCACATGGTGACCAACTTACATTGTCAACGGTCGCAATTAACCCAGTGTACCGGAAGCCGTGGCCTAAATGGAGTGCGCATGTCCTCACGTCAATGTAGGCTGCATAAAAAATATATATATAAAAATAAACGTTCAAAAGTATAAAAAGAATATATAATAAATAATCAAATTACAAGAGAAAATTTGACTACCCAGGCGTTGATCACAGTAACGCACATAGAAAAAAACACCAACTATATTATATTAATTAGAATTGATATGATGTGTTACGCTTGAATATTGACACTGCAAATAGTTATTAAAATAAAAGTAACAAATCATAAACAATAAAGACAAACGACACATTAACGTTTCGGTCTCACACTTCATCAGAAACAAATAAGATAACATAAATAAAGTGTAACAAATAGTGGGCGGTTGTTTTAAATATATATATATATATATATATATATATATATACATACATATATAATACTCGTTTTATATATATATATATATATATATATATATATATATAATACTCGTATAACTGGTTTGAGGAGTCTATTCTAGCTTTAAGACAAAGGATATGCCCATGTACAAGTTACAGAGGTGTGCCAAACAATGTCACTGCTGCTGACAGCACATCAGATTGTATAGAACAGCGGTTCTGATTGTGGACCATATGGCACAGCTGGGAGGTCACGGATATCAGTTTTGATATTGGGGGAAGCAGAGTCCAAATGACAACAGAAAGAGAACAGGATGTCCTAGTTGACTACAGGAGGAGAACAAGAGGTCCAAGAGGACGACAGGAAGCAAAGTTGACAACAGAATGAGAAACAACAGGTCTAAGTTGACCACAGCAAGAGAACAAGAGGTCTCAGTGGATCACAGGAGGAGAAAAAGAAGTTCAAGTGGACCACAAGAGAAATCAGCTACAACAATGCGGAGCTTTGAACTTGTTGACATTTAAAGTTTAAAATAATTCGATAATGGGTAGGGCTGGGTGAACAGGTAGAGCTTGGCACGTGATGATGATGAAGTAATCCCATTAGCTGTAAGCAGGTGGCTCTTGGCACGTGATGATGATGATGATGAGGTAATACCTTTAGCTGTGAACAGGTGGCTCTTGGCACGTGATGATGATGAGGTAATACCTTTAGCTGTGAACAGGTGGCTCTTGGCACGTCATGATGATGATGATGAGGTAATAACTTTAGCTGTGAGCAGGTGGCTCTTGGCACGTGATGATGATGAGGTAATACCTTTAGCTGTGAACAGGTGGCTCTTGGCACATGATGATGATGATGATGAGGTAATACCTTTAGCTGTGAGCAGGTGGCTCTTGGCACGTGATGATGATGAGGTAATACCATTAGCTGTGAACAGGTGGCTCTTGGCACGTGATGATGATGATGAGGTAATACCATTAGCTGTGAACAGGTGGCTCTTGGCACATGATGATGATGAGGTAATACCTTTAGCTGTGAGAAGGTGGCTCTTGGCACATGATGATAATGAAGTAATACTTTTAGCTGTGAACAGGTGACTCATGACTGCTCATAGCCTTTCCGACAAATTCTCAGATCCTCCATTGCGTGTGATCGAAGCGAAACGATGACTCTTGCCAGGTTTACTGTTTCAAAGACATATTTGTCTTGGTTGGGGGGGGGGGGGTTGTGAATGCACGTTTAGTCCCCAACGGGAGATATTAAAAAGGATTAAAGGTTTGAAGGACGTAACGGATTGATTTCACTGTACTCGGTTTTCCATATGTACTCCATCACTATCAACGAAACGGCACGCCTCCTAACGAGAGCACCACTCATACAATCGTAGCTTTCCACAGGGATCTCCGAAAAAAATCTACCTTGCAAACAGGACGAAACTATGCGGATTCGAACTCATGACCTCTTATATATCCAACGCAAGACGAACAGC
Source organism: Meghimatium bilineatum (assembly GCA_034231615.1). NCBI lineage: Eukaryota > Metazoa > Mollusca > Gastropoda > Stylommatophora > Philomycidae > Meghimatium > Meghimatium bilineatum. The sequence goes on from CM067304.1 coordinate 18,160,787, forward strand.
TTAATCACTACGCTAGGGAGAACTATATGCCAGTGCGGTAGTATCCCAGGATCATCATGTCAGTAGAAAGTGCAGCATACACTTTTTCAGTCAACTGGTTAATAATTTTTCTGTTACATTTGTTAACCCATCTCAGTCAACTGGTTAATCATTCTTCTATTAGATTTGTTAACCAATCTCAGTCAACATCAGTCAATAGCATGCCACACATGGCTATGACACATAGACATAACGGTTATAAAGCCAGCGGCAGACCATGTAAAAGATGGATAACAGAATTCAAAGAAACCACAGGAACAAGCTTACAAATAGGCACAAGAAGACCATCTCCATAGAACTCTTCCACGCCTAATGCCGCAAGACAAACAAGGGCCACAGCGTATATATAGATCTTAGTCAACTGGTTAATCATTCTTCTGTTAGATTTGTTGACTCATCTCAGTCAACTGGTTAATCATTCTTCTGTTAGATTTGGTGACTCATCTCAGTCAACTGGTTAATCATTCTTCTGTTAGATTTGTTGACTCATCTCAGTCAACTGGTTAATCATTCTTATGTTAGATTTGTTGACTCATCTCAGTCAACTGGTTAATCATTCGTCTATTAGATTTGTTGACTCATCTCAGTCAACTGGTTAATCATTCGTCTGTTAGATTTGTTGACTCATCTCAGTCAACTGGTTAATCATTCTTCTGTTAGATTTGTTGACTCATCTCCGTCAACTGGTTAATCATTCGTCTGTTAGATTTGTTGACTCATCTCAGTCAACTGGTTAATCATTCTTATGTTAGATTTTTTGGCTCATCTCAGTCAACTGGTTAATCATTCGTCTATTAGATTTGTTGACTCATCTCAGTCAACTGGTTAATCATTCGTCTGTTAGATTTGTTGACTCATCTCAGTCAACTGGTTAATCATTCTTCTGTTAGATATGTTGACTCATCTCAGTCAACTGGTTAATCATTCTTCTGTTAGATTTGTTGACTCATCTCCGTCAACTGGTTAATCATTCTTCTGTTAGATTTGTTGACTCATCTCCGTCAACTGGTTAATCATTCGTCTGTTAGATTTGTTGACTCATCTCAGTCAACTGGTTAATCATTCGTCTGTTAGATTTGTTGACTCATCCCAGTCAACTGGTTAATCATTCTTCTGTTAGATTTGTTGACTCATCTCCGTCAACTGGTTAATCATTCGTCTGTTAGATTTGTTGACTCATCTCCGTCAACTGGTTAATCATTCGTCTGTTAGATTTGTTGACTCATCTCAGTCAACTGGTTAATCATTCGTCTGTTAGATTTGTTGACTCATCTCAGTCAACTGGTTAATCATTCTTCTGTTAGATTTGTTGACTCATCTCAGTCAACTGGTTAATCATTCTTCTGTTAGATTTGTTGACTCATCTCCGTCAACTGGTTAATCATTCGTCTGTTAGATTTGTTGACTCATCTCCGTCAACTGGTTAATCATTCGTCTGTTAGATTTGTTGACTCATCTCAGTCAACTGGTTAATCATTCGTCTGTTAGATTTGTTGACTCATCTCAGTCAACTGGTTAATCATTCTTCTGTTAGATTTGTTGACTCATCTCAGTCAACTGGTTAATCATTCTTCTGTTAGATTTGTTGACTCATCTCCGTCAACTGGTTAATCATTCGTCTGTTAGATTTGTTGACTCATCTCCGTCAACTGGTTAATCATTCTTCTGTTAGATTTGTTGACTCATCTCAGTCAACTGTTTAATCATTCTTCTGTTAGATCCGTATACCCATCTGCTGTGAAATCATGTAACATTCCCATCTACATAAGAGACTGTCACAACAAGGACAAAAGTGCGATGTCCTCTTGTAAGCATCTCTTCGTCATCCATGGGGATATTCAACAGAAGATAAAAGTAAGAAGACAAGACAGGACATGGAGGCAATAATGATTTTATTAAAAGGTGGCATGTTGTCAGTCTGCCTCCCCCCTGTCCTTAAATCACCTCCTACGACAGGCCTGAGAAGAAGATAGTAGTGTGCCATTCTGTGCACCATGAAATAGAAACCAGGCTGCGATTATCAAATCTATGTATCTATCTATGTCCATTCAACGCCAAATACGAAGCATTCTGCAGAAACCAGAGCTTTCCAGGTATGTAAACTATGTATGTTGTTGGTACCCATAGTCCACTCTGTGATTGTTGTTCTTGGAGAAGCCTCTCTTTGATTTCCTCTTTTTATTTTGCCATACGGTACCCATTTTAATGCGTGTTGTGGTACTATGTTTTTTATTCATTATAAGTACATGTCCGATATAAGTCCATTGTTTTCTTCTTATTTTTGTAGAAACATATTACTGTTTGGTGTCTTTTCTTAATTGCTTGTTTGACTTGAATTCTTCCTAAGCAATATTTAGATACTATTTTCTATTTTTCTAAGGCATTTATTTTCAAATGAAATTACTTTCTTCTCCATTGCTTTTGCTATTTTCCAACTTTCGCAACCATATGTTAATACTGATATTATATTGGAGTTTAAAAGTCGTAGTTTGGTATATTTGTTCATTGTTTTTTATTTCCAGATGTGAGTTAGGTGGTTGAATACATTTGATACCAACTCAATTCTGGTAGAGATATCTTTTGTTGTTTCTCCATATTGTGCCTTTTTGCTTCTTAAATAGGAACATTTTTTAAATGTTAGAATTGTTTTTCCGCTGAGAGTGATTATCAAATGGTATTAAATATTTTAAGATAACTCTGTCTAACGGAGTACAATAATTTTGGAGTAAAAGAGTTATCTTACTTGTCATAGCAACATTTCCAGTGTATATTTCTGTAAAACTTCCAACAGTTCCAGAGAATTGAAAATCCTGAGTATCACGTCTGTACAAGAGAGTTACGGAGAACCAGCCATCCTGAGAAAATATTATACAATGCTGATGTTTGCATGAATTTTAAATATATTTATTAATGGCTCGAAGTTATAATTGATACGTTTCTTCTAAGTGAGGTGTCCCTTACACAGCGGTGCCCTCACTCGCACTCTTTAAGCCCCCCAGAGACTGTACAAGCTGTCCAGGCTCTTCTAGTGCCATATCAAGAAAGTCGGAAGTAGAGTAGTTATGGTTTAAACCATGGCACAACACAATCCGTTCTCAGTTCTATATATATCGCTAAATCTGCAGGAGTTTGAGTAAACCACGGCACAACATAATCGTTCTCAGTTCTATATCTCGCTAAATCTGCAGGAGTTTGAGTAAACCACGGCACAACACAATCCGTTCTCAGTTCTATATCTCGCTAAATCTGCAGGAGTTTGAGTAAACCACTACAATCCGTTCTCAGTTCTATATCTCGCTATATCTGCAGGAGTTTAAGTAAACCACCACAATCCGTTCTCAGTTCTATATCTCGCTAAATCTGCAGGAGTTTGAGTAAACCACGGCACAACACAATCCGTTCTCAGTTCTATATCTCGCTAAATCTGCAGGAGTTTGAGTAAACCACCACAATCCGTTCTCAGTTCTATATCTCGCTAAATCTGCAGGAGTTTGAGAATAAACGCAGAAGAGGATATCCAATTTTCATTGTCTATCGTAGTCTTGATCTGTCTCTTGTTCGGTTTCCTGAAACTTTTCCTTCCATGATTTTCCCTCCATGATTTTTCCCTCATGATTTTTTCCCCATTATTTTCGCTCCATGATTAATTTTTCTCATCCATTGTCTTTAAAAAAAAAATATATGTCCATATGTTAGCTTGCGTGTTTGATAGTTTTGAGGAGTCAGTTTTCTTCTATGTTCGAGTCTTTGCTGACGTCTGTGTTTGATCAGCTTTATTGATTCCCCTGGAAATGTTGATATTTAGTAAGAACTTCATGAAAAGAAAACATACAAATATATTCTAACAATAATAAATAGAAAAGTACTGCTTGAAGAAAAAAAGATTTAAAAAATGATCAAACTAATACACTGGATTTGTTGTTCACCCGTCGTAGTCGGCGATGACCATTCAGCTCAACTGTGGTGATGATGTCTGCGGTGTGCAAGTCTGTGACAAATGAGTTCTATGATGTCTGGTGTTGTCTACTACACTCTGAGCATGTGTGGTATATCTGGTGTTGTCTACCACACTCTGAGCATGTGTAGTATGTCTGGTGTCTACCACACTCTGAGCATGTGTAGTTTGTCTGGTGTTGTCTACCACACTCTGGGCATGTGTGGTATGTCTGGTGTTGTCTACCACACTCTGAGCATGTGTGGTATGTCTGGTGATGTCTACCACACTCTGAGCATGTGTGGTATATCTGGTGTTGTCTATCACACTCTGAGCATGTGTGGTATGTCTGGTGTTGTCTACCACACTCTGAGCATGTGTGGTATGTCTGGTGTTGTCTACCACACTCTGAGAATGTGTAGTATGTCTGGTGCTGTCTACCACACTCTGAGCATGTGTGGTATGTCTGGTGTTGTCTATCACACTCTGAGCATGTGTGGGAGGAGAATAAAAATGGTCAAAATTCATGTCGTTCTCTGTACTACATCCTGTTAACCAGAAGGAATCTGAGAATGTACACAGAAGAATAATAATATGAAACCACAGATATATCACTACTTTAATTAGATATTTAAAGCGTGATTAATTTCTTACTGAATTACCTGATCAGCTCTACCGGAATGAGGGATCGTTATCTCCGCTGCCTGTCTAGTATACAGTTGAAATATCTATGTGTAAGATGAAAAGTATTTCAGATTAATTGATTAAATTGATTTAGTGATTGAGTATATTGGACTTGAGTGAATGAATCTTGCTTGACTGAATACGCGATGTGCAAGTTTGCATAACTATTATGAAATTGAAGTAAGTGCCGAAAGATTAAATGAAATACACCAAGCCGTAAAAGAACGTATGATGATGATGACTGATGATAATGAAGCAATCCCTGTGACTGTGAACAGGTAAATTTGGACACCTCAAAACCTTTCAAACAAAGGTGCAGGCTCTTCTCAGTTGTCTAACTCTTATAAGGTTTTCTCAGTTGTCTATAAGGTCTTATAAGGTCTTCATAAGGTCTTATAAGGTCTATAAGGTCAATAAGGTTGTCTATAAGGTTGTCTATACGGTCTTGTCTATAAGGTCTTATAAGGTCTTGTCTATAAGGTCTTATAAGGTCTTATAAGGTCTTATAAGGTCTATAAGGTCTTATATCTTATAAGGTCTTATATGGTCTATAAGGTCTTATAAGGTCTTATAATGTCTTCATAAGGTCTTAAGGTCTTGTCTATAAGGTCTTATAAGGTCTTATAAGGTCTTATCTATAAGGTCTTATAAGGTCTTCTTGTCTATAAGATCTTATACGGTCTTCATACGGTCTTAATAAGGTCTTATAAGGTCTTATAAGGTCTTCTCAGTTGTCTAACTCTTATAAGTTGTCTAACTCTTATAAGGTCTCAAAAGCATGGATGTTGAAGGTGGGTTTATGGAAATATATTTAGTCTCCAGCGGGCACTCCAGTGTGGCAGTATCCCTTTATTACCAGGTCCTACAAGGAACACGCGCACATTTCTGGGTCAACTAAATCATCATTTTTCTGTCAGATTTTCTGACACATCCGCAGTGATGTCACATCTAGGCATTCCCCGTTACCTAGGAGTCTGTAACCAAACGGCAAATGGGAAATGTCCGCTAGATTGCATATTGTCGTCACCCACACTGATTAAGTGATATACGAAACATAGAAATACATTGAGACAAGATATCACAATGATTGTTTCACATATGATAAGTTGTGACCTATCTGCCAACTTCCCGTAGTCGCCTCCTACGAGATGCATGGAAAGAAAACAAACGTGACCCTATACTTTGTAACCTGAAATCCAGTTCTCGATTGCCACACGACAGGTATGATTATATAAAAGTAATAACTTTAAAATATGATTGTATGAAGAAATTATTTTAAAATTTATATGATTGTATTAATGAATAATAAAAAGAAATATGTATGATTGCATTCATTAATTTAATTTAAATTGTGTTTGATTGTGTAAGAATTTAAATGAGAAATTAAAAAGTAATTTTAAATGCATATGTTTGTATGAAGAACAGAAATAAAGCTGATTTTGTCCTGACCTTAAAGTAAAAATTGGTATTGTCTACTGTTATTGACACGGATTCTTCTGTGTTGCAATCTGCGTTAGTCACCACAGCCATACGCTGACCACTCGTAACTGGAGCAGTCAGGCGTAAACTAATCTGGAAGTATTCAGTCCAGAAGCCGGATCCAGCGAAAGCCTTTAAGATTATGTCATCATGTCCCTGGAGAAATATCAATTAGGGTTAGGGAAGATTATGTCATCATATACCTGGAAAAAATCAAAGAATTTTTGTTAGTCTACCCAAATATTAATATAAATGTAGAGTTTTGTGAAAAATGGGGGGATGGGCGGAGATTTATTCCAAATCTTTATTTCATACCCAGAATGGTCCAAGTCCCAGAAGTGTGCAATACTTTCAGAAGAAGCTCCCTACTACGGGGTGGGGGAGGAGTGAGAATTGCATGGACATCTAGAAAAACTAATGAGAGGGTACTAAAACTACAGCCAATAGCGAGACGAAGTTACATAATAATATCAAGAAAGATAATCCTTGTTTTTTGAACACGCTATGAGAGGGGAATGCATGAGAACATAGTTACAACGGGCAAGATAGAAAGTCAGAGATATCGAGGAAGACAGAGTCTGGTACAGAACAAGAAATTTAACTCGTTAGTGTTGTTTAAATTACAAATGGCGGCAAATCTAGTATAGAACTAGGATTTTAACTCGGTAAAGTAGTAGAAACAACAAAGGGCGGTAAATCTAATATGGAACAAGAACCGTAACTCGAGAGAGTAGTATAAGCTAACAAGGGTGATAAATCTAGTACATAGCAGGGGCTGTAACCCGAGAGAAACAACAGCGGGTGGTAAATCTAGTATAGGACAAGGGCTATAACTTGATAGTGTAATAGAAACTACCTAGGGTAGTAAATCTAGTAAATGAAAGGGAACTCTTTAGTTAGAGGAACATATTCTACAAACGATAGTAAATCTCTTACACTGAAGTTTGCTGCATGACCTTCTCTGACTGGAATTCTGGGAACACTGTCTTCGTTGTTCATAGGATTATCTTCAAAGTTGAGGTCCACCGTTGCCTCACAAACTGCAGGATTGTAATTGGGAAAAAGAAAAAAAATCAATTATGTTTTCTTTGATTGAGCAGGTTTTCTTTTCTTCAGCGTTCGTTCTCAAACTCCTGCTGCATATCTCTGTTAACAAGACAATGGCCCTACTAGATTTTCAGCAGGATGCAGTCCATAAAATGGAATGTGTTGTATTGCTGTCTTATTTTCTCTAATGGCTCGACACATCAGATTTCGGCAGTGAGCATGTTTTAAAAACCCAACTAAGTTCACGTTAACTGGACAGTCGTGATGACAAGAATACAGTTTACTGACTTGACTATGGCGGTGACCAGGGCATTTGAGTGGCTATGCACACAGAAGGTAACGCAGGTCTGAATCTTGAGTGATTCTATGAGTATGATTAAGAAGGTACAAGTGGGTCTCGTTCGCGAACAGTGGATTGAGGCCTTGAGAAAGGCGAGCCTGAAAGTGGTTACGTTTATTTTCGTGCCGGAACATGTGGGCGTTGGAGGCAATGAAAGAGCGGATCAACCGGCATCATGCGCGATTGTGACTCAGAACGATGGGGCAATGGATCGCGCTGACGTGTTGAATTCCTTAAGAGATATAACACGCGAGAGTGAGACTAATGTGGATGATGATTCCTTTTCAATTGCTAGGATTAAAGATCAGGGATTGAAATGCGGTGTTGCTAGAAGTGAACATTTTTGTGGGCGCAGAAGAATGATGGTCAACCAGCATAGGACCGGTACTGTCAGCAGAAGTTGAATGGCAGATACACTCAAGGAGAGATCGAAGCAACTATGGACGTGTCCAGTTTTCAGTGATGATGACCCGACGACTAACTAACTAACTAACTTGAAATTTATTTTTGTTAACATAAAAATACAAAAACTAATGCATATCAATAGAAATGAACAACCACTGACAATCGTCATTGACATATAACTACTAGAAAATGTCAGCAAATTTGAATATCTCGGGTCAACCATCAACACCACAGGAGATTGTTCAACTGAGATCAGAAAGAGATTATCAATGCCCTACAAAATATATATCACAGATATACAAATTATATGGCAAGAAGCAAATAAAAAAAGAAAGTAATAATTATTAGCTAATAATTATAAGTAATAAATAATTAATTAATAAAAAATAAGTAGCTATGTTTATCCAGTGGCAAGATATGGCTGTGAGACTTAAGCACTATCATCTGCAATGGAAAAGAAAATATCGGTATTTGAAATGAAATCGTATAGAAGAGTCACAGGAATGTCATGGATAAAATAGGAAAAAACGGAGACATCTTTAAAGACTTGAACATAGAATACTGGCTCTTCAAAACTATCAAACATCGTAGGATAATATATTTTGGACATATAAAACGAGACAACGGTTTAGAAAGATTAATCATGGAGGAAACATTTCGGGAAATAAAACAAGAGGCAGACCCAAACTGTGATGGAAACAGGCTATCGAAGACCTTCTGAAAACGATAGCGGAAGAGGCTGGGCAGATTGCACAGAACTTGGAGGCGTACTCCAAGAACTTGACAGTGAGGAATTACCATTCTACAAAGACACGATAACATAAATATAACAGATAACTAGAAAAACTAGATAACATCATCATCATCATCATCATTAAGTGCCGTCTCCGCAACGAAGGTTGGCTGCAACGTATCTCCAACGTCTCCTGTCTCTTGTCTTGGTGGTGCACTCTGCTAGACTGTAACCTGTCAATCGTGTGATGTTACTCTCCCACGTGTATCTCTGCCTACCTCTTGCTCGCTTCCCTTTGACTTTACCCTCAAGTAAGGTCTTCAACAAGGTGTCATGTATTTTAATGTGTCCAAAGTATTTTATTTGCCTGATCTTTATTTCTCTTAGTAGTTCTTTCTTCATATTAAGTGTCTTTAGCACCTCTTTATTTGTTTTCTTCTCTTTCCATGATGTTCTCCCTATTCTTCTATATACCCACATATTAAGGGCATCAATTTTATCTTCTAATTGTTTATTTAGTGTCCATGTTTAGATAACATAAAACTCATAAAACATACAAATATCATAAAACATACAAATATCATAAATATGAGATACCAAATGGAATCTGGTTCGATCTTGTTACACAGTGGCAGACGGACAGATCCATGATGTCCGTGGGTTGACAACGAAATCTTTGTCCTGGTAGAATCTTGTAGAAGAACTGGTTTGGGTTGTTCGGATTCACACCATACGGACAGGTATCTGCAACATAAATAGTGTGTCGTGGTTACAATAGGGAACAACATTACAATAGAGGCAATTTTTGGACAGAGATTTCAATAAATAAACAGCAATATCTATTGTCTATTGTCTTTCCCAGATGAATGATTGTTTATCGCATTCACACTTGCCGTTAAGAGTAGGGGTGGTAACTTAAGCTGTCGTTTCAAGGCCAGATGTGTCGCTGAGGTTGCATTTAGTCCATGTTTGTTCAAGGCTATCTTGACGTTTTCTACCCATCGTTTTCTTGGTCTACCTTTGTCTTTACGCCCAGATATTCATGTATTATATGCTCTTATTGGTATTTGGTTTGGATTCATTCTCATAAGATGACCCAACCATTTTATTTGCTGTCTCTCAATATGTTCGATACATGATATTATACCAACTCTATTACTAATTTCTTCATTTCTTATTTTATCTAGTTTATTAACCATTGCAGCTTTTCTCAGACACTTCATTTCACATGTGACGATTTTTCTTTGGTATAGCTATGAAATAGCTATACACCGACATTATTGTGCACGCGGCAACACAATATTACCATCCAGATGGACCACTGAGACTGGCAGGTGGACCACAGAGACATGCAGGTGGGCCACGTAGACTTCAGATACGTCGCGGATAAAAATATTGAATATGGAAACATCTCAGAAACATGTGTTCATAAGGGGGAGAACGGATAAAAAAAACGTAGGACCATGTTTTTTCATTATATTCTACTTTATAAATTGCAGCGTTAGGGGTAGAATAGCTCTCTGGAGGCGGCCTGTGTGTGTGTTTCATAACAGCGCAGCAAGAGTCGGAGTCGACTAAGATAGTGATGATACACACAGGCCTGTCTAACAAACTGACAGGAGTGTAGTTACTAGTGAGAGAATTAATTCACAAACTGACAGGAGTGCAGTTACTCGTGAGAGAATTAACTAAAAAACTGACAGGAGTGTAGTTACTCGTGAGAGAATTAACTAAAAAACTGACAGGAGTGTAGTTACTCGTGAGAGAATTAACTAACAAACTGATAGGAGTGTAGATACTCGTGAGAGAAGTAACTAACAAACTGACAGGAGTGTAGTTACTCGTGAGAGAATTAACTAACAAACTGATAGGAGTGTAGATACTCGTGAGAGAAGTAACTAACAAACTGACAGGAGTGTAGTTACTCGTGAGAGAATTAGTTAACACACTTCTTTGTTTACGCTGTTCTGTTTACATTGCCAGACATCTAATGTTATCGATGTCTCATCTTCGAACATGCTCGGTACAGATCATGCTTCATACCCTCTAGACATTATATAATTATCTCTAGCGAGTTCCCATCTCACGACGCTGTAGATTTATCTCTAGCGGGCTCGCATATCACGACGCTATAGATTTATCTCTAGCGTGCTCCCATCTGACGACGTCGCAGATTTATCGCCCGCACTTTCCCATATCACAACACGCTAAATTTAACCCCAGCGCCATTTCTTGACATATGCGTTTCAGCTTCAGCGTCTTCCCACCCATATTAACAAACTAATACCACTTCTATTAACAAACTAATACCACTACTATTAACAAACTAATACCACTACTATTAACAAACTAATACCACCACTATTAACAAACTAATATCACCACTATTAACAAACTAATACCACCACTATTAACACACTAAATTCAGCTTAGATCTGATATCTCTGTGTCTAATACGTCTATACATCTAATTTGTGCCTACATATATATTGTCATAAAACTTGTGCCGTTAATCGTGGGGGTGGGGAGAAATTGAAGTTGTCTAACTTTGGGCATGTGGGGCGCATTGACCATGATCAGACAGTGTCTCTTTAAGGATACTTTCATTGTCTGATTATTTATATTTGATCATCTGCACCATTCTAGTCAACCTTCAGCCAACCTTCGTTGCGGAGACGGCACTAGATGATGATGATGACCATTCTAGTTATTCGTCATTCTTGTGTCGTGTAGGAATATCTTCTGCTGTTGTACGAATTAAGGGCTGATTTTATTGATTTCATTCTCATGATGTGGCCAAACCACCTGGTATAATGTCTCTCGATGAAGTCTTAACTTAGATTATTTCTTTCCTGATATCTTCATTTCTCCGTGGGTCTTCTGCTACTTCTTCTTTCGTTCACTTGACATATGTCTATATCTGTAATTCTGTCTCCTTAATAAAACTCACTGTCTTTTGTAGTTCATACAGTGTCCCATAGAGCTTTGATTCCAGTGTTGTTTCCTCTGGCCAATATGTATGCCTCAGCGTTTCATGCTCAGAACACTCTTGAAGTATGTGCTTGGTACTCTGTTCTGCCTGTCCACATGTACACATGGCAGTGTTGCCAATCTTGAACTTTGTATACATGTGACTGCGGAGTCGGTTGTGTCCTGTTCTGAGACGTAGAATTATAACTTGCTCTGATCTGTTCATAATGTGATAGTCATCTTGTGTTGGTGTTTGTGGCTTTCTTATTGACTTGATCATCTGTTTTTTCTGATGGCAGGTGATTGGTATATCTGGTTGGTCTTCGGCAGCACCTTCTTTAGCCAGTTGGTCTGCTTTTTCATTTCCTGGTATTCCACAGTGAGAGGGTATCCACTGCATGGTTACCCTATACTGGTAAGACAATTCGCTAAGTAGTTTTTTCAAGTCTGTTAGTTTTCCAGACTGGAGAGCTTGAAGCACTAACCTTGCATCTGTCAGGAATACCACAGGCTGTATGCCAGAGTTGGAGTTCAGCAGTTTTTTAGCTGCCACACCAATTGTCTGGATTTCTGCATCATAATTATTGCAGAATTTTCCCGTCGGTGTTCTGATTGTATCTCTAGGCGTGTGTGGATATTCTATATATACACCTGCACCTTCATTCCTCACAGCATTCTGTGCTGACCCATCTGTGTACACTTCCGTCGGTCTAATTTTACTGCGATGGAAACGAGAAGGCAAATGACAAATTCAGCCTTCATATCAAAGTTGTGTTATCAATGTCAGAGGTGGACATTAACTAAACAACAAGAGGGAACTCTTATTACGTGTAAAATGAGATGTAAAAGAATATTTTTTTTAAAAATAGAACAAGAAGAGATCATGTGAGGAATGAAAAGATTACAAGAAATGTTGGAACAATTTCTGTGGTCAAATATCTAAAAAAACACCAAAACTTGAATAGTTGACCACTTAATGAGAATGAACACTTTCCTTATTGACCAGTTGCAAGAGCATACAATATGAAAATAAAATTGAAACAGCAAGACGCAGAGAAAGACAAAAAAGAAGTGGATTGAAGGCGTTACCAGCGTTCTGAGACGTCACAACATTAATGCATATCAATTTACAAAATAACATAAAACTGAGAGTAATTCAAACCTGCGTTACAGCAAAAGCAGAGAAATATCGATAGATGGACTCAAAAATAACATAGAATAAACAGAAAGTTCAAGAATAACAAATCGACAAGAGAAACTTACAAGTATTTATATTGAAATTGCCAGAGCAGTTATGTGTTCTGTTTGCCCCGCATGTGATAGGACATGAATCGTCAATAACACATTGAGAAGAACTTGGATCGAATCTGTGTCCTGCTGGGCAGCACTCTTTAGAAGCCAATCGTTGTTCTGGACCACATTGCCAGTAGGACTGACATGCAGATGGATCTTCGTATGTGGCATTTGGAGGCAGCGTCCCACATATATCTGTAACAAATAGGGATACATACGAGGGAAGTCAATAAGTAAGCAACAAATGGCTTGGGGGGGGGGGGTGTCTTTCAGTTAGGAACAACAATCTGAATATAGTATACGCCGTTTGTTATGACTGCATGCGCGTTTGTACGCTGTTTTGGAAAGTGACTTTCACCAACAGAATTCAAACAAACTATGTGGGTCATGTATTCGTTTATTCCCGTTAATTTCGTTTGTCGGCTTTTTGCAGGAGACACCCGGGTCACATTAAGTACATAAATATCGACCAACAAAACAATCATCACATCAATAATCTATAACATGGCACAAAAGACGCAGGTCCTATTTTATTTCTGTAGGTATCTCTCACGGGCTCACCCAGTCACCAGGAAGTAGGGTATCAGTGCGCATACTAAGGGAATGTTGAGGAGCTGCGATATCGCAAGTGCGGTAGGGCCCGCTTGTCGGGCAGTTTCTGGTCAACCATTGACTAGGTAGCTCTAGCAATTATGGGAAATCGTGTGCTAAGACACTTATGCATCACTCCGCTTACCTTTACTTTTCTACCCTCGTCGTTAACAGATATTACTGTCTTCCGGTCAGACATACAAAATTTGACAGTTGTCGACAAAAAAAGGGGTTGGGGTGGTGGCTGACAAAAGTTGACGTCAACAGAGTTTTTTCTGTTATATATACCATTGAAATTGTTTGCATGTGTAAAATATTTCTTAATATTTGAATGACAACTTATGTTTTTCGTTGTTTATCAAAATTGTTTGTATGGAGAAGGGGGGAGGTGGGATTAAATTATTTCGATATAATTGAGTACGGGATGGGGGTGGAGGGAGGTTCAGAGTTACTGGTAGTTGTTGGCAGGAAATGGGGGTGGGGGTGGTTGTGTGGGTGTATGGGGAGAGGAGTCAAAATTAGCCATACAATTGTTTAAAAGTAATTATGAACATTTCCTATGATAAAAATGATTTATCTACAATTTATGAAGTTAGTAAAATTTATTTACACATTAAGAAGTTCGTAAAATGTATCTACAAATTATGAAGTTTGTACAATTTGCCTACAAATTATGAAGTTAGTTCAATTTGTCTAGAAATTATGAAGAACGTACAATTTGTCTACAAATTATGAGGTTTGTAAAATTCTGTAAATATATCAAGAAATGTATTTTACACACAATTTCATACGGAAAATTAGACTCAAAATTAGTTCGACCAATATGGTCACATACCAAACTCACATGTGTCGGACCATTTGTACAATTAAAGATGGGACAACGGTCTGTCGATATTGATCGCTGTCAATGTATCTTCCTGTCTGTCTATATTCCTTCAGCACCAAATACCGCGCATAGAGTATGACAGGAATCAATGCTCTCCAGTTCGAGCACTGTGGGTGGGTAGAACATTTTGTGAGCGGTACAATATTTTAGACCTAATGCTACTGGACATCTAGCAGTACAATTGTCCTGTTAGAAGAAAGACCAAGCGAGAGCTTTAGAACGAGTGTGCAAAATAAAATTCAGCCACACATTGTTTTCGAATTCGGTAGGGAATGAGTTACAAGTATCGCAATCTATGTTGATAAAGTAGCTATAGTCGAAACGTTGTTTGATATGTTTGTGATTTGCATATCTACCTTCATAAAGTTCTGTCTTCACAACAAAGGTTGGCTGCAACGCACCTATAACATTTTCTGCCTCTAACTTTAGTGGTGCACTCTGCTAGACTGTAGTATGTCTATCTCAGGATGATTCCTTCATACTTGTTCCTCTGCCTAACTCTTGTTCGAATCATCTGAACTCTACCCTCAAATAATGTCTTCAACATGAAATCATATTTTTCGCCCGTGTGTTGCCGGGGTCACGAAAGGGGAGCAAAGAATAGCAACACTGTTTACCTTCCACGCATGTCGTAAAAGGCGACCAAGGAGGTTATGGGATGGAGTTGGCTGTTCCATCCCATAAAGGGTCAGTGACCCAAAGCCATGCTGAAATTGGATGTGTCAGGCCGAAAGGCGCAGATATCGCAGCAATGCTGCAAGCCATGACACAATGTATTCCGTTCTCCGGACTACATCCTGATAATATGCAGGAGTTTGAGAACGAACGCAGAAGAAGAAGAAGAAGAAGAAGAAGAAAGAAGCATATTTTTTAATGTCCAAAATACTTTACTTGTTAGATTTTTATTTCTTTTAATACCTTATTCATACGCTATATTGGTGTGTATTCTTTTATAGAAGAATGTTAAGAACACCATGGACAGATAAAAAAGGGTAATGAAGATATCTTGAAAAACGTTAATTAAAAAAGGATGCTTACCCGTATAAGAAAGAATATCCTCATTTTTTTGGGAGACATCATAAGTGGAAAGATGGAAGACATTGTGACAACTGGCAAGTTGAAGAACAAGTGGGATAGGGGAAAACAAAGAAAGAAGATACTTGGTATCATGAGATTGTGGGAGAACAACCGTATTGGAAACAATTGACAGCACACGAAATAGAAGGCTGTGGAAAGACATGATAACCAACGCGACACGGCATGGACCATAAGAAGATGTGTTGATAGAACCTCCTTGTTTTTTTTCTCTCTTTTTCTATGAAAATATACTTTATCGTGTGTTAAATTGTTTTATTTTTATCATTTTATTGCTCTGAATTTAAGTGCAATTTTGTTTGTTTGTTAAGTAGGGGTTTTGCCTCATTTGGTCGAGGCCCGCCTCTTTCAACCTAGGACTGGTGTCCATGTTGGTTATATCGAGGCGGTTGGTGACCTGTGGTGTTTGTGGCGTGTCTGCCTGGTTGTTGCTAGGATGTGGCTCTGTTAGCCGGGTTCGCTGTTGAGCCTCCTAGCGGCAGTCCTTATATGGACTATGGTGTGGCTCTGCCCTTTAAGTGCAATTGAGTTCTGAAATGCTTTTATACAATGGCGTGAGGAGGTTGAAAAAGGGGTGGGGAGGTGGGGGTGTGTTTCAACGTTTTATTTCAGAGGCAGACTTACATTGAGAGAAAGCCTCCGATACAGAATTAATAAAAAAAGAAAACAAAGTCACATTGCAGCAAATGGATTTTGAACCAGCTTCGCTCAGATGCCAGCTACGCGCCTAGCAACTTGGATTCTGTAGAAGAAACTGTAGAAGACTTACCGCTCGGACAGTGTCCATTCCTCAGGTGGTCACACCCTTGCCATCCATCTGGTCTTGTGATGTAATATGTCCCGGGGGGACAAGACATAAAATAAGGTGTAAAAGATGTGGGTCTGGATTTTTTGTTTTTTCCGAAACTTTGAGGAACACACATAACATATAGATCACAATACCCAACAACTCCGGCGTGGTAATGTCCGTTGATATAGGAACAATTATTGCAGAGATCAGCTGTAAGAGATATAATGTTATCATAATCATTATTAGCTCCACATTATTGTAACAGTCATAAATATCAACATTATCCCCATTGCAACAAAAGGAGTCAAAAGTAGTAGAGGATTGACTTTACTGTATTCAGTTTCCCAAATTTACTCCATCACTCTCAACGAAGCGGCACGCCACCTGTCGAGAGTACCACTTACATCACGTAACTCCGTAGATTCAAGCGAAAATCCACAGTGATCTCCGAAAATCACCCCCATATAAACAAGACGACACGAGCCGGATTCGAACCCATGACCTCTTGAACACAAGGAGAACAGCTTAACCGTTATGCTAGGGAGATTTGCAATGGGGACTCGTTAGGATCCATGGCATCATTAATATCAATCGATAATGACTGAACCTGTCTGGTATGATAGTCTGTGCTCACATTGTTGAGTTTATCAACCTTGTGTTGTACGCAAGCACTATCATTATTTTCAACATCTTTCATCATCATCAAGTGTCGTCTCCACAACGAAGTTTGGCTGCAACAGACCACCAACATCCACTGTCTCTTGTTTTTGTGGTGCACCCTGATGCAACCTGTCCATCTTGTTCGCCTTCCTTCGACTTTACTCTCAAGTAAGGTCTTCAACAAGGTGTCATGTCTTTTAATGTATGCAAAATATTTTATTTGCTTGATCTTTATTTCTTTTAATAATTCTTTCTTCATATTAAGTGTTGTTAGAACCTCTTTGTTTGTTTTCGTCTCATTCCATGATATTTTCCCTTTTCTTCTATATACCCACATCTAATTTTTTGTTTATTGTTTACGTTTTTGAGCCAAACATTATAATAGATGTAGCATTTTATAATTCTCATTTTTAGCTTATTTTTAATTTGTTTAGATGTTACAATTTTAAACATCTTTAGCATTCTTATATTGTCGCCACATCAACATTATTGATTGTCCGACACTTTAAGAGAATTGCTCGGCACAAACATTGTTGGCGAGAAACAGTTGCTGAAAGTAATAGTTGCTGAAAGTAATAGTTGCTGAAAGTAATAGTAGCTGAAAGTAATAGTTGCTGAAAGTAATAGTTGCTGAAAGTAATAGTTGCTGAACTAATAGTTGCTGAAAGTAATAGTTGCTGAAAGCAATAGTTGCTGAAAGTAATAGTTGCTGAAAGTAATAGTTGCTGAAAGTAATAATTGCTGAAAGTAATAGTTGCTGAAAGTACTAGTTGCTGAAAGAAATTGTTGCTGAAAGTAGTAGTTGCTGAAAGTAATTGTTGCTGAAAGTAATATTTGCTGAAAGTAATAGTTGCTGAAAGTAATAGTTGCTGAAAGTAGTAGTTGCTGAAAGTAATAGTTGCTGAAAGAAACTTAAAAGTAATAGATGAGTATGTATATATATTGTTAATATTGCATCCATCCATAACTACATAACTACATAACTACAAAACTACATAACTACATAACTACATAACTACATAACTACATAACTACATAACTACATAACTACATAAATACATAACTACATAACTACATAACTACATAACCGTGATTGTAGTAAGCAATATTCTCTTTTTATTCTTATTTGAACAAATCTGAAGATCTCTGAGCGATTCGCTTGCTCGTACTTAATATGTGGTGTTGGTAGATTTTGTGAGGGGTACTTTTAATTACAAATGTCAAACGTGGACACTAACAAAAACAGACAAAATAAAACATTTTACAACAGAAATGACCTACGTAGAATTCATGGAGTAACAATAAGAGAGAGAAGCTGAAATGAATACATCAGATGACTAACAAATACAATGCCAATCCTGGAGTTCATCAGAAGACAGTAGCAGATTAAGTAGTTTTCACACGCTTCCAGACTACCATCAGACAGTGCCCCTCAAAAAGCATTACTATACAGACACGATGTATACGAAGCCAAAGGCAGATCATGCTAAAGGGATTACAGAAATAAAAGAATTAACTCAAAATATATATGAGGCACACAAAAAGGCCATCTCCAGAGAACTCTTTTAGCCCTGATGCTGTAAGGCATTAAGGGGTATAAAGCAAAAGGAAAGAAAGAATAGTTTTAATGACGTGCACAGACGCAGACGCACATTCATGCACGATAGATGGAACTTTGGTTGTAGGGTTACTAGATTTGATATTTGAACATAACGTTCTTCAGAAATTTATATCCGCAGCGATACGGAAGAGTATAGACAAATTATGATAAGCTCAATCTTTAATATTGTCTGCCCACAATTTTCTTTAGCCTGTTCTATTTTTTTTCTACTTTAAATTGTACTCTTCAAGATAGTTTTTGACAAGGAGTCTTCTCGGCATACATGTCCATACTTTGTAAGTTATCGTCGAAAGAAGTGGTTCTTGTTACCCCTCGAAAATCTCTACTTTGTGTTTTACATACACATTTGTCTTATGTTCTCAGTAGAAACTGCTCAAAATTCGTCTATAGCACTTGCATTTGAAAGCCTGTGTCCGTCTCTTCACGTCTGCATCCAGCTCTCACAACCATGCATCAATACAGCATAATAGGTAGCACTAGTGAACAATGTTCCCGCTAAGCTGCGCTACCGTGCGCTAGCACACACATTTTTATCACTTAGCGAACAGGGTTTGTACTTTTTCACAAAACGTATATATATATAAATGTGTGCTAAAGTTTCAATAACAAAACATAGTTAGTTTGTTCCTTAGGTGCCAAAGATGGCACATAGGGCATAAGTCATATTTTACCATGCATTACGGTTCACACCAAGCTGTTGCAGTTTTTGGGTGGTGTTAATACACCATTGTCATTGCCTCGATCTTGATTCTTAATGAAATATAGAACTGGTTTAAATAGAACCTGCTAAAGAAGACATAATTTTTAGATAGGAGGTTTACCCACAAACGGTGGTGTTTGAAATGTATCAGCTCACGAAGTTATATCGAAATTAGTAAAGATATATTTCATATATAAACATATGTATTAATATTTTGAAGTAATGAATTGTGTTTGTGTGCGTTATATCGGAGAGGGGTAGGATGCACGCGTGTGAGGGGAGTATTCAATGAAAATATAAGCGTATACCCACCTATATATATATATATATATATATATATATATATATATATATATATATATATATATATATATATATATATATATATATATACACACACACATATATATATATAAATATATATATATATATATATAAAGGTCAGGTCATGTGACGTGTGTGTGTGTTATGTGACGTATGTGTGTGTCATGTGACGTATTCCTTCCAGAACGTTGTCTTCCCAATGAACTCTGAACCTCTATCTGTCTTGGGTGATGGGGCTTGCATTTTCTTGCGATGTATTCATGTTATCTTTAATGTCGTCAGTCCATCGTCTTCTTGGTCTGCCCTTTCTCTTCTTTCCAGGTACTCTTCCCTCCATTATTTTGTAGCTGTGCGATAAAGGTCCCATGCTCGTGCTGTCACCACGTCATGTGCCGGGTGATATGTTTAATTTACCCTCCGACAGAAAAAAACACCAATTCTTACCGGGGATCGAACTCTGGACCTCACTAGTGTGAGACCAACTATCCAACCTCTCGGCCATGCGTTATATATTGCTTGTTTGTTGAAACATATTTTTACTTGTTGGATATTGTTGAAGAGAAATGTGACAATATAGTGACAATAATGTGACAATAATGTGACAATAACAACTTTAGTAGAGCATGATGTAGACAGTATAATATGGACGGTACTCACGTTTTAGCCGGATGTTACATCTACTTCCCACAAACCCCGCAGAGCATGCGCAATAGCAACGTCCATTGCAGTCTCTGTAAGCAACCTGATTCGCGCCACAAGTGGATTGGCTGTCTGAACACTCACCTCTGACATTTATTTGATCTGCAAATTCCAGACAAGTAAAGATAAATGTAATGTGAAAAACAACAACATTAGGAAACAAATATATTATAGCAACCAGCGTTTTGGATAATCAGTCTTCGTCAGAGAATGCATGCAAACACATTAATCGGAAATGTCATGTAAATCAAAGTTTGCTCACTTTCCAATCATAATTATACGCCTTCTTGTACACATGTCTCAAACCATTATCATATTTGCAAAATCGGCATTTTCTGAACTGTAATCAAAATTGTATCATCCGCCTCACGCTCACGTTAATCATCATTGCCGTCATCATGATCAATTGAATCATCATTACCATTAAGGACATCACCATCCCATCAACTCCTGATCTCGGTCAATATATGTTTCTACAACAATAAGAAGAAAACGATGGACTCTTATATTGGTCATGTATTTAGAATGAATGAAAATATACTGCCACTCACGCATTATAATGGGTATCAGATGAAAAAAACAACGAGGAAGAACAAGGGAGACTCTTCGTAGAATAACATCAAAGAACGTATAACTATGCGTCTCAACAGCAACAGAGTTGCATCAGTTTACTCGAACTGGAGAAAACTAGTTTCTACCCGGTACTGAAGGAACATAGATAGATGGATGGATGGATGGATAGATAGATAGAAATAGATAGATAGAAATAGATGGATAGAAATGGATAGAAATAGATGGATAGAAATAGATGGATAGAAATAGATGGATAGAAAAAGATATATAGAAATAGATATATAGAAATAGATAGATAGAAATAGATAGATAGAAATAGATAGAGATAGATAGATAGACAGACAGACAGACAGACAGACAGGCAGGCAGGCAGGCAGGCAGGCAGGCAGGCAGGCAGGCAGGCAGGCAGGCAGGCAGGCAGGCAGGCAGGCAGGCAGGCAGGCAGGCAGGCAGGCAGGCAGGCAGGCAGGCAGGCAGGCAGGCAGGCAGGCAGGCAGGCAGGCAGGCAGGCAGGCAGGCAGGCAGGCAGACAGACAGACAGACAGACAGACAGACAGACAGACAGACAGACAGACAGACAGACAGACAGACAGACAGACAGACAGACAGACAGACAGACAGACAGACAGACAGACAGACAGACAGACAGACAGACAGACAGACAGACAGACAGACAGACAGATAGATAGATAGATAGATAGATAGATAGATAGATAGATAGATAGATAGATAGATAGATGATTCGATGAATGTATTGAGATCTTAGATTCCTATGTGTATTTTGGGCATTTAGTTATCCGGATAATATATAGATACTATGGTTTGGGGGCAGTTGAGGCTTTAAAAAATGTACTGGGTTCATAATCTTCGCTACTCACAGGTGCACAATATTTATCAAATCTCTTGACTGATTGTGACTCTAGTAGTAATTATCAAACTATCAGAGGGTATCTCACAAGGCGGAGGGTGCCGTATTAACGAAAATGAGAAATGATAACAAATATCATAAAGTATTCGTATCACTGATTACTAAATAACGGCACGTGTGTTGCAGGGTCCGAGGGGGGAGCAAAGAATAGCAACACTATTTATCTTCCATACATGTCGTAAGAGGCGACTAAGGAGGTTATGGGAAGGGGTTGGCTGTCCCATCCCATATAGGGTCAGTGACCCAAAGCCATCCTGAAGTCGGATGTGTCAGACCGAAAGGCGCAGATATCGCAGCAATGCTATAAACCGTTACACAAAACATTTCGTTCTCCGGGCTACATCCTGCTAGTCTGCAGGAGTTTGAAAACGAACGCAGAAGGAGAAGAAGAAGACTAATATAACAAATAAATAGCAAAATATAATGTCAATAAGGAGAGAAAAAACAACAAAAACGGACCATCTTTTATTGTATTAACAGTTGTGTATGTTTATTTCTAGTTAGTTGATGTTTCTTAATGGTTTCCACTGGTTCGTAACGCGGATAAAGTCCATGTTTTTTTCTTTGTTATTTCGCATTGACGTTATTCCTCATTGAGGTCAATTCCTTGAAGTGGATCGGGAACTTAGTTCAACCAAAGGAGGCTGGAAACTAAGATTAGTCAGGCCATACTCTAAATTTAGCAGGACCACAGCTCTGTCCAAGCGAGGACAGGTGCTGAAGCCGAAGATACCAGACCGAGAGGCGCACCAGAAACACTGGTATTACGCAACACCACAAGATAAGTCTCACAACCGCACCATTGACATATAATTTGTTATTCATTATTTATATTAGTAATCAGTGACAATAATACATTATCATAGGTATTACCATAGGTATTATCATAGTATTATCAAAAGTATTATCATATATTACCATAGATATTATCATACATGATCATAGTGTTATCATAGATTCTGGTAAATTATCATAGTGTTACCATAGTGTTATATAGTGTTATTATAGTGTTATTATAGTGTTATCACAGTGTTATCATAGACTCTCATACATTATCATAGTGTTATCATAGACTCTCAAGCATTATTATATATCTCCTGCATTCCCTGTCACAAATGGTGTAAAGCAGGGATGTGTGCTGGCCCCTACTCTTTTCAGCCTGTTATTTACAGCCATGTTAACGGAAACACACCATAGTAATGAAACAGCAGGCATAATGATCAATTACAGAACGGATGGTGGTCTTTTCAATTTACGTCGTCTAAAAGCAAACACGAAAACTAAATCTAGTACTGTTAGAGAATTACTTTATGCTGACGACTGTGCATTGTATGCTGACTGTGTCGTAAACATGCAGAGCACCATAGACCGCTTCTCAAAGGCCTGCAACAACTTTGGTCTCACTATTAACACCAAAAAAACAGAAGTCATGCACCAAGCAACATCAAATAGCCAACATACTGCTACTTCCATCATCGTCAATAAGGAAAAACTGCAGGTAGTCGACAATTTTACTTACCTTGGAAGCACTCTCTCTCGCGATGTCAACATTGATGTGGAAATTAACAAGAGACTGGCAAAAGCTAGTGCTGTATTTGGCGGATTACGCAAAAATGTATGGGACAGAAGAGGTATAAGAACAACCACCAAACTACAAGTATATCATGCTGCTGTTATACCAACCTTACTATACGCCTGCGAAACGTCGACAGTGTATGCTAGACATGCAAGAAAGTTAAATCATTTCCATCTTACCTGCATACGTAAATTACTAAACATCCATTGGTGGGACAAAGTACCAGACTACGAGGTCTTGGAAAAATCAACCTCAATAAGCATCCACACAATACTTATGAAGGCGCAGGCACGCTGGGCAGGCCATCTTGTGCGTATGGAGAACTCGCGATTGCCAAAACAAATGTATTATGGAGAACTCAAGGCAGGATTTCGAAAAGCTGGTGGACAGAAAAAGCGTTTCAAAGACACGCTCAAGTCATCCTTGAAACATCTTAACATTGACGTAGGCGCTTGGGAGAGCTTCGCTCAGGATAGAACGGCTTGGCGTTACAGCATTAGAACGGGAGCACTAGCGGCAGAAGAATTCAGACAAGAAACTGCAAGACAAGCGGACACGTAGAAAAGAAAAAACATCTCAACCTCACACAGATACCTTCTATTGTTGTCAATTCTGTAAAAGAACAATTTGTGCGCGCATTGGACTTGCTAGTCATTTAAAAACGCACTATTAACTTTATTATTTTATTATTTATTGTTATTATTATTATGGTTGAGTTTTTGGACATCGTCGATCACGACGGACGAACATTATCATTATAGTGTTATCATACATTATCATAGTGTTATCATAGTGTTATCATAGTGTTATCATAGATTCTCTTACATTATCATAGTGTTATCATAGTGTTATCATAGTGTTATTATAGTGTTATCATAGTGTTATCATAGTGTTATCATAGATTCTCTTACATTATCATAGTGTTATCATAGTGTTATTATAGTGTTATCATAGTGTTATCATAGACTCTCATGCATTATTATAGTGTTATCATACATGATCATAGTGTTATCATATATTCTCATACATTACCATTGTGTTATTGAGTCTCATTATATGCTCTATTTTCTATGATTGTGTCAAATCATGTGCTTCTGTGAGGCTCCATCTTTAACCCATTTCTTCAACACTACATCCACTGCAACAATGTGCTATCATGATAATCGTTGAGATCTACCTGTGTCTCAGTGCAGTGTCAGGTATACAACATACTCTTGTCACACCTGGGAGATCGTGTCCCCTTTAAATTTGACAGCTTCTAAAGACAAACAGTGGCCTTTCTTAGATGTGGGCTTAGTTTTCAATCCTTTTCGCACTTAAACCTTATCTCTGTGACAAGAGGACTGGCCTTGATGGGAATTCTAAAAACAATATATCGGTTCATTTTTATTATCCCCGCTACTTTTTATTACATACATGGACCATATAAACAAAAAAGCAAATTCTAATGAAGTAAATGAACTGCTTTTTGCAGATGACCAGGTTTTATTCCACAACAGCATTAAAAACCTGCAAGACCACCTAAACACAATAGACACAGCAGGCAAGCAATTTGGAATGAAAATCAACATAGACAAAACAGAAGTAATGAATATTGAAAGAGAAAAGGAGAACATCAACATACAGATAAATAATAAACAACTAAAACAAGTAGATGAATTCAAATATCTGGGCAGCACATTGAGATATGATAATAAACAAGAAGCAGAAATAAACGCAAGATGTAATAAGGCCTGTCAGATCATTGGTCAATTAACACCTTTACTAAGAAACAAAGATATTACACTAGAAACAAAGAAAGCGCTTTTCAACACCATTTTCTTACCAACATTGTGTTATCAGTGTCAAACTTGGACATTAGATTCTAGAACAATACATAAGATTAACACCACTGAAATGAAATGTGTGAGACGTATGATTGGAGTTAGCTTGAGAGACAAAATCAGGAATGAAGCACTAAGGAAACAATTAGGGATCAAACCAACAATAGAATACACACAGAAACAACAAGTTAAATGGTACGGCCACATAACCAGACAGAAAGAGCAAAGTATTATCCAAAAACACTTAACAAACGATACGAAAACAGGAGACCTATTGGACGCCCTCGTAAAAGGTGGATAGATAGTATATTAGAGACACTCGGAAATATAACAGCAGAGGAGGCAAATAGAAGGGCAAAAGACCGTACACTCACTCTCCCCTCAACACCGAAAGGTACATGAGGACAGAAAGAAGAAGAAGAAGATCGGTTCACTTCAAGCAGACAGTGTAGTTATCTAGAAGTCTTCATCAAGGAGAAGACTATTTCGAGGCATGATTTTCTAGTAAAACCCACAAGTTTTTTGATAGTCATCATGAAACACGAATCAGAGGAGTACTACCCACTGGTAGCAGCTTCTTCATTCGTAGTCTAGAACGTACATATATCTACAACTTTGCCTCTTCTATAAACAAGACTGCCCCTTGAAACCCATACAGATATCTGCATTCTCTCCTCCACTGTTATGTCATGAGCCAGTGTACTTACCAAAGCATACCACATTCCGGGCATTCCCGAAGAATATGCTCTGCTGTTGGAAGTGCTTGTTCACATTGTAAACGCTGTCGTGTTCTCAATCTTTAACTTTGTATGCATGTTGTTGCGGAGTCGTTGGTGATCTGTTCTGAGGCGCAGAATGTCAATTTGGTCCGATCTGTTCACAATCTGGCAGTCATCCTGTGCTGGAGTTGGAATTCCAATTGTCCTGAGCATTCATCTTCCTTGCTCACACACCATTAGCACATCCGGCTGATCACCAGCAGCCACACTACCCAGCACACTATCTGCTTTCTCGACTTCTTCTTCTTCTTCTTCTGCGTTCGTTCTCAAACTGCTGCAGATTAGCAGGATGTAGTCCGGAGAAAGGATGCGTTGTATCATGGTTTACAGCATTGCTGCGATATCTGCGCCTTTCGGCCTGACACATCCGACGTCAGCATGGATTTGGGTCACTGACCCTATATGGGATGGTACAGCGAACTCAATTGCATAACCTCCTTAGTCGCCTTTTACGACATGCGTGGAAGGTAAACAGTGTTGCTATTCTTTGCTCCCTTTCGGGCCCCGGCAACACACGGGCGTCTCGACCTCAAACAACAAAGAGATCACGGGTCGACGAGCGTATTAGCGCGACTGGTTCACATAGAAATTGTTTTACAGATCCTAGTTCTCTTCAAGCAACATTTAGATGGCCGAGTTCTTACGCTCGAAATGTACGCAGTTTTATAGAACCCTCTACAGTCAAATCAGTGATGACACTCGTAGTATCGTGGTCTCGTTGACGCGTGAAGTCGTTTCCAGGCGATGGCAAAGCTTGAAACAAGGTAATACAGTTCTGCTAATTGTACGAAACACAAATAGGCCTACGCACACATCGACGTTTCGACCGAAAGGCCTTTATCGAGAATCACAAACACATATAAATTTTTAAAAAAAACAGGTAGGGACGACTTAACTTGCGTTCACATATAGTAAGTTGGTCGAAGTGAACCAGATCCTTTCTGGTTCTGTATGGCAGACCATAACCTTATCTATATATGCTTCTGTATGACATTACACACATGACAAGCTCATACCACACGTTCTGGTGAGTACATTGAAGCTTGTTCCCAGGGAACACGTGCAAGAACAATCTGCATTGAGTCGTGAATCTCGAGGGCAGGTCTGTGAACAGTTAGATGTTTCTGTCGAAAGAGGATGATTAAATTTAAAAGAACGTTTATCTACAGAATATAGCTGCACATGTTTGTGACGTATCAC
Organism: Meghimatium bilineatum; assembly: GCA_034231615.1. Taxonomy (NCBI): domain Eukaryota; kingdom Metazoa; phylum Mollusca; class Gastropoda; order Stylommatophora; family Philomycidae; genus Meghimatium; species Meghimatium bilineatum. The sequence goes on from CM067304.1 coordinate 18,187,956, forward strand.
AGGCGTCAAAATAGACAATGTCTGTTTATGTATCTATGTGAAATGTCCTTTACAGGGCGTTGTTCTCACTGCCAAACTGCAAGACTCCCCGTTTCTGTGCATGATGTTCAGCCTTTGCCAGTGTCATGTTCAGAAGGCCTTCGATGGAAGACATTGTACATTTAAATAGGATTGATTATACATAAGATTACAATAGGATTACAATAGGGTATACATGAAAAAGGGATTGGATTAGTGAGATATAAGGTAACACTTTCTATCTATTGTCGTTTCCACAAATGCTGTTAGTCGTCTTGGGGAGGTGAAGTTGTCTGACTTTGACAATTTTTGTTACGCTTGCCATGGTTAGGCCGTGGTTTTTAAAAATCCCTGTGATTGAATGTTCCCATTTTGTTCTTTGTCGTCCTCTTGCTTTGTAGTCATTCTTTCTGCTGTTGTACGCCTGGATGACTGGTTGTGATGGTTCCATTCGCATAACGTGTCCGAACCAGTTGATCTGTTATCTTTCTATATATTTGTTTACATGGTACGGACTTTATTATCTTTCCGATATCTTCATTTGTCATTCGATCTCTTCTGGTGACGTTTATGACATTTCTCGGTAATTTGATCTCATATGATGAATATTTCTCATGAGTGTTTTTGTCTGTCACTGGTAACATAAATAAAGACATGGAATAACGTGGAATAACATGGAATAACATGAATAACATGGAATAACAACATGGAATAACATGGAATAACAACATGGAATAACATGGAATAACATGGAATAACAACATGGAATAACGTGGAGTAACATGGAATAACATGGAATAAAGATGTTGTTTCTTATCTGTCGTTTGGTCGCCATGTTTTTCACTGGACTTTTAAGCAGCGGTGACAGACTTCTGGACAAGTATTTTGGCAAGAGCACTGACAGTTGTGAAGTGGGTCAGCTACTAGGCCGATAGGACACATTATTGGGCATTGGCAATTGGTGCCTAGATCTGCTGTTTGCCCATCAGGGCAATCTAAAAGTTAGAGCGTTTGCTTTATTTGGCACTGCATCTCAATTTCTCTATCAGTTTACCGTCTTCTGTAAAGAAAATGCTTAGATTCGCTAACGTCATAAGAGTATATAACAAAAGAATATCCGTACATATACCCAAAGGTAGACCAATAAAAAGGTGGAGATAAAACATCAAGATAACCTTGTGCAAATATGGACTCAACGAAACCAAGGCAATACATCTGACCTTGGAACAATAACTGAGGTTCTCACTCCTACGTTTAACGACAAATGTGAATACAACCAACCATAATTCACCCTGGGAAAGTCAGACAATGCGAAACAAGTACAAAAGTAAGAATCATCATAATATAATGCTGACCGATTGCTTATACAAGAACATTTCAAGACCAACTATCAACATGGTCAAATGTTAGATAATCTGTTAGATGATTAACGATCCATATCAGCAAAAGAACGATTTTTGGGTTTCACTGTTGGTCTGTCAGACCAACGATTATGGAACAGTTAATACTCAGTAGATGGATACCATGTGGAAGGTCTGAAAGTCTCACTATTGACTTATCAAATTAACTATTATGCAACACCATCATCATTGCAACAGTAAACTCCCAGTAGATATGATGAACGTAGAGACGTTTTTCTCTAGTGTCCGCTCCCCGCGCCCCTATCACTTCGTCTGCTCAATTATGTTTCTCTTTGTGGTGCAATATTAAGAGAACACGTTATTGCGCATCACGCGGAGTGAACCAGATCATCTCCGGTCTTGACCATGGCTCTAACTACCAATGTGCAAGTGGTGCTCTATTCAAGCTATGAATACATGACAACTTGGGTGTAGTGAAAAGCAGGTGTGTGACGGATGTGTTGGACCAATGTCGCAAATAAAACGACGACGCAACATATTTCCATTCTCTGGATACATCCTATTGGAAATATACGAGAAATCCAGGGAGATTGTGAAAGTCGAAGAAGTACGTACAAAACTGTTTAAGTGTTCATTTTTCTTAAGAGTGTAGTGTATAGAATTTTGGTGGGATCTAAAGAGTGTAGTGCATATAATTTTGGTGGGATCTGAAGAGTGTAGTGCATAGAATTTTGGTGGGATCTGAAGAGAACAAGTGAATCGGCAGCCCAGAGAATAAAAACCCTCGTTGCAAATACACTTACCTGAGCATACTCCAGAAATATATCTGAGCCTGGAATCCAGGCATTCACAGTTACAGGTGATAGGATTTTGCTTGGACATCGCGGCAGGACATGTGTTCCTAGTGCATTCACAGTTGCATCTATTATTTTCATTTGGTGATTGTCCTTCTGGACAAGTATTTTGGCAAGAGCACTGACAGTTATTAAGTGGGTCAGCTACTAGGCCGATAGGACAAATTGTTTGACATTGGCAGTTGGTGCTTAGATTTGCTGTTTGCCCATTAGGGCAATCATTTGGATATTGAGGAACACAATTATTATCCGTGTTTAATATTTGTCCTCTAGGACACATAATGATATTTTGACATCCACAGCTATTTGTAGGATCTGGTATTTGTCCTGAAGGACATGTATTGAGACACTGACATACACAGCTATTATTTGGATTTGAGAATTGTCCTTCAGGACATCTGTTTGCGCACTCACATTTGCATGTATTTAAATTTGGTGTTTGTCCTCTAGGACAAACAAGAAGTGAACACTGAGAACATATACAATTGTTTTCTGGGGTAGCATTCGGACATGGTGTTGCGCATGCGCAAACACAGTTCTGGTTTACGTCTGGGATCTGATTAGGCGGGCAAAGATTTGAACATTGACATCTGCAACCATTTTCTGGATGGCTTGATTGTCCAGGAGGGCATGGCGTTTCACATTGACATCTGCAACCATTTTCTGGATGGCTTGATTGTCCAGGAGGGCATGACGTTTCACATTGGCACTGGCAGTTATTTTGTGCTGAAGCTAATTGTCCCCTAGGACATGCATTGTTACATACACACCTACAGTTGTTGGAAATGTCTGCAATTTGTCCTAATTTACAAACATTTCTACAAACACATGTGCAGTTGTCGTTTCGATCAGGAAGCATGCCTTCTGGGCAAGTATTACTACAGACCGTTCCGCACATACAATTGGTGTCTATTCTGGGTACTCGTCCGTTGGAGCAGGTGGTTGAACATATACATTCGCAGTTGTTCATTAGATCTGGGGTTTGCCCTGTTGGGCATTTATTGTTACATAAGGGGCAACTGCAATTGCTAGTAGGACTTGCAATTTGCCCCGTTCGGCATCTGTTAGAGCATAGACAGTTGCAATTGTTATTAGGGTCAGCGATTTGTCCATCCGGACATCTCCTGTTGCAATTCTGACACGCACATTTATTGGCGACACTAGGACTTTCACCGTTTGGACACATGTTGGAACAAAGGCAGTTACAGCTGTTGTTGGGGTCAGAGATTTGTCCATCAGGACATCTTCTGTTACAATTCTGACACGCACATTTATTGGCGACAGTAGGCCTTTCACCGTTTGGACATATGTTGGAACAAAGGCAGCTGCAGTTGTTGTTGGGGTCAGAGATTTGTCCATCAGGACATCTCCTGTTGCAAGTCTGACACGCACATCTATTGGCGACACTAGGCCTTTCACCGTTTGGACATATGTTGGAACAAAGGCAGTTGCAGTTAGGGTCAGAGATTTGTCCATCAGGACATCTCCTGTTGCAAGTCTGACACGCACATTTATTGGCGACACTAGGCCTTTCACCGTTTGGACACATATTGGAACAAAGGCAGTTGCAGTTAGGGTCAGAGATGTGTCCATCAGGACATCTTCTGTTGCAATTCTGACACGCACATTGATTGGCGACACTAGGCCTTTCACCGTTTGGACACATGTTGGAACAAAGGCAACTGCAGTTATTATTGGGATCAGGAACTTGACCTCTAATGCAGTCATTTGTACAAACACAGCTACAGCTATGCTCAGGGTCTGGAGACAATCCTTGGGGGCAGTTGTTGATACAAGTAGGCCTACATCTGCAAGTCTTTGAACTTTTGTTTGTCAGACATACACTGGAGCACATGTCACCTGTGAATTAGATAAAACAATAAATTACTGTTAGTAAAAGAACGAGATTTCTTAAAGTTATGTGGAACCAATTAGATGTACGGAAGTGAATCTTGGGCAATCAGGAAAATATTAGGGAATTTTGAAGAGATAGTATAAATATAGTGTTATAGAGGAATTTTAAGAAAAGATAACAATTGTAATGAAGATATCTTGAAAGAAATTAATTTAAAAAAGAGAACTGCGAGAACATTAGTATCGGCAATGACTGTCAACACACTAATCTAAAAGCAGTGGATAGACATGATAACCAACGCCACACGGCATGGACTATAGGAAGTAGATGAATACACATGTACAAATATAAATCTATCAATCTACTCATCCATTCATCTATCCATTCATCAATCTATCAATCCGTCCATCTATCTAGCCGTTCATTAATCTACAAATTCATTAGTAACTAGAGGATGTGTAACAAGACAATTGATTCACCTCCACCATCGCTTTTCGTTTCACCTGCCTCACCTTCCCCATTTGTTTCACTTACCTGCCATATCCCATCTGTTTCTCCTCCGAATCTGTTTCACCAGTCTCTCTTGCTCCCACCTGCTCCACATGTCTCTCTGTCGTCTGTCTCATTTTTATACCGTTTCATCTGCTCAATCTGTTTCACCTGTCTCCCCTGACCCCACCTATTTCACCTAACTCACTTGTTTCTAATACCCCATCGGCTACACATGCTTCCTTGCCCTATGTCTCACATTTCCCATCTTTTCCACATGTCTCACCTAGTCCATCTATTTCACCTGTCTCCCCTGCACCACCTGCTCCATCTGTTTCACCTGTCTCATCACTCCATACATATTTTACCTGTAATATCCTTCTTACCTGTCTGGTCACATATCCTGCCATCAAAGTCGACACCGAAAAGATGTGTATAGTTGTCCACACTGAAAACGTTATTTCTATCTCCATTTGAAATGAAACTCAATTCTTCATCGCTTATGGCGTGGCCCACACGGAAAATTATAACTTGATGTCCATTGTCACGTGAACTGCGGATAGCCTGGGGAACGAGATAGTTGGAAGATCAACGCGTGAATATGCAATGGCATACGTTAGATTGCAAACATATTCCTATGTATCGATAGAAATGAGTTATAATAGGCCTAGGTTGTAAGTGAAATGTAACTTCGAAGAAATTATACAATATTTTAAATATAAGTATCCATGTAAATAATATATTCATAAGTCCACAGTCTGTCAGGATTGTAGGGGTACCTCATTTTGATGCATCAACACATACTCCTCCAGCGATGTCTATCTTCTAAAATACGTGTGATGGAAAATATCCCGTCTTGTCAAGTGCTTGATGAAGTATGTCCATGTTTTTTTTTTCCTTTTCTACTTTTTCCTTCTTCGACTATTTCATGCATGTAGTATCGTTTTTGACAAGGCCTCATATCAGCATAAGTGTCCAAACTATGCAAGTTGTCATCGCTTTACTATTGAAAGTAGCGATTCCTGTCGACCTGTATTCTTCTATTTTATTTCGTGCGTACACATACACTGTAAATATATGCAGAACTGTAATTTAATTCAACTCTTTTTCCAGACTATACCGGATTTCAGATAAGTTGTTCTTTTTTATTTCTTCTTTTTTTTGTTCAGTTTAAAATATGTCTACTCAGCAAGTCCTGTTGTTTCTTTGAAGTCATTTAGATGTTTCTGTTTTTATAATACTTGCTCTGTTGCTTTTCATTTTACTCTCTTCTGTTTTTGCCGTATTTTTCTTTTTCTATTTATTTGTATTATTCTCATATTATCTCGCTTATCATCTTCTTTTGCTTCACCTTTTCATTATGATTCTTGGTTTGTAAATTTTATTTCTTGTTATTTGCTTGTGTCCCGATGAAGACTATTTAGTCGAAACGTCGTTTGTTTCTGTTTATGTCGTTAGTGAGTTAATATTTTCTGCAACACTAATTTTCCCCTATCATTGCTCTGTGTTGCACATCCCTCACATCTGTACAACTTGCACATCCGACAACCTACCACCCGTGAAGTCATTGCCACTACATGCCTTGTCTGAATTTCGTAATTATATCTCAGTATCCTGCAGATTAGCATGATAAAGTCCGGAGAACTTTTCTACAGTGCGGTAGTCCCGTCACACTGAGCGATTATACTATGACGCGCTATAATTCGTTTCTGACGTGGTAAACATATCTAGTCACTCTCTACCTCTGAGTACGTACCTTCCTGGTCCCTGGTTGCTTCAGAATGTATTGTAAATTCGTCAGTGACCAGTATCGGACATTGATCAGTATCGGACATTGACCAATATTGGACAATGACCAGTGTCGGTCAGTGACCAGTATCGGACATTGACCAATATCAGACAGTGCCCATTATTGGACATTGACCAGTATCGGACATCGATCAGTATCGGACAGTGACCAGTATCGGCCAATGAAGTGTATCGGACATTGACCAATATCGGACAGTGACCAATATCGGACAGTGACCAGCATCGGACATTGACCAGTGTCGGACATTGACCAGTGTCGGACAGTGACCAGTATCGGACAGTGACCAGTATCGGCCAGTGACCAGCATCGGACAGTGGCCAATATCGGACATTGACCAATATCGGACAATGACCAATATCGGTCAGTGACCAGTATCGGACAGTGACCAATATCGGACAGTGACCAATATCGGACAGTGCCCAGTATTGGACAGTGACCAGTATCGGCCAGTGAAGTGTATCAGACATTGACCAATATCGGACAGTGACCAGTATCGGACATTGACCAGTGTCGAACAGTGACCAATATTGGCCAGTGACCAGCATCGGACATTGGCCAATATCGGACATTGACCAATATTGGACAATGACCAGTATCGGACAGTGACCAGTATCGGACAGTGACCAGTATCAGACATTGACCAGTATCGGACAGTGATAAGTATACAGTATAGGACAGAGATCGGTATCGGACAGTGACCAGTATCGGACAGTGACCAGTACCTTACCAGCTTCTCTACCTGATTACTCACCTCCCTGGTTGCTTCAGGGTCAATAGTAGGTCCGTCAGTGACCAGTATCAGGGCGGACTCTCTAGTTCTGTGAGTGTAGTTGAGCATCTGTACGGCTTTGGTGATGGCTCGGTCAGTCCCTGTACCCCCAGAAGTTGGGAACATGAGCTTGTGATTGATCTTGTCAACAAGGTCGTGTTTGTTATCTTCCATCTGAAGGAAATTTGAAACATTTATGAGCAGTTTTACCAAAGTATGTTGTATTTACAGGCGCTTGGAGGGCGCTATGTTAGACATGCTCTTGTATGACAATCAAGTCTTGGACTTTTAGCTCATGGTGCAAAGAATTTGGCCACTGTCTTCTTTCCAAGCATGTCGTAAAATACAACTAAGGACAGCTGAAGAATAGGCTGATAACCTGTCACCTATGAAGCAGTCATTGTCACTACATGTCTTCTCTCAATTTCTTACTTCTATCTTCGTATTCTGCTTTCGTCTCAAACTCCTGCAGATTAATACGATGAAGTCCGGAGAACGATTTACAACTTTGCTGCAGTTTCTGCTCATTTTGTCCTGACACATTCGACTTTAACATAGCTTCTGGTTCACTTTGACCCTATATAGGATGGGACAGTCATCTCCACTCCTTAACCTCCTCAGTCGACTCTTTCGACATACGCGGAAGGTTAACAGTATTACTATTATTTGCTCCCTTTTCGGGCCCGACATACATGTGCATTTTGTCTTCTATTAAATTATTCCTATGGATGATTGAAAGGTACAGACCAGCGGCTTTGTACCTTTTTACTTTTGTGACAGACACTGTCAATAAGTCAACAGATCTGGTATAAAAATTTGAGTTCGTTGTCCCGGAAGTATATGCTGCCATCTTGGAAGAATGTCATGAACTTGGGACACTGCCACACTGAATATCTACCTCTGGGGACTAAACATGCATCTATATATCCACCTTACATATCCAAGTAAATTTAATTAGGAAGCCAGAGGACAATTTAAAAATTCTTGAGACTAAATTGTCCTCTGGCTTCCTACTTAAATTTACTTGTATAAACAATTATTTGAAGCAAAATTGTATTGTCTATATATGTTATCCATGTTTACAAGAAGACCTATCGGCCCTTGTATAACTAATACGGATATTATATGTTTGTTGTTACTAAGGATATTTCAATACCTGTACGGGATGTTTGTTGTTGTTTTTAATCCTTGTCTCGATTGGTCCGTTCTGGTGACTTTGCGTGCACGGTTTGAATAGCTTGACAAAATCGCATCTTTCTTTGGAGATGGGTTAGTCAAGTACGGAAGAACGCCTGTGCGAATAGTTGCTAGGCGATTTGGTGCCGTTGAACGGACTGGTTCAATTCCCTTACATATCCATTTATTTGAGACGATAAACCTCCCACAAATTTCGGTGAAATCAGATGTCACCTCGATTACTCAACTGAGAAGATCTCTGCTTTTGTCAGAAAGGCTATGGGTTGTTAAGAGCTACCCGCTTACAAATAAAGTTGTTCCTTCATCATTCAGTCTCAAGAAGCACTAGCTTATAACTAAAGGTATTATTCTATCATCATTACCATGTGTCAAAAGCTACTCACTATCAGCCAAACAGTGAGTTCATTCATTCATCCATTCATTCATTCATCCATTCAATCGTCCATCAATCCATCAATCCATCCATACATAATTCATCCATCCATTTATCCATTCATCCATTCATCCATCCATTCATCCATCCATTCATTCATCCATCCATCCATTCATCCATCCACCCATTCATCCATCCATTCATCGATTCATCCATCCATCCATTCATCCATCAATTCATCCATCCATTCATTCATCCATCCATCCATTCATCCATCTACGCATTCATCCATCTATCTATTCATCCATCCATTCATCCATCCATCTATCCATATATCATCTATTGCATTTTCTCTGTTTTTCCTGTAAGGCATCGCAGGATTGAATACCGATCGGTTTTCATGTTATGGCACTTTTGGTCGCTTGAAATGCAGAAAAATTATAACTTCCTGGTTTTCCTCTTTATCATGCTGTTTCAACTTTCATGTTGTATGCTCTTGCCGTTGGCCAATTCTCTCCCTTTACGTTTCATAAAATTGAATTCCTTCACATTAAGTATCCGAACCATTTCAAAGTTGTTTTACAATATATTTGACAACCGATGTTGTTCCAACAATTCTTGTAATCTCTTAAATCCTCACATGATCTCTTCTTGTTCTGTTTGCTGCTTTCCTTAGACATCTCATAACACAATATTTGTATGTTTAGTCTTGTGGTTTTCAACGGGATATATTTATGTTTGAAAACTGTTGTAAGCTCATAATTTATGCCTACGTAGTTTTCTTTTTGAATTCTTATCTTGAGCTCTCTGTCCTTTCTTCAGTCATCTTATAAAAAAAAATATTACCAAGATAATTAACTTCCTGCACATGTTAAGTATTTAATTATTCCTCTATATGTTAATTGTATTTTGTTCTCTGTCCATAGACATTACTTATTTTAGTAATTGATCTTATATCGTTATGTTAGTTGTGACGGAGGCTCTGCCCTCTGACATTCATTCATTCATTTTCCTTTTGCGCTGAATTTAGCGCATAGGGCAGAGGTCAGATCTCTCCAATTATGTCTGTTCAAAGCTATTCTGTGCAGTTCTTGAATAGTAGGAATATTGATTGTTTTACTTTCTCTAAGTATTGTTCTTCTGAGTGTTTCTTTTGGTCTACCCCTTGCTCTCTTGCCTGTAGGTATCCATTCAAGAGATTGGTGGTGTATTCTGATTGACTTTGACTTCCAGATATTAGACAGTCTGTTAAATGCATTTGAAGCTAGGGCAATGCGAGTTGTAATTTCTGTCATGACACAGAATAGCATTACCTGTGACATTACTTCTATGTTTTTTTCTCCTGTGTTAATCTTCATGTAATGCAGTATCTTTCTCTAATAAGTGATTCAGTTTCATTTTCTAATGAGTGATTCAGTATAATTCTTCAATGAGTGATTCAGTATAATTCTTCAATGAGTGATTCAGTATAATTCTTCAATGAGTGATTCAGTATGGATTTCCAAATACCTTCTTCAGTAATATTTAAAGTGCAGTTCTCACCACTGGTGCATATATCGCAGCGTATCATCCCCTCGTACATTTCTGCGAACCTGTGCTACATTTGCAAGACTATGCTACAAATGTAAGGAAGAAATGGGGAATATCGACTAGCACCAACCTCAGAGTTTACCAAACAGCTGTCATTTCATCATTTCTTTACGTATGTGATACATAATATATGCCAAACATGCTAGAATGCTAAAACAATTCTATCACAGTTGTCTCGTAAGATACTTAAAAATTAATTGCTGGAATAAAATACAAGACAGTGAGGTACTGATAAAATCTAAATCTGTAAGCATACATAAAATGTTGATGAAAGCCCAACACGCAGGGCAAGTTCCTTGTCCGTAGAAAGAATATCATCTGTACAAAAAGCTGTTATATTGAAAACTACAGACTAACCTTGATACTGAACATGATCTGGGCTGCATTAAACACAATCTACTGACCAGGATGCGGGCAAAATTTAACAAAATCTATTGACAATAATATGGATAACGTTTAACAAAATCCATTGACCATGATCCGGGCAGTATGTAACAACACCTACAAGCTATGATCCGAACATGTTTTAATACAATCAACTGACCATGATCCGAACATGTTTTAACGCAATCAACAGACCCTGATCTGAAAATGTTTTAATACAACAACTGACTATGATCCGAACATGTTTTAACGCAATCAACAGACCCTGATCTGAAAATGTTTTAATACAACAACTGACCATGATCCGAACATGTTTTAACGCAATCAACAGACCCTGATCTGAAAATGTTTTAATACAATCAACTGACCCTGATCTGAACATGTTTTAACGCAATCAACAGACCCTGATCCGAAGATGTTTTAATACAACAACTGACCATGATCCGAACATGTTTTAACGCAATCAACAGACCCTGATCTGAAAATGTTTTAATACAATCAACTGACCATGATCCGAACATGTTTTAACGCAATCAACAGACCCTGATCCGAAGATGTTTTAATACAACAACTGACCATGATCCGAACATGTTTTAACGCAATCAACAGACCCTGATCCGAAGATGTTTTAATACAACAACTGACCATGATCCGAACATGTTTTAACGCAATCAACAGACCCTGATCTGAAAATAATTTTAATACAATCAACTGAACATGATCCGAACATGTTTTAACGCAATCAACAGACCCTGATCTGAAAATCTTTTAATACAATCAACTGACCATGATCCGAACATGTTTTAACGCAATCAACAGACCCTGATCCGAAGATGTTTTAATACAACAACTGACCATGATCCGAACATGTTTTAACGCAATCAACAGACCCTGATCCGAAGATGTTTTAATACAACAACTGACCATGATCCGAACATGTTTTAACGCAATCAACAGACCCTGATCCGAAGATGTTTTAATACAATCAACTGACCCTGATCCGAACATGTTTTAACGCAATCAACAGACCTTGATCTGGAAATGTTTTAATACAATCAACTGACCCTGATCCGAACATGTTTTAATACAAACAACTGACCATGATCCTAGTATCTGCAGCTTGGACATGAGAATCCGTCCCGTAAAGGTTCATCCCAATAGCATTGGTCACGTGTCCGTACCGAAGAGCTGTGTAAGCGAGGTACTGTTTGACTGTCTCTTTATGAAGCAAGACACTGTCTGAAGCATCCACGACCATCAGAAAGTCTCGACACCCTAGACAAATAGAACAGAACTGAAGTATTTCGTGGACGATAAACACCTTCATCTGCGTTCATTCACAAACTTCTGCAGATTAGCAGAAACATCATGATGCAGACAACGGGATTTGAAGCAGAGTCGCTCAGATGGCACTAATCAATCAATCAATCAATCAATCAATCAATCAATCAATCAATCAATCAATCAATCAATCAATCAATCAATCAATCAATCAACCAATCAATCAATCAACCAATATATCAATCAATATATCAATCAATATATCAATCAATATATCAATCAATATGTCAATCAATATATCAATCAATCAATATATCCATCAATGAATCCAATCAATGAATTCAATCAATCCAATCAATCGATCTATCTATCAATATATAAATACATCTATTAATAATATGTGGCATGTCTCTATAAAACCGCAAAATGTCAGCTCGTATGGGTACCATAATGGATGCGTCAACACAGAATGTTACAGCGATTTATGTCTTGAACAATACGGACGAATGAGGACAAATCTGTCTTGTCCAATCCTGGATGTTGTACGAGTATGTAATATGCTTTTGACAGATATGAGAAAAGTAACGTATACGATCATGCTCAAGTCCGTAGACAAAGGGGGCTTTAAGAAATCAGAGTATGAATTTTAGTACTAAGAATACAGCCTTGATTTAGAGAAAATCATTGTTTTCCTCTGTCTCTTCTTCCCTTGATCTTTCCGATTGTAACTAAATGTTCAAGTTTTCTAACATAAAATATATTACATGTATTATAATAAATATAAAGAATAAATGTATAATAGGGAAACTTGTTTAAAAATGAAGACACTGCTGGTGATAGAATGTTGTAGTTAACATATAATAGGGAAACTTGTTTAACAATGAAGACTTGTACTGCTGGTGATAGAATGTTGTAGTTAACATGTAATGGGAAAACTTGTTTAACAATGAAGACTTGTACTGCTGGTGATAGAATGTTGTAGTTAACATGTAATAGGAAAACTTGTTTTAAAATGAAGACTTGTACTGCTGGTGATATAATGTTGTAGTTAACATGTAATGGGAAAACTTGTTTAACAATGAAGACTTGTACTGCTGGTGATAGAATGTTGTAGTTAACATGTAATGGGAAAACTTGTTTAACAATGAAGACTTGTACTGCTGGTGATAGAATGTTGTAGTTAACATATAATAGGAAAACTTGTTTAACAATGAAGACTTGTACTGCTGGTGATAGAATGTTGTAGTTAACATGTAATAGGAAAACTTGTTTAACAATGAAGACTTGTACTGCTGGTGATAGAATGTTGTAGTTAACATGTAATGGGAAAACTTGTTTAACAATGAAGACTTGTACTGCTGATGATAGAATGTTGTAGTTAACATATAATAGGAAAACTTGTTTAACAATGAAGACTTGTACTGCTGGTGATAGAATGTTGTAGTTAACATGTAATAGGAAAACTTGTTTAACAATGAAGACTTATACTGCTGGAGATAGAATGTTGTAGTTAACATGTAATAGGAAAACTTGTTTTAAAATGAAGACTTATACTGCTGGTGATAGAATGTTGTAGTTAACATGTAATAGGAAAACTTGTTTAACAATGAAGACTTGTGCTGCTGGTGATAGAATGTTGTAGTTAACATGTAATATGAAAACTTGTTTTAAAATGAAGACTTATACTGCTGGTGATAGAATGTTGTAGTTAACATGTAATAGGAAAACTTGTTTAACAATGAAGACTTGTGCTGCTGGTGATAGAATGTTGTAGTTAACATGTAATAGGAAAACTTGTTTAACAATGAAGACTTGTGCTGCTGGTGATAGAATGTTGTAGTTAACATGTAATAGGAAAACTTGTTTAACAATGAAGACTTGTGCTGCTGGTGATAGAATGTTGTAGTTAACATGTAATAGGAAAACTTGTTTTAAAATGAAGACTTGTACTGCTGGTGATAGAATGTTGTAGTTAACATGTAATATGGAAACTTGTTAAAAAATTATAACACTGCTGGAGATAGAATGTTGTAGGTAACATGTAATAGGAAAACTTGTTTAACAATGAAGACTTATACTGCTGGAGATAGAATGTTGTAGTTAACATGTAATAGGAAAACTTGTTTAACAATGAAGACTTGTGCTGCTGGTGATAGAATGTTGTAGTTAACATGTAATAGGAAAACTTGTTTTAAAATGAAGACTTGTACTGCTGGTGATAGAATGTTGTAGTTAACATGTAATATGGAAACTTGTTAAAAAATTATAACACTGCTGGAGATAGAATGTTGTAGTTAACATGTAATAGGAAAACTTGTTTTAAAATGAAGACTTGTACTGCTGGTGATAGAATGTTGTAGTTAACATGTAATAGGAAAACTTGTTTTAAAATGAAGACTTGTACTGCTGGTGATAGAATGTTGTAGTTAACTTACTTGAACCTTTCGGTACGGGATCCAGAATCTTGCCTGAAAAAAGTAAAATGAAATTTAGGAAGAATTAAAAAAAAAGTGAAAAAATCAAATTAATTCAAATAATAGCTGATGGAATTTTAACAGATCCATTCAGCTGGCAGCTATTTGTCAAACATCTTGAAATTTTTTTATGTTTAACGAATTCAATCAATCAGCATCCCTAAAGAATGCGATTTTAGTCCACATCCAACGTGTACTTTTCTTTTTTCTAAGTAAACTTATACCTCTGGCGTTTATTTCTATGTTTTATTTATGTTAACAAGTAGGTCTCATTGGCCCTTTAGTACTGAGACCTGATGGTATGCACTAATGTTCAATGTTTGTGGTTCTCGAGGAACTTAAATACCTATGCAGTTTTTGTGTTGTTGTCTGCGTGTCCATCAACCAATCCATTTTTAAAGTAGCTTAAGAATATACCCGTTTGAAGTCTTGACTAAAGCCATATATGTTTAGAGATGCTCATCGACGAATTTGGGAAACGTGTTGTCTCATGTTGTAAGGAGAATAGGTGTCAACTTGTTTAAATCTACCTTCCGCGTTTTGATTTTTAGGATGAAAGAAAAGGACATACTGAATATATGACCGGAGCACTTATGTTGCGACATTCTGAAGGACATACTGAATATATGACCGGAGCACTTATGTTGCGACATTCTGAAGGACATACTGAATATGTGACCAGGGCACCTAGGTTGCGACATTCTGAAGGACATACTGAATACGTGACCGGAGCACATATGTTACGACATTCTGAAGGACATACTGAATATGTGACCGGAGCACCTATGTTACGACATTCTGAAGGACATACTGAATATGTGACCGGAGCACCTATGTTGCGACATTCTGAAGTACATACTGAATATGTGACCGGAGCACTTATGTTGCGACATTCTGAATGACATACTGAATATGTGACCGGAGCACCTATGTTACGACATTCTGAAGGACATACTGAATATGTGACCGGAGCACCTATGTTACGACATTCTGAAGGACATACTGAATATGTGACCGGAGCACCTATGTTACGACATTCTGAAGGACATACTGAATATGTGACCGGAGCACCTAGGTTGCGATATTCTGAAGGACATACTGAATATGTGACCGGAGCACCTATGTTACGACATTCTGAAGGACATACTGAATATGTGACCGGAGCACCTATGTTGCGACATTCTGAAGGACATACTGAATATGTGGCCGGAGCACCTATGTTGCGACATTCTGAAGGACATACTGAATATGTGACCGGAGCACCTATGTTGCGACATTCTGAAGGACATACTGAATATGTGACCGGAGTACCTATGTTGCGACATTCTGAAGGACATACTGAATATGTGACCGGAGCACCTAGGTTGCGATATTCTGAAGGACATACTAAATATGTGACCGGATCACATAGGTTGCGATATTCTGAAGGACATACTGAATATGTGACCGGAGCACTTATGTTGCGACATTCTGAAGGACATACTGAATATGTGACAGGAGCACTTATGTTGCGACATTCTGATGGACATACTGAATATGTGACCGGAGCACTTATGTTGCGATATTCTGAAGGACATACTGAATATGTGACCGGAGCATTTATGTTGCGACATTCTGAAGGACATACTGAATATGTGACCGGAGCACTTATGTTGCGACATGCTGAAGGACATACTGAATATGTGACCGGAGCACTTATGTTGCGACATTCTGAAGGACATACTGAATATATGACCGGATCACTTATGTTGCGACATGCTGAAGGACATACTGAATATATGACCGGAGCACTTATGTTGCGACATTTTGAAGGACATACTGAATATGTGACCGGATCACTTATGTTGCGATATTCTTAAGGACATACTGAATATGTGACCGGAGCACTTATGTTGCGACATGCTGAAGGACATAATGAATATGTGACCGGAGCACTTTTGTTGCGACATTCTGAAGGACATACTGAATATGTGACCGGAGCACCTATGATGCGACATTCTGAAGGACATACTGAATATGTGACCGGAGCACTTATGTTGCGACATTCTGAAGGACATACTGTGTATGTAACCGGAGCACTTATGTTGCGACATTCTGAAGGACATACTGAATATGTGACCGGAGCACCTATGTTGCGACATTCTGAAGGACATACTGAATATGTGACCGGAGCACTTATGTTGCGACATTCTGAAGGACATACTGAATATGTGACCGGAGCACTTATGTTGCGACATTCTGAAGGACATACTGAATATATGACCGGAGCACCTATGTTACGACATTCTGAAGGACATACTGAATATGTGACCGGAGCACTTATGTTGCGACATTCTGAAGGACATACTGTGTATGTAACCGGAGCACTTATGTTGCGACATTCTGAAGGACATACTGAATATGTGACCGGAGCACCTATGTTGCGACATTCTGAAGGACATACTGAATATGTGACCGGAGCACTTATGTTGCGACATTCTGAAGGACATACTGAATATGTGACCGGAGCACTTATGTTGCGACATTCTGAAGGACATACTGAATATATGACCGGAGCACCTATGTTACGACATTCTGAAGGACATACTGAATATGTGACCGGAGCACCTATGTTGCGACATTCTGAAGGACATACTGAATATGTGACCGGAGCACTTATGTTGTGATATTCTGAAGGACATACTGAATATGTGACCGGAGCACTTATGTTGCGACATTCTGAAGGACATACTGTGTATGTAACCGGAGCACTTATGTTGCGACATTCTGAAGGACATACTGAATATGTGACCGGAGCACTTATGTTGCGACATTCTGAAGGACATACTGAATATATGACCGGAGCACCTATGTTGCGACATTCTGAAGGACATACTGAATATATGACCGGAGCACTTATGTTACGACATTCTGAAGGACATACTGAATATGTGACCGGAGCACCTAGGTTGCGATATTCTGAAGGACATACTGAATACGGCAATCTAACGACTAACTAATCAGAAGAACGGATTACGTTGTGTCATGGCTTACAGCTTACCCGCAATATATACGCCTTTCGAGTTGCCACGTTTCACTTCAGCAAAGCTTCAACGTCAAATTCATTCCCTACGGAATGGAACCTCAAAACCTCAAAACCTCATAGAACGACATGCGTGGTAGGTAACAGTGTTGTTATTCTTCCACTCACTCCCCCTCCTGTCTGGCAGCGACAACACACGGCTGGTCCTAGAAGTGACATACATACTAATTTTTAATCCTGGATGTGGGGAAAACGGACAAAAAGAACAAAGAACATCAATGCAATCTTTTTCTGAATCCGTTTTGTTATCTAATAAGGTTTCCTTTTCTTTATTATTATAATTTAATTGATACCAATCTAACCTGGGCATGCGATAACAGAAGTCCAATTCAGTGGCTCCCTGATTTCCTGAACGATGTGGGAACTGTCAAGCAACAGGAGATGATGAGCCGGCTCTAGAAACAAACTCATAATCAGGATTTCTCTGTCTTTAACGATCTTTGCTTCCTGTCAGAACCAGAAATAATTCTACAATTTCTTGCTATACTGATCTGTCTGTTTATCTATCTATCTTTGTATCCTTCCATCCGTTTGTCCGTCCAATTGTCAGTCAGTCAGTCTATCTGTCTACCTACATATATATATATCTACCAAATTACCTCCCTACACACACACAAACATACACACACATAAACATACACACACATACACACACACATACAAACACGTACACACACATACACACACACACAAACACACATACACACATACACACATTCTTACATACATACATACTTACATACATACATACTTGTTGTTCGTCCATCACAAGTGATGATGACCATTTGTTACATCCACTTTTGAAAATTCAATTTTAGTTATGTGCTTGATTATGAGTTCGTAGATGGCTAATGAGCCCTATTCGAGCTGTAAATGTCCTTGGACAGTTTGGACATGGAATGACGACTGTAGACGGATCTTAGTCTATCCGTGACTTTCTAGCTGCTCTCCGCTGTTGAGCTGCTGCATTTCTTTTCTTTTCACAAGATGATGCGCTCTTTTTTTAATTTTAGAACGCCATGTAGATCTATTTTGTGCACGTTCTTCCCATGTATCGTGGTCTATTTCAAAGGCTTTCAGTGAGTTCTTCAACGAGTCCTTGTAGCGCTTCCTTTGGTCACCTTGAGATCGTATACCCTTCTCTAGCTCACCATAGAGAAGTATCTTTGGCAGACGATGGTCTGGCATACGCACCAAATGACCTGCCCAACGAATCTGTGTCTGCATCAGGATCGTGTCAATGCTTGGGATACCAGCTCTATCAAGGACAGTGGTATCTGGAATCTTGTCTTGCCATCTGATGTTCATAACTTTTCTGAGACAATTTGTATGAAAATGAGTGAGTTTTTTTCACATGACATCTATACACAGTCCATGTTTCACTAGCGTAAAGCAGCACTGGAAGTACCACTGCTCTGTAAACTTTCAGCTTAGTCTGTAGGTTAATGCCATTTCTATGCCAAACATTTGCGTACAATCTGCCGAAAGTACTGCTTGCTTTGGCGATCCTTGTATACACTTCATCATCAACGTCGGCATTTTGTGACAACGTACTGTCTAGATATGTGAATCTATTCACAACTTTCAGTGCTACACCATTTACCTTTATGCAGGGCTCGAGATAGCTTTTGCCCAGTGCTGGTTGTAACATGACTTCTGTTTTCTCTGTGTTAATGGTAAGCCCAAAGTTGGTACAGGCTTTGGATAATCTGTCTATAATACATTGTAGATCAGCCTCAGAGTTGGCATTTAGGGCACAGTCATCAGCAAATAGAAGATCCCTGATTGTGTGTGATTTAACTTTGGTTTTTGCTCGAAGCCGCCGAAGGTTGAACAATTTTCCGTCTATGCGATAGGTGATGTTTACTCCCAGGTCTAGATATCTGAAAGCATCATTCAACATAGCAGAGAACATGATGCTAAATAGGGTAGGTGCTAATACACATCCTTGTTTTACTCCATTTGAGACAGGAAAGGTTTCAGATAACTCTCCATCATCCTGAACTCTAGCTTGCATTCAATCATGCAGTTGCTGCACCATTGAGATAAATTTCTGTGGACATCCATACTTTGCCAGAATCTTCCACAGACCCTCTCTACTTACTGTGTCAAATGCTTTTGTCAAGTCTATGAATGCTGTGTACAGGTCACAGTGTTGTTCTTGAAGCTGTCTTTCAGCAAAGATCATATCAGTTGTTCCACGTTCTTTTCTGAAACCACATTGGATTTCGGGCAGTAGTCCTTCATTTAGATGAGATGTAAGACGGTTCAAAAGGATTCTGGCAAATATCTTTCCAGCAATGGACAGTAGAGAGATACCACGATGATTGTTACAGGACTGGTGGTTCCCTTTACGTTTATACAGGTGTATAATTGTAGCATCCTTAAAATTTTGTGGAATTTTTTCGCTTTTCCATGACTGTTGGAAAATTATGTGAAGTTTCTCAATAAGATTTTTACCACCATATTTGTATATTTCGATTGGTATTGAGACGGAGCCAGGTGCTTTTCCACTAGAAAGCTGATGAACTGCTTTACGAGTTTCCTCCAAAGTAGGGATGTCACCTAGCATTTCATTGAGAGGAACCTGCGGTAGTCGGTTGATAGCCTCTTCATTTATTGATGATGGGTTATTAAAAATGTGCTCAAAGTGTTCTACCCAGCGCTGCAGGATTTTATATTTTTCTACGATTAGTTAGTTTCATTTGCATTGAGAAGTGGAAAAGATCCCAATGAGGTTGGGCCATATAACGTTTTAAGTGCATCATAGAAGTTTCTTAAATCGTTTGTGTCTGCAAATCTTTGTATCTCATCTGCTTTCTTATTCAGCCACGAGTCCCTCATATGGCGTAGTTTATTTTGAATTATTTTCCGTTTGTAATTGAGCGCTTCTTTTTTAGACATTGATTTTGGATCATTTAAGTATGCTTTGAAAAGGTGGTGTTTTTTGGTCCAACATTTCTTTGATTTTATTATTATTTTCATCAAACCAGTCATTTTGTTTTTTGATAGAATGACCTAGTTCCTCAGTAGCAGTGTCGTAAATTTGCTTGCTCAGATATGTCCAGTTCGTATCTACATCTTGCTCTAGTTGTGCAGATTTCAGACATTCATCCAGAGTAGAGGCTAGGGACTGTTGTGTGTTTACATTTGATAACTTTCTGACGTCTATACGTTTCTTTGCTTTGCTTCCTTGTGGGCGTCTGGCAGGTTATATGCGAATTCTTAGTTTTGACACAATAAGACGATGGTCAGTCTTGCAGTCTGCACTGCACATGGATTTTGTCACTCGAACATCTTGGCGGTCCTTTCTTCTTACAATTATATAATCTATAATATGCCAGTGTTTTGATCGAGGGTGCATCCAGGAGGTCCGGTTTCGGATTGGGAGTTGAAACATGGTGTTGGTAATAAGGAGGTCATGTCCGCCACAAGTTTGTAACAGACGAAGTCCATTGTTGTTGCACTGACCCACTCCATATTTCCCTATTACACCGTTCCAGGAGATATTGTCTTTACCCACCCTTGCATTGAAGTCTCCAAGTAATATGAGCTTATCAGTTTATGGAACTGCACTGATAGCTGCATGAAGTTCATCATAGAACTTATCTTTAACTTCTTCTGGATTTGCTAGTGTTGGTGCATACGCACAGATGATTGTTGCATATTTTTTACCAGAGAGCAGGGGGATTTTTACTGTCATGAGGCGGTCATTTATTGCCTTTGGTGGGCCTGCTAGTTTGCCAACGAGTGTTGTTTTAATGGCGAAACCTACTCCTGCTTCACGTCTTTCCTTAATATCTCTTCCGCTCCAAAAGAATGTATATTCTGCAACTCTTTCACAGAGCTGACCGACTCCAGCAAGTCGAGTTTCACTCAGAGCTGCTATGTCAATATGGTACTTTGCTAACTCTCTCCCAATCAGGGCTCTTCTTCGAATCGGTCTATTTGTGTTGAGAGTCATTGTTGAGGAGTGTGCGTACATTCCATGCTCCTAGAGTCAGTGGGAAAAGCTTTTCCCTTCAGGAGAATTTTCGTGAATGTGAAAATGACTTGCACTGGGGATTTTGATTAAAGTGAGGAAGAGTTGTGCAAAGCGTCGCCCTCACTCTCTTGTCGGACCTCATTTGAAACCAGTGGCAAGACGAATCGAGACGACTGGAAGTGAAGTACTATGCAGTGGATGACCATGGTTTTCTTCGTGTCTCACCATGCCCGATGTGGTCCACACCGCGTTGCTGGCGTTCGCCTACATTACCCGGTGGGCCGATAAACCATCGTACCTCGTACGCGTAAATTCGCCGAATATCAGACTTTACGTGTTTAGGTTGACAAGACCGTTATGTTTTTTGAGTCTCAGCACAATATCACCTACTTTATGACTGCCTAACAGGCTGTCAGTCGAGTGTGGAGCCAGAATACGCCCCAGGCAGTCCACTGGTGCTGTGTTCACACGACACGTCAAACCTGTTGTTGTAGCTACATAGTGAATAGTGAGCAATTTCAATGAGTTATTGACACCGAAGTAAATTTGTTCATCATAAACTTCAACATTATTATATATAATCACTCTTTACACATCACGCAGATATATCCATTTGATAGCCTCAACTAGACTGTCTTAAAATACACAATGTGATGTTATACACTGGTTATGATGTTAACACAACTTTGAAAACATTAGCACAACTGACACTGTGAAAAAAATACCGCGCCATATTGGCGTGACGTAGAACACAAGAGCAACACACATACATACTTACATACATACTTGCACGCACGCACGCACGCACGCACGCACGCACGCACGCACGCACGCACGCACGCACGCACGCACGCACGCACGCACGCACGCACGCACGCACGCACGCACGCACGCACGCACGCACGCACGCACGCACGCACGCACGCACGCACGCACGCACGCACGCACGCACGCACGCACGCACGCACGCACGCACGCACGCACGCACGCACGCACGCACGCACGCACGCACGCACGCACGCACGCACGCACGCACGCACGCACGCACGCACGCACGCACGCACGCACGCACGCACGCACGCACGCACTCACACACACACACACACACACACACACACACATACATACTTACATACATACATACATACATACATACTTATATACCTACCTTCCTATCAACCTACCAACCCACCCCCCCCCCCCGATCTATATATCTATCTATCTGCCTGCATATCTGTCTATATATCTATCTGCCTGCCTGTCTGTCTATATGTCTATCTATCTGCCTGTCTGTCTATATATCTATCCATTTATTTATCTATTGAGTTATTATTATTTTGACATCTATTACATCTATCTATCTATTTTTATCTATCTATATATCTATTTCTATTTATCCATCCATCCATTTATTCATCTATTTATCTGACCCTTTTTTCTGTCTCAGTCTGCCTGATTCTTTCATTCGCCATTATATCCGTCTATTTTTCTCACTAGTGCGTCCTTCAATACATCAATTCCTTCATTGATTGATTGATTGATTGATTCATTCATTCATTCATTCACACTAACTTTCAAAGATTTCGTTCACTGATAACAGCAATACTATATATTTGAGATCAGCGCTTACGATACGCGCTGTAAGAGCTTGAAATGCCGGTGGAGAGCAGAATATTACAACAGAATGCTGCCACTAAATGTATTAGATTGTCCCATATAATTGGACATAGTGACCATCAAGCTTTTATATTATCGGATATTTCATGGCGAACGATGTAGCAAAACTGTCAAGCTGTAAACCGTGATACTGCATACTGTTCTCTAGACTACGCCTGGCCAAAGAGCTTAAATGTTTATTAAAGAAGATAGAAGTGTGACCATTCGCAAAAAATAAGACCCAATAGCAGAATTAAAACAAACGAGAATCATCCTTTTTACGAGATTGTTTCGATAATTGTCGTGTTCTCATTGGTCAATATTTATTCATTCATTTTTCTTTAGCGCTGAAGTTAATGCATAGGCCAGAGGTCAGATCTCTCCAATTCTGTCTGTTCAAAGCTATTCTGTGCAGTTCTTGAATAGTATGTATATTCTGAGTGTTTCTTTTGGTCTATCCCTGGCTCTTCTGCTCACTATTTATAATGAATGAATATTTATAATGAGTGCATATTTATAATGAGTGCATATTTATAATGAATGTATATTTATAATGAGTGCCTATTTATAATGAGTGCCTATTTATAATGAATGTACATTTATAATGAATGTATATTTATAATGAGTGCATATTTATAATGAATGTATATTTATAATGAGTGCCTATTTATAATGAGTGCCTATTTATAATGAATGTACATTTATAATGAGTGTATATTTATAATGAGTGCATATTTATAATGAATGTATATTTATAATGAGTGCATATTTATAATGAGTGCCTATTTATAATGAATGTATATTTATAATGGATGTATATTTATAATGGATGTATATTTATAATGAAGATATTTATAATTGATGTATATTTATAATGAGTGCATATTTATAATGAATGCATATTTATAATGAAAATACTTTAATGACTGTTAGTATGTGTGTTCATCGTACATATAATCGAACTTGTGGTCTACGTAAGTATTATTGTCCCTATTTATATACCGTGTGTCGCCCGCGTGTCGCCTGTGCACACTGACCAATGACATGTACGGGAATAATAGACAAAACATGTAGTAAAAAGTAATTCTTCTGTTACGTTTATCTGCCGATTTGTCGCGGCAAAAGTCGAATAAAATAGTGACATGGCGCATTTTCGGTCCCTGGACTACATCCTGCTGAAAATTAGATAATTTTGTTTTCCTGGTACAAGAGAAACACAGTGGGAGTTTGCGAAAGAAAAAAAAAATAACGAACGCATAAGAAGAATGTGAGATCACAAATAAGCAAATGTGCAAATATTCTCACCTGTAGCATCTCTTGCTCGTTATCCGGATGTCCGTCAGATAAGAGTATAATGACGTTACCGCTGCTCTCTCCGTTATACGCACGGGATTCGTTAATCGAATATTCCTGTAATATCTCTCTGTAAACATTAGAATGTGGAAAAAATATTTGTCAAGATTATTCGTCCGCTATACGAGTGACTCTTTGACATAACATGAACATATCTGTTCAGATGGAAAAAGAAATATAAATGTATTGATATCATTTGAAAGTTGTACGATTCCAGACATCCATGGATATATTAGCGGTAAAGACACTTTCACCATTGAGGAGAGCTTCACAGGTGTGTCCTGAAACCTCAACTATGTCATCATATGCAAGAGTTTCGCCATGACATATATAAGTGAAATAGGAAGAAGGCTCGCAGACCGATTCTGTGAACATCTGTATAGCATAAAAAAATAAATTGGGTTATCCTGTAGACGCCCACTTCAATGGCACGGGTCATCGGAGTGGCCAGGACATTCAAGTTACTGTCATTAAGTCGTGCTTCTCTGACGACCAGTTCCGTCTTGCGTTAGAGAACCGCTACATCTACAAATATGGCACTCTTAAACCTGACGTCATCAATGAGCGCCTGTCTCATGTATGATTCTAATTGTTCCATAGTTTCTGCTTTTTCCGTGTCACATGTATGTAGTTATTTTTGTATATACCTTGTCCAGTATCATTTCACCTTTTCCTGTCAATCTACAGTACACATGCCAATGTGAACATCCATAATCCTTATTATCCGTTTTCTGTTATATGTTTTAATTTTGTTTAAAATTTTTGTCTTGATAAAGGTCTTTTGATCGAAACGTCGATGTGTGTGTGTGTGTATTATTATGTATGTCTTTTGTGATTAGAAAAATATCATAACCCTTTTCTTAGATTTACGTGTTGGATGTCAATTTTGCGCAGTAAGTACATATTATCTAATAGCGGTTCCGATAGGTTAAGGTAGTCTACAGGCAGACAAACAAAACATACACAAGTCATTGATATGCAGACACACATTTTTGATTATTGGTCAGAAACCTGCATCGCTGTACAAGGGGAATTCCCATAAACTGCTTGCCATTCTGTCAGCCATCTAACAGTAGATACGTTCGGTGTACTAGTCAGTTGTTGGTTGTGGGTTCTTGTGATGTTTCCAGTGAAGACACACCTTCTCCCCTGTCACTCCCATTTCTATCATTCTCTGAACATGTACGTTGTCTCTTAGGTCATTCTCTTCAACACTTTTTAGTGCATCAATGACTGCTCTAATAGAGGTCAGTCTCCTCTAATCACCGTCCATGCTTGGCATTCACAAAGAAGGATTGGCTCAATATAACATACTAACAAAACTCGAACTCACGTATGCATTGATAAGACTTTATTGCATAGAATGTTTCTCATCTTTTGAAATTTCTTGACTTAAAAAAAATGTTTCTCTTCTGCATTTTGTCCTGTTAATTGGTGCAGTGAAGCTTTTTTTTTAATAGAGTTTAAATAGGGAGGCTTGTTATCGGTTTTGAAAATAGGTAGGCGTAGGGCCATATTATATACTGGAAATATAGAGAATTTTTTAGGTTGTGGAAATATAATTAGTTTTGTCATACCAGTCGCCACATCGTTTACATGGTGGATGTAGTATTCTCCGAAAGTCGAGACCTGCGGTTCTGAGGCAAGCATTTTAGCCACTCCACCAATCTCCTCACTTTACTACGTTACTGTGAATAGAGAAACCTAACAAACCTGGCTCTCTTTAACGCAGCTGCCATGGATGTGTGTCTCCTGGGCTGTCTAAGGGTCAGAACGTTTCGGATCAGCTCCTCTGTTTGTTCCGATGTTCTTGGTTGAAGTGGTAGAAAGTCTATGGTATCACTGCAACAAACAATGGCAAACATGATGAAGTCATATGTTGCTGTTATTGATGTTCGATGGTAGAACTGAGCAAGAACAAAGAACGCTGCGTAAATAACAAAGAACGTCCGTGTTTTTACGGGCGCGGGAGTGGAGCACGAAAAGTAAGCAATACTGGCATTCCCGTAGTAGGAGGCAATTGTTGAACACATAAATTGTATCACAATGATACAGCAATTGTTGAACACCTAAATTGTATCACAATGATACAGCAATTGTTGAACACAGAAATTGATCACAATGGTGCAGCAATTGTTGAACACCTAAATTGTATCACAATGATACAGCAATTGTTCAACACATAACTTGTATCACAATGGTGCAGCAATTGTTCAACACATAACTTGTATCACAATGGTGCAGCAATTGTTGAACACATAACTTGTATCACAATGGTGCAGCAATTGTTGAACACAAAAATGTATCACAATGGAGCAGCAATTGCGTGATGGAATACAAGCTAGACTTCAGGATGATGACAAGTTAACTAAAACATTTCCTGTATCAAATGGAGTTAAACAGGGATGTAAATCAGCAAATACTTTGTTTAGCATCATGTTCTCTGCTATGTTGTATGATGCTTTCAGAGATCTGGTCTTGGGAGTAGACATCAGATACCGCAATGATGGAACATTGATGAACCTTCCTCAAACACAAACATAAGTAAAAACAAACATCAGAAATCATAGGTACGATGACAGTTCAGTCGGTGTGATTTTACAGATACATTTTGGAATGTCTCTCTCTCTCTCTCTCTCTCTCTGGCTCTCTCTCTCTCTCTCTCTCTCTCTCTCTATATATATATATATATATATATATATATATATATATATATATATATATATATATATATATTACGGGTCCTCTCCTAACTGCCAGTCTGTAATCCTTTCGATTCTGTGCGAACTGCCAAGTTCCAGTGTTATATTCAAAGGATCTTCGAAATTCCTTAGAATATCCTCTTGAGACTAACGGGAATTGAACCAGTCCGTTCAACGGCACCAAATCGCCTAGAAACTATTGAACACGCGTTCTTCCGTACTTGACTAGCCGCATCTCCAAAAAAATATGCGATTTCATCAAGCCTTTCAAACCGTGCACACAAAGTCACCCGAACGGACCGATCGAGACAAAGACTATCACAACAACAACAAACATCCAGTACAGGTATTGAAATATCCTCAGTAACAACAAACATATAACATAATATCCGGTATTAGTTACTTTGTGTGCACGGTTTGAAAGGCTTGATGAAATCGCATCTTTTTTTGGAGATGCGGTTATTCAAGTACGGAAGAACGCGTGTTCAATAGTTGCTAGGCGATTTGGTGTCGTTGAACGGACTGGTTCAATACCCGTTAGTCTCAAAATTTTTTTAAATTGTGGCTTCCTACTTATATTTACTAGAATATCCTCTACAGATATACCTCAGGAATATAATGGTTTAAATTCAGCTCAAGCCTGAGGATCCCAACTATTTGTGCTCCATCAGCTGCGAAAATAGTAAATGCTACACCTGTGCCTATGTCACCGATACCCCATTCTTTTACAACCCCAAAGTCACCATTGAAGAGGA